>CAXIIO010000367.1:0-425179 GCA_964028335.1 Altica lythri | reverse complement strand
TGAAAAAACTAGTTGGAATTTTAAATTTTTAAGAAAATTTTCTATCTTTTAATAGGTTATAACTTTCTGTATGTTTATTAATAAACAAGTAACGAGGGATTTACAAATTTTAACAAAAATTTGGTATTTCCCCCGTATATTAAAAACTATAAAAGATATAAAAAGACTATTTGGAAATTTGTATTGCTGAGAAAATTTCCTATCTTTTGATAGGTTATAACTTTTTGTACGGTAATTAATAAAAAAGTTACGAGGAAATTTCAAATTTTAACAAAAATTTTGTATTTCCCCCGTATATTGAAAACTATAAAAGATATAAAAAGACTAATCGGAAATTTGTATGGCTGAAAAAATTTTCTATCGTTTGATAGGTTATTACTTTTTGTACGGTAATTAATAAAAAAGTTACGAGGGAATTACAAATTTTAACAAAAATTTAATATTTCCCCCGTATATTGAAAACTATAGAAGATATAAAAAAAATAATTGAAATTTTGGAGTTCTAAAAATATTTTCTTTCTTTTGATATGATATAACTTTTTGTACGGTAATTAATAAAAAAGTTACGAGGGAATTACAAATTTTAACAAAAATTTTGTATTTCCCCCGTATATTGAAAACTATAAAAGATATGAAAAAACTAGTTGGAATTTTGAATTTTTAAGAAAATTTTCTATCTTTTAATAGGTTATAACTTTCTGTATGTTAATTAATAAACAAGTTACGAGGGATTTACAAATTTTAACAAAAATTTGGTATTTCCCCCGTATATTGAAAACTACAAAAGACTTAAAAAAATTAATTGAAAATTTAAATTCTTGAGAAAATTTCCTATCTTTTGATAGGTTATAACTTTTTGTACGGTAATTAATAAAAAAGTTACGAGGGAATTTCAAATTTTAACAAAAATTTTGTATTTCCCCCGTATATTGAAAACTATAAAAGATATAAAAAAATTAATGGGATATTTGGGTTGTTGAGAGAATTTCCTATCTTTTGATAGGTTATAACTTTTTGTACGGTAATTAATAAAAAAGTTACGAGGGAATTACAAATTTTAACAAAAATTTAATATTTCCCCCGTATATTGAAAACTATAGAAGATATAAAAAAAATAATTGGAATTTTGGAGTTCTAAAAATATTTTCTTTCTTTTGATATGTTATAACTTTTTGTACGGTAATTAATAAAAAAGTTACGAGGGAATTACAAATTTTAACAAAAATTTTGTATTTCCCCCGTATATTGAAAAATATAAAAGATATGAAAAAACTAGTTGGAATTTTGAATTTTTAAGAAAATTTTCTATCTTTTAATAGGTTATAACTTTCTGTATGTTAATTAATAAACAAGTTACGAGGGATTTACAAATTTTAACAAAAATTTGGTATTTCCCCCGTATATTGAAAACTACAAAAGACATAAAAAAATTAATTGAAAATTTAGATTCTTGAGAAAATTTCCTATCTTTTGATAGGTTATAACTTTTTGTACGGTAAATAATAAAAAAGTTACGAGGGAATTGCAAATTTTAACAAAAATTTGGTATTTCCCCCGTATATTAAAAACTATAAAAGATAAAAAAAAATTAATTAGAAATTTGGATTGCTTAGCAAATTTCCTTTTTTTTTGATAGGTTATAACTTTTTGTACGTTAATTAAAAAAACAGTTACGAGGGAATTACAAATTTTAACAAAAATTTTGTATTTCCCCCGTATATTAAAACCTATAAAAGATATAAAAAGACTAATCGGAAATTTGTATGGCTGAGAAAATTTCCTATCTTTTGATAGGTTATAACTTTTTGTACGGTAATTAATAAAAAAGTTACGAGGGAATTACAAATTTTAACAAAAATTTGGTATTTCCCCTGTATATTGAAAACTATAGAAGATATAAAAAAACTAATTGGAACTTTGGATTTTTAAGAGTATTTCCTATCTTTTGATAGGTTACAACTTTTTGTACGTTAATTAATAAAAAAGTTACGAGGGATTTACAAATTTAAAGAAAAAAAATTGTATTTCTCCCGTATATTGAAAACTATAAAAGATATAAAAAGACTAATCGGAAATTTGGATTGCTAAAAAAATTTCCTATCTTTCAATAGGTTATAATTTTTTGTACGGTAATTAATAAAAAAGTTACGAGGGAATTACAAATTTTAACAAAAATTTGGTATTTCCCCGTATATTGAAAACTATAAAAGATATAAAAAAAATAATCGGAAATTTGGATTGCTAAAAAAATTTCCTATCTTTTAATAGGTTATAACTTTTTGTACGGTAATTAATAAAAAAGTTACGAGGGAATTACAAATTTTAACAAAAATTTTGAATTTTCCCCGTATATTGAAAACTACAAAAGATATAAAAAAATTAATTGGATATTTGGATTGTTGAGAGAATTTCCTATCTTTTGATAGGTTATAACTTTTTGTACGGTAAATAATAAAAAAGTTACGAGGGAATTACAAATTTTAACAAAAATTTTGTATTTCCTCCGTATATTGAAAACTATAAAAGATATAAAAAAACTAATTGAAAATTTGGATTCTTGAGAAAATTTCCTATCTTTTGATAGGTTATAACTTTTTGTACGGTAAATAATAAAAAAGTTACGAGGGAATTACAAATTTTAACAAAAATTTTGTATTTCCTCCGTATATTGAAAACTATAAAAGATATAAAAAAATTAATTGAAAATTTGGATTCTTGAGAAAATTTCCTATCTTTTGATAGGTTATAACTTTTTGTACGGTAATTAATAAAAAAGTTACGAGGGAATTTCAAATTTTAACAAAAATTTTGTATTTCCCCCGTATATTGAAAACTATAAAAGATATGAAAAAACTAGTTAGAATTTTGAATTTTTAAGAAAATTTTCTATCTTTTAATAGGTTATAACTTTCTGTATGTTAATTAATAAACAAGTTACGAGGGATTTACAAATTTTAACAAAAATTTGGTATTTCCTCAGTATATTGAAAACTATAAAAGATATAAAAAGACTTATCAAAAATTTGTATTGCTGAGAAAATTTCCTTTTTTTCAATAGGTTAAAACTTTTTGTACGGTAATTAATAAAAAAGTTACGAGGGAATGTCAAATTTTAACAAAAATTTTGTATTTTCCCCGTATATTAAAAACTACAAAAGATATAAAAAAATTAATTGGATATTTAGAGTGTTGAGAGAATTTCCTATCTTTTGATAGATTATAACTTTTTGTACGGTAAATAATAAAAAAGTTACGAGGGAATTACAAATTTTAACAAAAATTTTGTATTTCCCCCGTATATTGAAAACTATAAAAGATATGAAAAAACTAGTTGGAATTTTAAATTTTTAAGAAAATTTTCTATCTTTTAATAGGTTATAACTTTCTGTATGTTTATTAATAAACAAGTAACGAGGGATTTACAAATTTTAACAAAAATTTGGTATTTCCCCCGTATATTAAAAACTATAAAAGATATAAAAAGACTATTTGGAAATTTGTATTGCTGAGAAAATTTCCTATCTTTTGATAGGTTATAACTTTTTGTACGGTAATTAATAAAAAAGTTACGAGGAAATTTCAAATTTTAACAAAAATTTTGTATTTCCCCCGTATATTGAAAACTATAAAAGATATAAAAAGACTAATCGGAAATTTGTATGGCTGAAAAAATTTTCTATCGTTTGATAGGTTATTACTTTTTGTACGGTAATTAATAAAAAAGTTACGAGGGAATTACAAATTTTAACAAAAATTTAATATTTCCCCCGTATATTGAAAACTATAGAAGATATAAAAAAAAATAATTGAAATTTTGGAGTTCTAAAAATATTTTCTTTCTTTTGATATGATATAACTTTTTGTACGGTAATTAATAAAAAAGTTACGAGGGAATTACAAATTTTAACAAAAATTTTGTATTTCCCCCGTATATTGAAAACTATAAAAGATATGAAAAAACTAGTTGGAATTTTGAATTTTTAAGAAAATTTTCTATCTTTTAATAGGTTATAACTTTCTGTATGTTAATTAATAAACAAGTTACGAGGGATTTACAAATTTTAACAAAAATTTGGTATTTCCCCCGTATATTGAAAACTACAAAAGACTTAAAAAAATTAATTGAAAATTTAAATTCTTGAGAAAATTTCCTATCTTTTGATAGGTTATAACTTTTTGTACGGTAATTAATAAAAAAGTTACGAGGGAATTTCAAATTTTAACAAAAATTTTGTATTTCCCCCGTATATTGAAAACTATAAAAGATATAAAAAAATTAATGGGATATTTGGGTTGTTGAGAGAATTTCCTATCTTTTGATAGGTTATAACTTTTTGTACGGTAATTAATAAAAAAGTTACGAGGGAATTACAAATTTTAACAAAAATTTAATATTTCCCCCGTATATTGAAAACTATAGAAGATATAAAAAAAATAATTGGAATTTTGGAGTTCTAAAAATATTTTCTTTCTTTTGATATGTTATAACTTTTTGTACGGTAATTAATAAAAAAGTTACGAGGGAATTACAAATTTTAACAAAAATTTTGTATTTCCCCCGTATATTGAAAAATATAAAAGATATGAAAAAACTAGTTGGAATTTTGAATTTTTAAGAAAATTTTCTATCTTTTAATAGGTTATAACTTTCTGTATGTTAATTAATAAACAAGTTACGAGGGATTTACAAATTTTAACAAAAATTTGGTATTTCCCCCGTATATTGAAAACTACAAAAGACATAAAAAAATTAATTGAAAATTTAGATTCTTGAGAAAATTTCCTATCTTTTGATAGGTTATAACTTTTTGTACGGTAAATAATAAAAAAGTTACGAGGGAATTGCAAATTTTAACAAAAATTTGGTATTTCCCCCGTATATTAAAAACTATAAAAGATAAAAAAAAATTAATTAGAAATTTGGATTGCTTAGCAAATTTCCTTTTTTTTTGATAGGTTATAACTTTTTGTACGTTAATTAAAAAAACAGTTACGAGGGAATTACAAATTTTAACAAAAATTTTGTATTTCCCCCGTATATTAAAACCTATAAAAGATATAAAAAGACTAATCGGAAATTTGTATGGCTGAGAAAATTTCCTATCTTTTGATAGGTTATAACTTTTTGTACGGTAATTAATAAAAAAGTTACGAGGGAATTACAAATTTTAACAAAAATTTGGTATTTCCCCTGTATATTGAAAACTATAGAAGATATAAAAAAACTAATTGGAACTTTGGATTTTTAAGAGTATTTCCTATCTTTTGATAGGTTACAACTTTTTGTACGTTAATTAATAAAAAAGTTACGAGGGATTTACAAATTTAAAGAAAAAAAATTGTATTTCTCCCGTATATTGAAAACTATAAAAGATATAAAAAGACTAATCGGAAATTTGGATTGCTAAAAAAATTTCCTATCTTTCAATAGGTTATAATTTTTTGTACGGTAATTAATAAAAAAGTTACGAGGGAATTACAAATTTTAACAAAAATTTGGTATTTCCCCGTATATTGAAAACTATAAAAGATATAAAAAAAATAATCGGAAATTTGGATTGCTAAAAAAATTTCCTATCTTTTAATAGGTTATAACTTTTTGTACGGTAATTAATAAAAAAGTTACGAGGGAATTACAAATTTTAACAAAAATTTTGAATTTTCCCCGTATATTGAAAACTACAAAAGATATAAAAAAATTAATTGGATATTTGGATTGTTGAGAGAATTTCCTATCTTTTGATAGGTTATAACTTTTTGTACGGTAAATAATAAAAAAGTTACGAGGGAATTACAAATTTTAACAAAAATTTTGTATTTCCTCCGTATATTGAAAACTATAAAAGATATAAAAAAATTAATTGAAAATTTGGATTCTTGAGAAAATTTCCTATCTTTTGATAGGTTATAACTTTTTGTACGGTAAATAATAAAAAAGTTACGAGGGAATTACAAATTTTAACAAAAATTTTGTATTTCCTCCGTATATTGAAAACTATAAAAGATATAAAAAAATTAATTGAAAATTTGGATTCTTGAGAAAATTTCCTATCTTTTGATAGGTTATAACTTTTTGTACGGTAATTAATAAAAAAGTTACGAGGGAATTTCAAATTTTAACAAAAATTTTGTATTTCCCCCGTATATTGAAAACTACAAAAGATATAAAAAAATTAATTGAAAATTTAGATTCTTGAGAAAATTTCCTATTTTTTTATAGGTTATAACTTTTTGTACGGTAATTAATAAAAAAGTTACGAGGGAATTACAAATTTTAACAAAAATTTTGTATTTCCCCCGTATATTGAAAACTATAAAAGATATGAAAAAACTAGTTGGAATTTTAAATTTTTAAGAAAATTTTCTATCTTTTAATAGGTTATAACTTTCTGTATGTTTATTAATAAACAAGTAACGAGGGATTTACAAATTTTAACAAAAATTTGGTATTTCCCCCGTATATTGAAAACTATAAAAGATATAAAAAGACTGTTTGGAAATTTGTATTGCTGAGAAAATTTCCTATCTTTTGATAGGTTATAACTTTTTGTACGGTAATTAATGAAAAAGTTACGAGGGAATTTCAAATTTTAACAAAAATTTTGTATTTCCCCCGTATATTGAAAACTATAAAAGATATAAAAAGACTAATCGGAAATTTGGATTGCTAAAAAAATTTCCTATCTTTCAATAGGTTAAAACTTTTTGTACGGTAATTAATAAAAAAGTTACGAGGGAATGTCAAATTTTAACAAAAATTTTGTATTTTCCCCGTATATTAAAAACTACAAAAGATATAAAAAAATTAATTGGATATTTAGAGTGTTGAGAGAATTTCCTATCTTTTGATAGATTATAACTTTTTGTACGGTAAATAATAAAAAAGTTACGAGGGAATTACAAATTTTAACAAAAATTTTGTATTTCCCCCGTATATTGAAAACTATAAAAGATATAAAAAAAATAATTGGAATTTTGGAGTTCTAAAAATATTTTCTTTCTTTTGATATGTTATAACTTTTTGTACGGTAATTAATAAAAAAGTTATGAGGGAATTACAAATTTTAACAAAAATTTTGTATTTCCCCCGTATATTGAAAACTATAAAAGATATGAAAAAACTAGTTGGAATTTTAAATTTTTAAGAAAATTTTCTATCTTTAAATAGGTTCTAACTTTCTGTATGTTAATTAATAAACAAGTTACGAGGGATTTACAAATTTTAACAAAAATTTGGTATTTCCCCCGTATATTCAAAACTATAAAAGATATAAAAAGACTAATAGGAAATTTGTATTGCTGAGAAAATTTTCTATCTTTTGATAGGTTATAACTTTTTGTACGGTAATTAATAAAAAAGTTACGAGGGAATTTCAAATTTTAACAAAAATTTGGTATTTCCCCCGTATATTGAAAACTACAAAAGATATAAAAAAATTAATTAAAAATTTAGATTCTTAAGAAAATTTCCTATCTTTTGATAGGTTATAACTTTTTGTACGGTAATTAATAAAAAAGTTACGAGAGAATTACAAATTTTAACAAAAATTTTGTATTTCCCCCGTATATTGAAAACTATAAAAGATATAAAAAAAATAATTGGAATTTTGGAGTTCTAACAAAATTTCCTTTCTTTTGATAAATTATAACTTTTTGTACGGTAATTAATAAAAAAGTTACGAGGGAATTACAAATTTTAACAAAAATTTTGTATTTCCCCCGTATATTGAAAACTATAAAAGATATGAAAAAACTAGTTAGAATTTTGAATTTTTAAGAAAATTTTCTATCTTTTAATAGGTTATAACTTTCTGTATGTTAATTAATAAACAAGTTACGAGGGATTTACAAATTTTAACAAAAATTTGGTATTTCCTCAGTATATTGAAAACTATAAAAGATATAAAAAGACTTATCAAAAATTTGTATTGCTGAGAAAATTTCCTTTTTTTCAATAGGTTAAAACTTTTTGTACGGTAATTAATAAAAAAGTTACGAGGGAATGTCAAATTTTAACAAAAATTTTGTATTTTCCCCGTATATTAAAAACTACAAAAGATATAAAAAAATTAATTGGATATTTAGAGTGTTGAGAGAATTTCCTATCTTTTGATAGATTATAACTTTTTGTACGGTAAATAATAAAAAAGTTACGAGGGAATTACAAATTTCAACAAAAATTTTGTATTTCCCCCGTATATTAAAAACTATAAAAGATATAAAAAAAATAATTGGAATTTTGGAGTTCTAAAAATATTTTCTTTTTTTTGATATGTTATAACTTTTTGTACGGTAATTAATAAAAAAGTTACGAGGGAATTACAAATTTTAACAAAAATTTTGTATTTCCCCCGTATATTGAAAACTATAAAAGATATGAAAAAACTAGTTGGAATTTTGAATTTTTAAGAAAATTTTCTATCTTTTAATAGGTTATAACTTTCTGTATGTTAATTAATAAACAAGTTACGAGGGATTTACAAATTTTAACAAAAATTTGGTATTTCCCCCGTATATTGAAAACTACAAAAGAAATAAAAAAATTAATTGAAAATTTAGATTCTTGAGAAAATTTCCTATCTTTTGATAGGTTATAACTTTTTGTACGGTAATTAATAAAAAAGTTACGAGGGAATTTCAAATTTTAACAAAAATTTTGTATTTCCCCCGTATATTGAAAGCTATAAAAGATATAAAAAAATTAATTGGATATTTGGGTTGTTGAGAGAATTTCCTTTCTTTTGATAGGTTACAACTTTTTGTACTTTAATTAAAAAAACAGTTACGAGGGAATTACAAATTTTAACAAAAATTTTGTATTTCCCCCGTATATTGAAACCTATAAAAGATATAAAAAGACTAATCGAAAATTTGTATGGCTGAGAAAATTTCCTATCTTTTGATAGGTTATAACTTTTTGTACGGTAATTAATAAAAAAGTTACGAGGGAATTACAAATTTTAACAAAAATTTGGTATTTCCCCCGTATATTGAAAACTATAGAAGATATAAAAAAACTAATTGGAACTTTGGATTTTTAAGAGTATTTCCTATCTTTTGATAGGTTATAACTTTTTGCACGTTAATTAATAAAAAAGTTACGAGGGATTTACAAATTAAAAAAAAAAAAATTGTATTTCTCCCGTATATTGAAAACTATAAAAGATATAAAAAGACTTATCGAAAATTTGTATTGCTGAGAAAATTTCCTTTTTTTTAATAGGTTATAACTTTTTGTACGGTAATTAATAAAAAAGTTACGAGGGAATTTCAAATTTTAACAAAAATTTTGTATTTTCCCCGTAAATTGAAAACTACAAAAGATATAAAAAAATTAATTGGATATTTAGATTGTTAAGAGAATTTCCTATCTTTTGATAGGTTATAACTTTTTGTATGGTAAATAATAAAAAAGTTACGAGGGAATTACAAATTTCAACAAAAATTTTGTATTTCCCCCGTATATTGAAAACTATAAAAGATATAAAAAAAATAATTGGAATTTTGTAGTTCTAAAAATATTTTCTTTCTTTTGATATGTTATAACTTTTTGTACGGTAATTAATAAAAAAGTTACGAGGGAATTACAAATTTTAACAAAAATTTTGTATTTCCCCCGTATATTGAAAACTATAAAAGATATGAAAAAACTAGTTGGAATTTTGAATTTTTAAGAAAATTTTCTATCTTTCAATAGGTTATAACTTTCTGTATGTTAATTAATAAACAAGTTACGAGGGATTTACAAATTTTAACAAAAATTTGGTATTTCCCCCGTATATTGAAAACTACAAAAGACATAAAAAAATTAATTGAAAATTTAGATTCTTGAGAAAATTTCCTATCTTTTGATAGGTTAAAACTTTTTGTACGGTAATTAATAAAAAAGTTACGAGGGAATTACAAATTTTAACAAAAATTTGGTATTTCCCCCGTATATTGAAAACTATAAAAGATATAAAAAAAATAATCGGAAATTTGGATTGCTAAAAAAATTTCCTATCTTTTAATAGGTTATAACTTTTTGTACGGTAATTAATAAAAAAGTTACGAGGGAATTACAAATTTTAACAAAAATTTTGAATTTTCCCCGTATATTGAAAACTACAAAAGATATAAAAAAATTAATTGGATATTTGGATTGTTGAGAGAATTTCCTATCTTTTGATAGGTTATAACTTTTTGTACGGTAAATAATAAAAAAGTTACGAGGGAATTACAAATTTTAACAAAAATTTTGTATTTCCTCCGTATATTGAAAACTATAAAAGATATAAAAAAATTAATTGAAAATTTGGATTCTTGAGAAAATTTCCTATCTTTTGATAGGTTATAACTTTTTGTACGGTAAATAATAAAAAAGTTACGAGGGAATTACAAATTTTAACAAAAATTTTGTATTTCCTCCGTATATTGAAAACTATAAAAGATATAAAAAAATTAATTGAAAATTTGGATTCTTGAGAAAATTTCCTATCTTTTGATAGGTTATAACTTTTTGTACGGTAATTAATAAAAAAGTTACGAGGGAATTTCAAATTTTAACAAAAATTTTGTATTTCCCCCGTATATTGAAAACTACAAAAGATATAAAAAAATTAATTGAAAATTTAGATTCTTGAGAAAATTTCCTATTTTTTTATAGGTTATAACTTTTTGTACGGTAATTAATAAAAAAGTTACGAGGGAATTACAAATTTTAACAAAAATTTGGTATTTCCCCCGTATATTGAAAACTATAAAAGATATAAAAAAAATAATTGGAATTTTTGGGTTCTAAAAAAATTTCCCTTCTTTTGATAAGTTATAACTTTTTGTACGGTAATTAATAAAAAAGTTACGAGGGAATTACAAATTTTAACAAAAATTTTGTATTTCCCCCGTATATTGAAAACTATAAAAGATATGAAAAAACTAGTTGGAATTTTAAATTTTTAAGAAAATTTTCTATCTTTTAATAGGTTATAACTTTCTGTATGTTTATTAATAAACAAGTAACGAGGGATTTACAAATTTTAACAAAAATTTGGTATTTCCCCCGTATATTGAAAACTATAAAAGATATAAAAAGACTGTTTGGAAATTTGTATTGCTGAGAAAATTTCCTATCTTTTGATAGGTTATAACTTTTTGTACGGTAATTAATGAAAAAGTTACGAGGGAATTTCAAATTTTAACAAAAATTTTGTATTTCCCCCGTATATTGAAAACTATAAAAGATATAAAAAAATTAATTGGATATTTGGATTGCTGAGAAAATTTCCTATCTTTTGATAGGTTATAACTTTTTGTACGGTAATTAATAAAAAAGTTACGAGGAAATTTCAAATTTTAACAAAAATTTTGTATTTCCCCCGTATATTGAAAACTATAAAAGATATAAAAAGACTAATCGGAAATTTGTATGGCTGAAAAAATTTCCTATCTTTTGATAGGTTATAACTTTTTGTACGGTAATTAATAAAAAAGTTACGAGGGAATTACAAATTTTAACAAAAATTTAATATTTCCCCCGTATATTGAAAACTATAGAAGATATAAAAAAAATAATTGGAATTTTGGAGTTCTAAAAATATTTTCTTGCTTTTGATATGTTATAACTTTTTGTACGGTAATTAATAAAAAAGTTACGAGGGAATTACAAATTTTAACAAAAATTTTGTATTTCCCCCGTATATTGAAAACTATAAAAGATATGAAAAAACTAGTTGGAATTTTAAATTTTTAAGAAAATTTTCTATCTTTTAATAGGTTATAACTTTCTGTATGTTTATTAATAAACAAGTAACGAGGGATTTACAAATTTTAACAAAAATTTGGTATTTCCCCCGTATATTGAAAACTATAAAAAAAATAAAAAGACTGTTTGGAAATTTGTATTGCTGAGAAAATTTCCTATCTTTTAATAGGTTATAACTTTCTGTATGTTAATTAATAAACAAGTTACGAGGGATTTACAAATTTTAACAAAAATTTGGTATTTCCCCCGTATATTGAAAACTACAAAAGACATAAAAAAATTAATTGAAAATTTAGATTCTTGAGAAAATTTCCTATCTTTTGATAGGTTATAACTTTTTGTACGGTAAATAATAAAAAAGTTACGAGGGAATTGCAAATTTTAACAAAAATTTTGTATTTCCCCCGTATATTAAAAACTATAAAAGATAAAAAAAAAATAATTAGAAATTTGGATTGCTTAGCAAATTTCCTTTTTTTTTGATAGGTTATAACTTTTTGTACGTTAATTAAAAAAACAGTTACGAGGGAATTACAAATTTTAACAAAAATTTTGTATTTCCCCCGTATATTAAAACCTATAAAAGATATAAAAAGACTAATCGGAAATTTGTATGGCTGAGAAATTTTCCTATCTTTTGATAGGTTATAACTTTTTGTACGGTAATTAATAAAAAAGTTACGAGGGAACTACAAATTTTAACAAAAATTTGGTATTTCCCCTGTATATTGAAAACTATAGAAGATATAAAAAAACTAATTGGAGCTTTGGATTTTTAAGAGTATTTCCTATCTTTTGATAGGTTACAACTTTTTGTACGTTAATTAATAAAAAAGTTACGAGGGATTTACAAATTTAAAGAAAAAAAATTGTATTTCTCCCGTATATTGAAAACTATAAAAGATATAAAAAGACTAATCGGAAATTTGGATTGCTAAAAAAATTTCCTATCTTTTAATAGGTTATAACTTTTTGTACGGTAATTAATAAAAAAGTTACGAGGGAATTACAAATTTTAACAAAAATTTTGAATTTTCCACGTATATTGAAAACTACAAAAGATATAAAAAAATTAATTGGATATTGGGATTGTTGAGAGAATTTCCTATCTTTTGATAGGTTATATCTTTTGTACGGTAAATAATAAAAAAGTTACGAGGGAATTACAAATTTTAACAAAAATTTTGTATTTCCTCCGTATATTGAAAACTATAAAAGATATAAAAAAATTAATTGAAAATTTGGATTCTTGAGAAAATTTCCTATCTTTTGATAGGTTATAACTTTTTGTACGGTAAATAATAAAAAAGTTACGAGGGAATTACAAATTTTAACAAAAATTTTGTATTTCCTCCGTATATTGAAAACTATAAAAGATATAAAAAAATTAATTGAAAATTTGGATTCTTGAGAAAATTTCCTATCTTTTGATAGGTTATAACTTTTGTACGGTATTTAATAAAAAAGTTACGAGGGAATTTCAAATTTTAACAAAAATTTTGTATTTCCCCCTATATTGAAAACTACAAAAGATATAAAAAAATTAATTAAAAATTTAGATTCTTGAGAAAATTTCCTATTTTTTTATAGGTTATAACTTTTTGTACGGTAATTAATAAAAAAGTTACGAGGGATTACAAATTTTAACAAAAATTTGGTATTTCCCCCGTATATTGAAAACTACAAAAGACATAAAAAAATTAATTGAAAATTTAGATTCTTGAGAAAATTTCCTATCTTTTGATAGGTTATAACTTTTTGTACGGTAAATAATAAAAAAGTTACGAGGGAATTGCAAATTTTAACAAAAAGTTTGTATTTCCCCCGTATATTAAAAACTATAAAAGATAAAAAAAAAATAATTAGAAATTTGGATTGCTTAGCAAATTTCCTTTTTTTTTGATAGGTTATAACTTTTTGTACGTTAATTAAAAAAACAGTTACGAGGGAATTACAAATTTTAACAAAAATTTTGTATTTCCCCCGTATATTAAAACCTATAAAAGATATAAAAAGACTAATCGGAAATTTGGATTGCTAAAAAAATTTCCTATCTTTCAATAGGTTATAATTTTTTGTACGGTAATTAATAAAAAAGTTACGAGGGAATTACAAATTTTAACAAAAATTTGGTATTTCCCCGTATATTGAAAACTATAAAAGATATAAAAAAAATAATCGGAAATTTGGATTGCTAAAAAAATTTCCTATCTTCTAATAGGTTATAACTTTTTGTACGGTAATTAATAAAAAAGTTACGAGGGAATTACAAATTTTAACAAAAATTTTGAATTTTCCCCGTATATTGAAAACTACAAAAGATATAAAAAAATTAATTAGATATTTGGATTGTTGAGAGAATTTCCTATCTTTTGATAGGTTATATCTTTTGTACGGTAAATAATAAAAAAGTTACGAGGGAATTACAAATTTTAACAAAAATTTTGTATTTCCTCCGTATATTGAAAACTATAAAAGATATAAAAAAATTAATTGAAAATTTGGATTCTTGAGAAAATTTCCTATCTTTTGATAGGTTATAACTTTTGTACGGTAATTAATAAAAAAGTTACGAGGGAATTTCAAATTTTAACAAAAATTTTGTATTTCCCCCGTATATTGAAAACTACAAAAGATATAAAAAAATTAATTGAAAATTTAGATTCTTGAGAAAATTTCCTATTTTTTTATAGGTTATAACTTTTTGTACGGTAATTAATAAAAAAGTTACGAGGGATTACAAATTTTAACAAAAATTTGGTATTTCCCCCGTATATTGAAAACTATAAAAGA
Organism: Altica lythri; assembly: GCA_964028335.1. Taxonomy (NCBI): domain Eukaryota; kingdom Metazoa; phylum Arthropoda; class Insecta; order Coleoptera; family Chrysomelidae; genus Altica; species Altica lythri. The sequence goes on along the minus strand of CAXIIO010000367.1, from coordinate 410,646 downwards.
TATAAAAAAAATAATTGGAATTTTTGGGTTCTAAAAAAATTTCCCTTCTTTTGATAAGTTATAACTTTTTGTACGGTAATTAATAAAAAAGTTACGAGGGAATTACAAATTTTAACAAAAATTTTGTATTTCCCCCGTATATTGAAAACTATAAAAGATATGAAAAAACTAGTTGGAATTTTGAATTTTTAAGAAAATTTTCTATCTTTTAATAGGTTATGACTTTCTGTATGTTTATTAATAAACAAGTAACGAGGGATTTACAAATTTTAACAAAAATTTGGTATTTCCCCCGTATATTGAAAACTATAAAAGATATAAAAAGACCATTTGGAAATTTGTATTGCTGAGAAAATTTCCTATCTTTTGATAGGTTACAACTTTTTGTACGGTAATTAATAAAAAAGTTACGAGGAAATTTCAAATTTTAACAAAAATTTTGTATTTCCCCCGTATATTGAAAACTGTAAAAGATATAAAAAGACTAATCGGAAATTTGTATGGCTGAAAAAATTTTCTATCTTTTGATAGGTTATAACTTTTTGTACGGTAATTAATAAAAAAGTTACGAGGGAATTACAAATTTTAACAAAAATTTAATATTTCCCCCGTATATTGAAAACTATAAAAGATATAAAAAAAATAATTGGAATTTTGGAGTTCTAACAATATTTTCTTTCTTTTGATATGTTATAACTTTTTGTACGGTAATTAATAAAAAAGTTACGAGGGAATTACAAATTTTAACAAAAATTTTGTATTTCCCCCGTATATTGAAAACCATAAAAGATATGAAAAAACTAGTTGGAATTTTGAATTTTTAAGAAAATTTTCTATCTTTTAATAGGTTATAACTTTCTGTATGTTAATTTATAAACAAGTTACGAGGGATTTACAAATTTTAACAAAAATTTGGTATTTCCCCCGTATATTGAAAACTACAAAAGACTTAAAAAAATTAATTGAAAATTTAGATTCTTGAGAAAATTTCCTATCTTTTGATAGGTTATAACTTTTTGTACGGTAATTAATAAAAAAGTTACGAGGGAATTTCAAATTTTAACAAAAATTTTGTATTTCCCCCGTATATTGAAAACTATAAAAGATATAAAAAAATTAATGGGATATTTGGGTTGTTGAGAGAATTTTCTATCTTTTGATAGGTTATAACTTTTTGTACGGTAAATAATAAAAAAGTTACGAGGGAATTGCAAATTTTAACAAAAATTTTGTATTTCCCCCGTATATTAAAAACTATAAAAGATAAAAAAAAATTAATTAGAAGTTTGGATTGCTTAGCAAATTTCCTTTCTTTTGATAGGTTATAACTTTTTGTACGTTAATTAAAAAAACAGTTACGAGGGAATTACAAATTTTAACAAAAATTTTGTATTTCCCCCGTATATTAAAACCTATAAAAGATATAAAAAGACTAATCGGAAATTTGTATGGCTGAGAAAATTTCCTATCTTTTAATAGGTTATAACTTTTTGTACGGTAATTAATAAAAAAGTTACGAGGGAATTACAAATTTTAACAAAAATTTGGTAATTCCCCCGTATATTGAAAACTGTAGAAGATATAAAAAAACTAATTGGAACTTTGGATTTTTAAGAGTATTTTCTATCTTTTGATAGGTTACAACTTTTTGTACGTTAATTAATAAAAAAGTTACGAGGGATTTACAAATTTAAAGAAAAAAAATTGTATTTCTCCCGTATATTGAAAACTATAAAAGATAAAAAGACTAATCGGAAATTTGGATTGCTAAAAAAATTTCCTATCTTTCAATAGGTTATAATTTTTTGTACGGTAATTAATAAAAAAGTTACGAGGGAATTTCAAATTTTAACAAAAATTTTGTATTTCCCCCGTATATTGAAAACTATAAAAGATATAAAAAAAATAATTGGAATTTTTGGGTTCTAAAAAAATTTCCCTTCTTTTGATAGGTTATAACTTTTTGTACGGTAATTAATAAAAAAGTTACGAGGAAATTTCAAATTTTAACAAAAATTTTGTATTTCCCCCGTATATTGAAAACTATAAAAGATATAAAAGGACTAATCGGAAATTTGTATGGCTGAAAAAATTTCCTATCTTTTGATAGGTTATAACTTTTTGTACGGTAATTAATAAAAAAGTTACGAGGGAATTACAAATTTTAACAAAAATTTAATATTTCCCCCGTATATTGAAAACTATAAAAGATATAAAAAAAATAATTGGAATTTTGGAGTTCTAAAAATATTTTCTTTCTTTTGATATGTTATAACTTTTTGTACGGTAATTAATAAAAAAGTTACGAGGCAATTACAAATTTTTACAAAAATTTTGTATTTCCCCCGTATATTGAAAACTATAAAAGATATGAAAAAACTAGTTGGAATTTTGAATTTTTAAGAAAATTTTCTATCTTTTAATAGGTTATAACTTTCTGTATGTTAATTAATAAACAAGTTACGAGGGATTTACAAATTTTAACAAAAATTTGGTATTTCCCCCGTATATTGAAAACTACAAAAGACATAAAAAAATTAATTGAAAATTTAGATTCTTGAGAAAATTTCCTTTTTTTTGATAGGTTATAACTTTTTGTACGGTAAATAATAAAAAAGTTACGAGGGAATTGCAAATTTTAACAAAAATTTTGTATTTCCCCCGTATATTAAAAACTATAAAAGATAAAAAAAAATAATTAGAAATTTGGATTGCTTAGCAAATTTCCTTTTTTTTTGATAGGTTATAACTTTTTGTACGTTAATTAAAAAAACAGTTACGAGGGAATTACAAATTTTAACAAAAATTTTGTATTTCCCCCGTATATTAAAACCTATTAAAGATATAAAAAGACTAATCGGAAATTTGTATGGCTGAGAAAATTTCCTATCTTTTGATAGGTTATAACTTTTTGTACGGTAATTAATAAAAAAGTTACGAGGGAACTACAAATTTTAACAAAAATTTGGTATTTCCCCTGTATATTGAAAACTATAGAAGATATAAAAAAACTAATTGGAACTTTGGATTTTTAAGAGTATTTCCTATCTTTTGATAGGTTACAACTTTTTGTACGTTAATTAATAAAAAAGTTACGAGGGATTTACAAATTTAAAGAAAAAAAATTGTATTTCTCCCGTATATTGAAAACTATAAAAGATATAAAAAGACTAATCGGAAATTTGGATTGCTAAAAAAATTTCCTATCTTTCAATAGGTTATAATTTTTTGTACGGTAATTAATAAAAAAGTTACGAGGGAATTACAAATTTTAACAAAAATTTGGTATTTTCCCGTATATTGAAAACTATAAAAGATATAAAAAAAATAATCGGAAATTTGGATTGCTAAAAAAATTTCCTATCTTTTAATAGGTTATAACTTTTTGTACGGTAATTAATAAAAAAGTTACGAGGGAATTACAAATTTTAACAAAAATTTTGAATTTTCCCCGTATATTGAAAACTACAAAAGATATAAAAAAATTAATTGGATATTTGGATTGTTGAGAGAATTTTCTATCTTTTGATAGGTTATAACTTTTGTACGGTAAATAATAAAAAAGTTACGAGGGAATTACAAATTTTAACAAAAATTTTGTATTTCCTCCGTATATTGAAAACTATAAAAGATATAAAAAAATTAATTGAAAATTTGGATTCTTGAGAAAATTTCCCATCTTTTGATAGGTTATAACTTTTTGTACGGTAAATAATAAAAAAGTTACGAGGGAATTACAAATTTTAACAAAAATTTTGTATTTCCTCCGTATATTGAAAACTATAAAAGATATAAAAAAATTAATTGAAAATTTGGATTCTTGAGAAAATTTCCTATCTTTTGATAGGTTATAACTTTTGTACGGTAATTAATAAAAAAGTTACGAGGGAATTTCAAATTTTAACAAAAATTTTGTATTTCCCCCGTATATTGAAAACTACAAAAGATATAAAAAAATTAATTGAAAATTTAGATTCTTGAGAAAATTTCCTATTTTTTTATAGGTTATAACTTTTTGTACGGTAATTAATAAAAAAGTTACGAGGGAATTACAAATTTTAACAAAAATTTTGTATTTCCCCCGTATATTGAAAACTATAAAAGATATAAAAAAACTAGTTGGAATTTTGAATTTTTAAGAAAATTTTCTATCTTTTAATAGGTTATAACTTTCAGTATGTTAATTAATAAACAAGTTACGAGGGATTTACAAATTTTAACAAAAATTTGGTATTTCCCCCGTATATTGAAAACTACAAAAGACTTAAAAAAATTAATTGAAAATTTAGATTCTTGAGAAAATTTCCTATCTTTTGATAGGTTATAACTTTTTGTACGGTAATTAATAAAAAAGTTACGAGGGAATTTCAAATTTTAACAAAAATTTTGTATTTCCCCCGTATATTGAAAACTATAAAAGATATAAAAAAATTAATGGGATATTTGGGTTGTTGAGAGAATTTTCTATCTTTTGATAGGTTATAACTTTTTGTACGGTAAATAATAAAAAAGTTACGAGGGAATTGCAAATTTTAATAAAAATTTTGTATTTCCCCCGTATATTAAAAACTATAAAAGATAAAAAAAGATTAATTAGAAGTTTGGATTGCTTAGCAAATTTCCTTTCTTTTGATAGGTTATAACTTTTTGTACGTTAATTAAAAAAACAGTTACGAGGGAATTACAAATTTTAACAAAAATTTAATATTTCCCCCGTATATTGAAAACTATAGAAGATATAAAAAAATAATTGGAATTTTGGAGTTCTAAAAATATTTTCTTTCTTTTGATATGTTATAACTTTTTGTACGGTAATTAATAAAAAAGTTACGAGGGAATTACAAATTTTAACAAAAATTTTGTATTTCCCCCGTATATTGAAAACTATAAAAGATATGAAAAAACTAGTTGGAATTTTGAATTTTTAAGAAAATTTTCTATCTTTTAATAGGTTATAACTTCCTGTATGTTAATTAATAAACAAGTTACGAGGGATTTACAAATTTTAACAAAAATTTGGTATTTCCCCCGTATATTGAAAACTACAAAAGACTGAAAAAAATTAATTGAAAATTTAGATTCTTGAGAAAATTTCCTATCTTTTGATAGGTTATAACTTTTTGTACGGTAATTAATAAAAAAGTTACGAGGGAATTTCAAATTTTAACAAAAATTTTGTATTTCCCCCGTATATTGAAAACTATAAAAGATATAAAAAAATTAATGGGATATTTGGGTTGTTGAGAGAATTTTCTATCTTTTGATAGGTTATAACTTTTTGTACGGTAAATAATAAAAAAGTTACGAGGGAATTGCAAATTTTAACAAAAATTTTGTATTTCCCCCGTATATTAAAAACTATAAAAGATAAAAAAAAATTAATTAGAAGTTTGGATTGCTTAGCAAATTTCCTTTCTTTTGATAGGTTATAACTTTTTGTACGTTAATTAAAAAAACAGTTACGAGGGAATTACAAATTTTAACAAAAATTTTGTATTTCCCCCGTATATTGAAACCTATAAAAGATATAAAAAGACTAATCAGAAATTTGTATGGCTGAGAAAATTTCCTATCTTTTGATAGGTTATAACTTTTTGTACGGTAATTAATAAAAAAGTTACGAGGGAATTACAAATTTTAACAAAAATTTGGTATTTCCCCCGTATATTGAAAACTATAGAAGATATAAAAAAACTAATTGGAACTTTGGATTTTTAAGAGTATTTCCTATCTTTTGATAGGTTACAACTTTTTGTACGTTAATTAATAAAAAAGTTACGAGGGATTTACAAATTTAAAGAAAAAAAATTGTATTTCTCCCGTATATTGAAAACTATAAAAGATATAAAAAGACTAATCGGAAATTTGGATTGCCAAAAAAATTTCCTATCTTTCAATAGGTTATAATTTTTTGTACGGTAATTAATAAAAAAGTTACGAGGGAATTTCAAATTTTAACAAAAATTTTGTATTTTCCCCGTATATTGAAAACTACAAAAGATATAAAAAAATTAATTGGATATTTAGATTGTTGAGATAATTTCCTATCTTTTGATAGGTTATAACTTTTTGTATGGTAAATAATAAAAAATTTACGAGGGAATTACTAATTTTAACAAAAATTTTGTATTTCCCCCGTATATTGAAAACTATAAAAGATATGAAAAAACTAGTTGGAATTTTGAATTTTTAAGAAAATTTTCTATATTTCAATAGGTTATAACTTTCTGTATGTTAATTAATAAACAAGTTACGAGGGAATTTCAAATTTTAACAAAAATTTGGTATTTCCCCCGTATATTGAAAACTACAAAAGATATAAAAAAATTAATTGAAAATTTAGATTCTTAAGAAAATTTCCTATCTTTTGATAGGTTATAACTTTTTGTACGGTAATTAATAAAAAAGTTACGAGAGAATTACAAATTTTAACAAAAATTTTGTATTTCCCCCGTATATTGAAAACTATAAAAGATATAAAAAAAATAATTGGAATTTTGGAGTTCCAAAAATATTTTCTTTCTTTTGATATGTTATAACTTTTTGTACGGTAATTAATAAAAAAGTTACGAGGGAATTACAAATTTTAACAAAAATTTCGTATTTCCCCCGTATATTGAAAACTATAAAAGATATGAAAAAACTAGTTGGAATTTTAAATTTTTAAGAAAATTTTCTATCTTTAAATAGGTTCTAACTTTCTGTATGTTAATTAATAAACAAGTTACGAGGGATTTACAAATTTTAACAAAAATTTGGTATTTCCCCCGTATATTCAAAACTATAAAAGATATAAAAAGACTAATAGGAAATTTGTATTGCTGAGAAAATTTTCTATCTTTTGATAGGTTATAACTTTTTGTACGGTAATTAATAAAAAAGTTACGAGGGAATTTCAAATTTTAACAAAAATTTGGTATTTCCCCCGTATATTGAAAACTACAAAAGATATAAAAAAATTAATTGAAAATTTAGATTCTTAAGAACATTTCCTATCTTTTGATAGGTTATAACTTTTTGTACGGTAATTAATAAAAAAGTTACGAGAGAATTACAAATTTTAACAAAAATTTTGTATTTCCCCCGTATATTGAAAACTATAAAAGATATAAAAAAAATAATTGGAATTTTGGAGTTCTAACAAAATTTCCTTTCTTTTGATAAATTATAACTTTTTGTACGGTAATTAATAAAAAAGTTACGAGGGAATTACAAATTTTAACAAAAATTTTGTATTTCCCCCGTATATTAAAAACTATAAAAGATATGAAAAAACTAGTTAGAATTTTGAATTTTTAAGAAAATTTTCTATCTTTTAATAGGTTATAACTTTCTGTATGTTAATTAATAAACAAGTTACGAGGGATTTACAAATTTTAACAAAAATTTGGTATTTCCTCCGTATATTGAAAACTATAAAAGATATAAAAAGACTTATCGAAAATTTGTATTGCTGAGAAAATTTCCTATCTTTTGATAGGTTATAAGTTTTTGTACGGTAATTAATAAAAAAGTTACGAGGGAATTTCAAATTTTAACAAAAATTTTGTATTTCCCCCGTATATTGAAAACTATAACAGATAAAAAAAAATTAGTTAGAAATTTGGATTGCTTAGCAAATTTCCTTTCTTTTGATAGGTTATAACTTTTTGTACGTTAATTAAAAAAACAGTTACGAGGGAATTACAAATTTTAACAAAAATTTTGTATTTCCCCCGTATATTGAAACCTATAAAAGATATAAAAAGACTAATCGGAAATTTGTATGGCTGAGAAAATTTCCTATCTTTTGATAGGTTATAACTTTTTGTACGGTAATTAATAAAAAAGTTACGAGGGAATTACAAATTTTAACAAAAATTTGGTATTTCCCCCGTATATTAAAAACTATAGAAGATATAAAAAAACTAATTGGAACTTTGGAGTTTTAAGAGTGTTTCCTATCTTTTGATAGGTTATAACTTTTTGTACGTTAATTAATAAAAAAGTTACGAGGGATTTACAAATTAAAAAAAAAAAAATTGTATTTCCCCCGTATATTGAAAACTATAAAAGATATAAAAAGACTAATCGGAAATTTGGATTGTTTAAAAAATTTCCTATCTTTCAATAGGTTAAAACTTTTTGTACGGTAATTAATAAAAAAGTTACGAGGGAATGTCAAATTTTAACAAAAATTTTGTATTTTCCCCGTATATTAAAAACTACAAAAGATATAAAAAAATTAATTGGATATTTAGAGTGTTGAGAGAATTTCCTATCTTTTGATAGATTATAACTTTTTGTACGGTAAATAATAAAAAAGTTACGAGGGAATTACAAATTTCAACAAAAATTTTGTATTTCCCCCGTATATTGAAAACTATAAAAGATATAAAAAAAATAATTGGAATTTTGGAGTTCTAAAAATATTTTCTTTCTTTTGATATGTTATAACTTTTTGTACGGTAATTAATAAAAAAGTTACGAGGGAATTACAAATTTTAACAAAAATTTTGTATTTCCCCCGTATATTGAAAACTATAAAAGATATGAAAAAACTAGTTGGAATTTTGAATTTTTAAGAAAATTTTCTATCTTTTAATAGGTTATAACTTTCTGTATGTTAATTAATAAACAAGTTACGAGGGATTTACAAATTTTAACAAAAATTTGGTATTTCCCCCGTATATTGAAAACTACAAAAGAAATAAAAAAATTAATTGAAAATTTGGATTCTTGAGAAAATTTCCTATCTTTTGATAGGTTATAACTTTTTGTACGGTAATTAATAAAAAAGTTACGAGGGAATTTCAAATTTTAACAAAAATTTTGTATTTCCCCCGTATATTGAAAACTATAAAAGATATAAAAAAATTAATTGGATATTTGGGTTGTTGAGAGAATTTCCTTTCTTTTGATAGGTTACAACTTTTTGTACGTTAATTAAAAAAACAGTTACGAGGGAATTACAAATTTTAACAAAAATTTTGTATTTCCCCCGTATATTGAAACCTATAAAAGATATAAAAAGACTAATCGGAAATTTGTATGGCTGAGAAAATTTCCTATCTTTTTATAGGTTATAACTTTTTGTACGGTAATTAACAAAAAAGTTACGAGGGAATTACAAATTTTAACAAAAATTTGGTATTTCCCCCGTATATTGAAAACTATAGAAGATATAAAAAAACTAATTGGAACTTTGGATTTTTAAGAGTATTTCCTATCTTTTGATAGGTTATAACTTTTTGTACGTTAATTAATAAAAAAGTTACGAGGGATTTACAAATTTAAAAAAAAAAAATTGTATTTCTCCCGTATGTTGAAAACTATAAAAGATATAAAAAGACTAATCGGAAATTTGGATTGCTAAGAAAATTTCCTATCTTTCAATAGGTTATAACTTTTTGTACGGTAATTAATAAAAAAGTTACGAGGGAATTTCAAATTTTAACAAAAATTTTGTATTTTCCCCGTAAATTGAAAACTACAAAAGATATAAAAAAATTAATTGGATATTTAGATTGTTAAGAGAATTTCCTATCTTTTGATAGGTTATAACTTTTTGTATGGTAAATAATAAAAAAGTTACGAGGGAATTACAAATTTCAACAAAAATTTTGTATTTCCCCCGTATATTGAAAACTATAAAAGATATGAAAAAACTAGTTGGAATTTTGAATTTTTAAGAAAATTTTCTATCTTTCAATAGGTTATAACTTTCTGTATGTTAATTAATAAACAAGTTACGAGGAATTTACAAATTTTAACAAAAATTTGGTATTTCCCCCGTATATTGAAAACTACAAAAGACATAAAAAAATTAATTGAAGATTTAGATTCTTGAGAAAATTTCCTATCTTTTGATAGGTTATAACTTTTTGTACGGTAATTAATAAAAAAGTTAAGAGGGAATTACAAATTTTAACAAAAATTTGGTATTTCCCCCGTATATTGAAAACTATAAAAGATATAAAAAAAATAATCGGAAATTTGGATTGCTAAAAAAATTTCCTATCTTTTAATAGGTTATAACTTTTTGTACGGTAATTAATAAAAAAGTTACGAGGGAATTACAAATTTTAACAAAAATTTTGAATTTTCCCCGTATATTGAAAACTACAAAAGATATAAAAAAATTAATTGGATATTTGGATTGTTAAGAGAATTTCCTATCTTTTGATAGGTTATAACTTTTTGTACGGTAAATAATAAAAAAGTTACGAGGGAATTACAAATTTTAACAAAAATTTTGTATTTCCTCCGTATATTGAAAACTATAAAAGATATAAAAAAATTAATTGAAAATTTGGATTCTTGAGAAAATTTCCTATCTTTTGATAGGTTACAACTTTTTGTACGGTAAATAATAAAAAAGTTACGAGGGAATTACAAATTTTAACAAAAATTTTGTATTTCCTCCGTATATTGAAAACTATAAAAGATATAAAAAAATTAATTGAAAATTTGGATTCTTGAGAAAATTTCCTATCTTTTGATAGGTTATAACTTTTTGTACGGTAATTAATAAAAAGTTACGAGGGAATTTCAAATTTTAACAAAAATTTTGTATTTCCTCCGTATATTGAAAACTACAAAAGAGATAAAAAAATTAATTGAAAATTTAGATTCTTGAGAAAATTTCCTATTTTTTTATAGGTTATAACTTTTTGTACGGTAATTAATAAAAAAGTTACGAGGGAATTACAAATTTTAACAAAAATTTGGTATTTCCCCCGTATATTGAAAACTATAAAAGATATAAAAAAAATAATTGGAATTTTTGGGTTCTAAAAAAATTTCCCTTCTTTTGATAAGTTATAACTTTTTGTACGGTAATTAATAAAAAAGTTACGAGGGAATTACAAATTTTAACAAAAATTTTGTATTTCCCCCGTATATTGAAAACTATAAAAGATATGAAAAAACTAGTTGGAATTTTAAATTTTTAAGAAAATTTTCTATCTTTTAATAGGTTATAACTTTCTGTATGTTTATTAATAAACAAGTAACGAGGGATTTACAAATTTTAACAAAAATTTGGTATTTCCCCCGTATATTAAAAACTATAAAAGATATAAAAAGACTTTTTGAAAATTTGTATTGCTGAGAAAATTTCCTATCTTTTGATAGGTTATAACTTTTTGTACGGTAATTAATGAAAAAGTTACGAGGGAAATTCAAATTTTAACAAAAATTTTGTATTTCCCCCGTATATTGAAAACTATAAAAGATATAAAAAAATTAATTGGATATTTGGATTGCTGAGAAAATTTCCTATCTTTTGATGGGTTATAACTTTTTGTACGGTAATTAATAAAAAAGTTACGAGGAAATTTCAAATTTTAACAAAAATTTTGTATTTCCCCCGTATATTGAAAACTATAAAAGATATAAAAAGACTAATCGGAAATTTGTATGGCTGAAAAAATTTCCTATCTTTTGATAGGTTATAACTTTTTGTACGGTAATTAATAAAAAAGTTAAGAGGGAATTACAAATTTTAACAAAAATTTGGTATTTCCCCCGTATATTGAAAACTATAAAAGATATAAAAAAAATAATCGGAAATTTGGATTGCTAAAAAAATTTCCTATCTTTTAATAGGTTATAACTTTTTGTACGGTAATTAATAAAAAAGTTACGAGGGAATTACAAATTTTAACAAAAATTTTGAATTTTCCCCGTATATTGAAAACTACAAAAGATATAAAAAAATTAATTGGATATTTGGATTGTTAAGAGAATTTCCTATCTTTTGATAGGTTATAACTTTTTGTACGGTAAATAATAAAAAAGTTACGAGGGAATTACAAATTTTAACAAAAATTTTGTATTTCCTCCGTATATTGAAAACTATAAAAGATATAAAAAAATTAATTGAAAATTTGGATTCTTGAGAAAATTTCCTATCTTTTGATAGGTTACAACTTTTTGTACGGTAAATAATAAAAAAGTTACGAGGGAATTACAAATTTTAACAAAAATTTTGTATTTCCTCCGTATATTGAAAACTATAAAAGATATAAAAAAATTAATTGAAAATTTGGATTCTTGAGAAAATTTCCTATCTTTTGATAGGTTATAACTTTTTGTACGGTAATTAATAAAAAGTTACGAGGGAATTTCAAATTTTAACAAAAATTTTGTATTTCCTCCGTATATTGAAAACTACAAAAGAGATAAAAAAATTAATTGAAAATTTAGATTCTTGAGAAAATTTCCTATTTTTTTATAGGTTATAACTTTTTGTACGGTAATTAATAAAAAAGTTACGAGGGAATTACAAATTTTAACAAAAATTTGGTATTTCCCCCGTATATTGAAAACTATAAAAGATATAAAAAAAATAATTGGAATTTTTGGGTTCTAAAAAAATTTCCCTTCTTTTGATAAGTTATAACTTTTTGTACGGTAATTAATAAAAAAGTTACGAGGGAATTACAAATTTTAACAAAAATTTTGTATTTCCCCCGTATATTGAAAACTATAAAAGATATGAAAAAACTAGTTGGAATTTTAAATTTTTAAGAAAATTTTCTATCTTTTAATAGGTTATAACTTTCTGTATGTTTATTAATAAACAAGTAACGAGGGATTTACAAATTTTAACAAAAATTTGGTATTTCCCCCGTATATTAAAAACTATAAAAGATATAAAAAGACTTTTTGAAAATTTGTATTGCTGAGAAAATTTCCTATCTTTTGATAGGTTATAACTTTTTGTACGGTAATTAATGAAAAAGTTACGAGGGAAATTCAAATTTTAACAAAAATTTTGTATTTCCCCCGTATATTGAAAACTATAAAAGATATAAAAAAATTAATTGGATATTTGGATTGCTGAGAAAATTTCCTATCTTTTGATGGGTTATAACTTTTTGTACGGTAATTAATAAAAAAGTTACGAGGAAATTTCAAATTTTAACAAAAATTTTGTATTTCCCCCGTATATTGAAAACTATAAAAGATATAAAAAGACTAATCGGAAATTTGTATGGCTGAAAAAATTTCCTATCTTTTGATAGGTTATAACTTTTTGTACGGTAATTAATAAAAAAGTTACGAGGGAATTACAAATTTTAACAAAAATTTAATATTTCCCCCGTATATTGAAAACTATAGAAGATATAAAAAAAATAATTGGAATTTTGGAGTTCTAAAAATATTTTCTTTCTTTTGATATGTTATAACTTTTTGAACGGTAATTAATAAAAAAGTTACGAGGGAATTACAAATTTTAACAAAAATTTTGTATTTTTCCCGTATATTGAAAAATATAAAAGATATGAAAAAACTAGTTGGAATTTTGAATTTTTAAGAAAATTTTCTATCTTTTAATAGGTTATAACTTTCTGTATGTTAATTAATAAACAAGTTACGAGGGATTTACAAATTTTAACAAAAATTTGGTATTTCCCCCGTATATTGAAAACTACAAAAGACATAAAAAAATTAATTGAAAATTTAGATTCTTGAGAAAATTTCCTATCTTTTGATAGGTTATAACTTTTTGTACGGTAAATAATAAAAAAGTTACGAGGGAATTGCAAATTTTAACAAAAATTTTGTATTTCCCCCGTATATTAAAAACTATAAAAGATAAAAAAAAATTAATTAGAAATTTGGATTGCTTAGCAAATTTCCTTTTTTTTTGATAGGTTATAACTTTTTGTACGTTAATTAAAAAAACAGTTACGAGGGAATTACAAATTTTAACAAAAATTTTGTATTTCCCCCGTATATTAAAACCTATAAAAGATATAAAAAGACTAATCGGAAATTTGTATGGCTGAGAAAATTTGCTATCTTTTGATAGGTTATAACTTTTTGTACGGTAATTAATAAAAAAGTTACGAGGGAATTACAAATTTTAACAAAAATTTGGTATTTCCCCTGTATATTGAAAACTATAGAAGATATAAAAAAACTAATTGGAACTTTGGATTTTTAAGAGTATTTTCTATCTTTTGATAGGTTACAACTTTTTGTACGTTAATTAATAAAAATGTTACGAGGGATTTACAAATTTAAAGAAAAAAAATTGTATTTCTCCCGTATATTGAAAACTATAAAAGATATAAAAAGACTAATTGGAAATTTGGATTGCTAAAAAAATTTCCTATCTTTCAATAGGTTATAATTTTTTGTACGGTAATTAATAAAAAAGTTACGAGGGAATTACAAATTTTAACAAAAATTTGGTATTTCCCCGTATATTGAAAACTATAAAAGATATAAAAAAAATAATCGGAAATTTGGATTGCTAAAAAAATTTCCTATCTTTTAATAGGTTATAACTTTTTGTACGGTAATTAATAAAAAAGTTACGAGGGAATTACAAATTTTAACAAAAATTTTGAATTTTCCCCGTATATTGAAAACTACAAAAGATATAAAAAAATTAATTGGATATTTGGATTGTTGAGAGAATTTCCTATCTTTTGATAGGTTATAACTTTTTGTACGGTAAATAATAAAAAAGTTACGAGGGAATTACAAATTTTAACAAAAATTTTGTATTTCCTCCGTATATTGAAAACTATAAAAGATATAAAAAAATTGATTGAAAATTTGGATTCTTGAGAAAATTTCCTATCTTTTGATAGGTTATAACTTTTTGTACGGTAAATAATAAAAAAGTTACGAGGGAATTACAAATTTTAACAAAAATTTTGTATTTCCTCCGTATATTAAAAACTATAAAAGATATAAAAAAATTAATTGAAAATTTGGATTCTTAAGAAAATTTCCTATCTTTTGATAGGTTATAACTTTTTGTACGGTAATTAATAAAAAAGTTACGAGGGAATTTCAAATTTTAACAAAAATTTTGTATTTCCCCCGTATATTAAAAACTACAAAAGATATAAAAAAATTAATTAAAAATTTAGATTCTTGAGAAAATTTCCTATTTTTTTATAGGTTATAACTTTTTGTACGGTAATTAATAAAAAAGTTACGAGGGATTACAAATTTTAACAAAAATTTGGTATTTCCCCCGTATATTGAAAACTATAAAAGATATAAAAAAAATAATTGGAATTTTTGGGTTCTAAAAGAATTTCCCTTCTTTTGATAAGTTATAACTTTTTGTACGGTAATTAATAAAAAAGTTACGAGGGAATTACAAATTTTAACAAAAATTTTGTATTTCCCCCGTATATTGAAAACTATAAAAGATATGAAAAAACTAGTTGGAATTTTAAATTTTTAAGAAAATTTTCTATCTTTTAATAGGTTATAACTTTCTGTATGTTTATTAATAAACAAGTAACGAGGGATTTACAAATTTTAACAAAAATTTGGTATTTCCCCCGTATATTAAAAACTATAAAAGATATAAAAAGACTATTTGGAAATTTGTATTGCTGAGAAAATTTCCTATCTTTTGATAGGTTATAACTTTTTGTACGGTAATTAATAAAAAAGTTACGAGGAAATTTCAAATTTTAACAAAAATTTTGTATTTCCCCCGTATATTGAAAACTATAAAAGATATAAAAAGACTAATCGGAAATTTGTATGGCTGAAAAAATTTTCTATCGTTTGATAGGTTATTACTTTTTGTACGGTAATTAATAAAAAAGTTACGAGGGAATTACAAATTTTAACAAAAATTTAATATTTCCCCCGTATATTGAAAACTATAGAAGATATAAAAAAAATAATTGAAATTTTGGAGTTCTAAAAATATTTTCTTTCTTTTGATATGATATAACTTTTTGTACGGTAATTAATAAAAAAGTTACGAGGGAATTACAAATTTTAACAAAAATTTTGTATTTCCCCCGTATATTGAAAACTATAAAAGATATGAAAAAACTAGTTGGAATTTTGAATTTTTAAGAAAATTTTCTATCTTTTAATAGGTTATAACTTTCTGTATGTTAATTAATAAACAAGTTACGAGGGATTTACAAATTTTAACAAAAATTTGGTATTTCCCCCGTATATTGAAAACTACAAAAGACTTAAAAAAATTAATTGAAAATTTAAATTCTTGAGAAAATTTCCTATCTTTTGATAGGTTATAACTTTTTGTACGGTAATTAATAAAAAAGTTACGAGGGAATTTCAAATTTTAACAAAAATTTTGTATTTCCCCCGTATATTGAAAACTATAAAAGATATAAAAAAATTAATGGGATATTTGGGTTGTTGAGAGAATTTCCTATCTTTTGATAGGTTATAACTTTTTGTACGGTAATTAATAAAAAAGTTACGAGGGAATTACAAATTTTAACAAAAATTTAATATTTCCCCCGTATATTGAAAACTATAGAAGATATAAAAAAAATAATTGGAATTTTGGAGTTCTAAAAATATTTTCTTTCTTTTGATATGTTATAACTTTTTGTACGGTAATTAATAAAAAAGTTACGAGGGAATTACAAATTTTAACAAAAATTTTGTATTTCCCCCGTATATTGAAAAATATAAAAGATATGAAAAAACTAGTTGGAATTTTGAATTTTTAAGAAAATTTTCTATCTTTTAATAGGTTATAACTTTCTGTATGTTAATTAATAAACAAGTTACGAGGGATTTACAAATTTTAACAAAAATTTGGTATTTCCCCCGTATATTGAAAACTACAAAAGACATAAAAAAATTAATTGAAAATTTAGATTCTTGAGAAAATTTCCTATCTTTTGATAGGTTATAACTTTTTGTACGGTAAATAATAAAAAAGTTACGAGGGAATTGCAAATTTTAACAAAAATTTGGTATTTCCCCCGTATATTAAAAACTATAAAAGATAAAAAAAAATTAATTAGAAATTTGGATTGCTTAGCAAATTTCCTTTTTTTTTGATAGGTTATAACTTTTTGTACGTTAATTAAAAAAACAGTTACGAGGGAATTACAAATTTTAACAAAAATTTTGTATTTCCCCCGTATATTAAAACCTATAAAAGATATAAAAAGACTAATCGGAAATTTGTATGGCTGAGAAAATTTCCTATCTTTTGATAGGTTATAACTTTTTGTACGGTAATTAATAAAAAAGTTACGAGGGAATTACAAATTTTAACAAAAATTTGGTATTTCCCCTGTATATTGAAAACTATAGAAGATATAAAAAAACTAATTGGAACTTTGGATTTTTAAGAGTATTTCCTATCTTTTGATAGGTTACAACTTTTTGTACGTTAATTAATAAAAAAGTTACGAGGGATTTACAAATTTAAAGAAAAAAAATTGTATTTCTCCCGTATATTGAAAACTATAAAAGATATAAAAAGACTAATCGGAAATTTGGATTGCTAAAAAAATTTCCTATCTTTCAATAGGTTATAATTTTTTGTACGGTAATTAATAAAAAAGTTACGAGGGAATTACAAATTTTAACAAAAATTTGGTATTTCCCCGTATATTGAAAACTATAAAAGATATAAAAAAAATAATCGGAAATTTGGATTGCTAAAAAAATTTCCTATCTTTTAATAGGTTATAACTTTTTGTACGGTAATTAATAAAAAAGTTACGAGGGAATTACAAATTTTAACAAAAATTTTGAATTTTCCCCGTATATTGAAAACTACAAAAGATATAAAAAAATTAATTGGATATTTGGATTGTTGAGAGAATTTCCTATCTTTTGATAGGTTATAACTTTTTGTACGGTAAATAATAAAAAAGTTACGAGGGAATTACAAATTTTAACAAAAATTTTGTATTTCCTCCGTATATTGAAAACTATAAAAGATATAAAAAAATTAATTGAAAATTTGGATTCTTGAGAAAATTTCCTATCTTTTGATAGGTTATAACTTTTTGTACGGTAAATAATAAAAAAGTTACGAGGGAATTACAAATTTTAACAAAAATTTTGTATTTCCTCCGTATATTGAAAACTATAAAAGATATAAAAAAATTAATTGAAAATTTGGATTCTTGAGAAAATTTCCTATCTTTTGATAGGTTATAACTTTTTGTACGGTAATTAATAAAAAAGTTACGAGGGAATTTCAAATTTTAACAAAAATTTTGTATTTCCCCCGTATATTAAAAACTACAAAAGATATAAAAAAATTAATTGAAAATTTAGATTCTTGAGAAAATTTCCTATTTTTTTATAGGTTATAACTTTTTGTACGGTAATTAATAAAAAAGTTACGAGGGATTACAAATTTTAACAAAAATTTGGTATTTCCCCCGTATATTGAAAACTATAAAAGATATAAAAAAAATAATTGGAATTTTTGGGTTCTAAAAAAATTTCCCTTCTTTTGATAAGTTATAACTTTTTGTACGGTAATTAATAAAAAAGTTACGAGGGAATTACAAATTTTAACAAAAATTTTGTATTTCCCCCGTATATTGAAAACTATAAAAGATATGAAAAAACTAGTTGGAATTTTAAATTTTTAAGAAAATTTTCTATCTTTTAATAGGTTATAACTTTCTGTATGTTTATTAATAAACAAGTAACGAGGGATTTACAAATTTTAACAAAAATTTGGTATTTCCCCCGTATATTGAAAACTATAAAAGATATAAAAAGACTATTTGGAAATTTGTATTGCTGAGAAAATTTCCTATCTTTTGATAGGTTATAACTTTTTGTACGGTAATTAATAAAAAAGTTACGAGGAAATTTCAAATTTTAACAAAAATTTTGTATTTCCCCCGTATATTGAAAACTATAAAAGATATAAAAAGACTAATCGGAAATTTGTATGGCTGAAAAAATTTTCTATCTTTTGATAGGTTATAACTTTTTGTACGGTAATTAATAAAAAAGTTACGAGGGAATTACAAATTTTAACAAAAATTTAATATTTCCCCCGTATATTGAAAACTATAGAAGATATAAAAAAAATAATTGGAATTTTGGAGTTCTAAAAATATTTTCTTTCTTTTGATATGTTATAACTTTTTGTACGGTAATTAATAAAAAAGTTACGAGGGAATTACAAATTTTAACAAAAATTTTGTATTTCCCCCGTATATTAAAAACTATAAAAGATATGAAAAAACTAGTTGGAATTTTGAATTTTTAAGAAAATTTTCTATCTTTTAATAGGTTATAACTTTCTGTATGTTAATTAATAAACAAGTTACGAGGGATTTACAAATTTTAACAAAAATTTGGTATTTCCCCCGTATATTGAAAACTACAAAAGACTTAAAAAAATTAATTGAAAATTTAGATTCTTGAGAAAATTTCCTATCTTTTGATAGGTTATAACTTTTTGTACGGTAATTAATAAAAAAGTTACGAGGGAATTTCAAATTTTAACAAAAATTTTGTATTTCCCCCGTATATTGAAAACTATAAAAGATATAAAAAAATTAATGGGATATTTGGGTTGTTGAGAGAATTTCCTATCTTTTGATAGGTTATAACTTTTTGTACGGTAAATAATAAAAAAGTTACGAGGGAATTGCAAATTTTAACAAAAATTTTGTATTTCCCCCGTATATTAAAAACTATAAAAGATAAAAAAAAAATAATTAAAAGTTTGGATTGCTTAGCAAATTTCCTTTCTTTTGATAGGTTACAACTTTTTGTACGTTAATTAAAAAAACAGTTACGAGGGAATTACAAATTTTAACAAAAATTTTGTATTTCCCCCGTATATTGAAACCTATAAAAGATATAAAAAGACTAATCGGAAATTTGTATGGCTGAGAAAATTTCCTATCTTTTGATAGGTTATAACTTTTTGTACGGTAATTAATAAAAAAGTTACGAGGGAATTACAAATTTTAACAAAAATTTGGTATTTCCCCCGTATATTGAAAACTATAGAAGATATAAAAAAACTAATTGGAACTTTGGATTTTTAAGAGTATTTCCTATCTTTTAATAGGTTACAACTTTTTGCACGTTAATTAATAAAAAAGTTACGAGGGATTTACAAATTTAAAGAAAAAAAATTGTATTTCTCCCGTATATTGAAAACTATAAAAGATATAAAAAGACTAATCGGAAATTTGGATTGCTAAAAAAATTTCCTATCTTTCAATAGGTTATAATTTTTTGTACGGTAATTAATAAAAAAGTTACGAGGGAATTTCAAATTTTAACAAAAATTTTGTATTTTCCCCGTATATTGAAAACTACAAAAGATATAAAAAAATTAATTGGATATTTAGATTGTTGAGATAATTTCCTATCTTTAGATAGGTTATAACTTTTTGTATGGTAAATAATAAAAAAGTTACGAGGGAATTACAAATTTTAACAAAAATTTTGTATTTCCCCCGTATATTGAAAACTATAAAAGATGTGAAAAAACTAGTTGGAATTTTGAATTTTTAAGAAAATTTTCTATCTTTTAATAGGTTATAACTTTCTGTATGTTAATTAATAAACAAGTTACGAGGGATTTACAAATTTTAACAAAAATTTGGTATTTCCCCCGGATATTGAAAACTACAAAAGACATAAAAAAATTAATTGAAAATTTAGATTCTTGAGAAAATTTCCTATCTTTTGATGGGTTATACTTTTTTGTACGGTAATTAATAAAAAAGTTACGAGGGAATTACAAATTTTAACAAAAATTTGGTATTTCCCCCGTATATTGAAAACTATAAAAGATATAAAAAGACTAATCGGAAATTTGTATGGCTGAGAAAATTTCCTATCTTTTGATAGGTTATAACTTTCTGTTCGGTAATTAATAAAAAAGTTACGAGGGATTTTTAAATTTTAACAAAAATTTTGTATTTCCCCCGTATATTGAAAACTACAAAAGATATAAAAAAATTAATTGGATATTTGGATTGTTGAGAGAATTTCCTATCTTTTGATAGGTTATAACTTTTTGTACGGTAAATAATAAAAAAGTTACGAGGGAATTACAAATTTTAACAAAAATTTTGTATTTCCTCTGTATATTGAAAACTATAAAAGATATAAAAAAATTAATTGAAAATTTGGATTCTTGAGAAAATTTCCTATCTTTTGATAGGTTACAACTTTTTGTACGGTAATTAATAAAAAAGTTACGAGGGAATTTCAAATTTTAACAAAAATTTTGTATTTCCCCCGTATATTGAAAACTACAAAAGATATAAAAAAATTAATTAAAAATTTAGATTCTTGAGAAAATTTCCTATTTTTTTATAGGTTATAACTTTTTGTACGGTAATTAATAAAAAAGTTACGAGGGAATTACAAATTTTAACAAAAATTTGGTATTTCCCCCGTATATTGAAAACTATAAAAGATATAAAAAAAATAATTGCAATTTTGGAGTTCTAAAAAAATTTCCCTTCTTTTGATAAGTTATAACTTTTTGTACGGTAATTAATAAAAAAGTAACGAGGGAATTACAAATTTTAACAAAAATTTTGTATTTCCCCCGTATATTGAAAACTATAAAAGATATGAAAAAACTAGTTAAAAATTTGGATTCTTGAGAAAATTTCCTATCTTTTGATAGGTTATAACTTTTTGTACGGTAATTAATAAAAAAGTTACGAGGGAATTTCAAATTTTAACAAAAATTTTGTATTTCCCCCGTATATTAAAAACTACAAAAGATATAAAAAAATTAATTGAAAATTTAGATTCTTGAGAAAATTTCCTATTTTTTTATAGGTTATAACTTTTTGTACGGTAATTAATAAAAAAGTTACGAGGGATTACAAATTTTAACAAAAATTTGGTATTTCCCCCGTATATTGAAAACTATAAAAGATATAAAAAAAATAATTGGAATTTTTGGGTTCTAAAAAAATTTCCCTTCTTTTGATAAGTTATAACTTTTTGTACGGTAATTAATAAAAAAGTTACGAGGGAATTACAAATTTTAACAAAAATTTTGTATTTCCCCCGTATATTGAAAACTATAAAAGATATGAAAAAACTAGTTGGAATTTTAAATTTTTAAGAAAATTTTCTATCTTTTAATAGGTTATAACTTTCTGTATGTTTATTAATAAACAAGTAACGAGGGATTTACAAATTTTAACAAAAATTTGGTATTTCCCCCGTATATTGAAAACTATAAAAGATATAAAAAGACTATTTGGAAATTTGTATTGCTGAGAAAATTTCCTATCTTTTGATAGGTTATAACTTTTTGTACGGTAATTAATAAAAAAGTTACGAGGAAATTTCAAATTTTAACAAAAATTTTGTATTTCCCCCGTATATTGAAAACTATAAAAGATATAAAAAGACTAATCGGAAATTTGTATGGCTGAAAAAATTTTCTATCTTTTGATAGGTTATAACTTTTTGTACGGTAATTAATAAAAAAGTTACGAGGGAATTACAAATTTTAACAAAAATTTAATATTTCCCCCGTATATTGAAAACTATAGAAGATATAAAAAAAATAATTGGAATTTTGGAGTTCTAAAAATATTTTCTTTCTTTTGATATGTTATAACTTTTTGTACGGTAATTAATAAAAAAGTTACGAGGGAATTACAAATTTTAACAAAAATTTTGTATTTCCCCCGTATATTAAAAACTATAAAAGATATGAAAAAACTAGTTGGAATTTTGAATTTTTAAGAAAATTTTCTATCTTTTAATAGGTTATAACTTTCTGTATGTTAATTAATAAACAAGTTACGAGGGATTTACAAATTTTAACAAAAATTTGGTATTTCCCCCGTATATTGAAAACTACAAAAGACTTAAAAAAATTAATTGAAAATTTAGATTCTTGAGAAAATTTCCTATCTTTTGATAGGTTATAACTTTTTGTACGGTAATTAATAAAAAAGTTACGAGGGAATTTCAAATTTTAACAAAAATTTTGTATTTCCCCCGTATATTGAAAACTATAAAAGATATAAAAAAATTAATGGGATATTTGGGTTGTTGAGAGAATTTCCTATCTTTTGATAGGTTATAACTTTTTGTACGGTAAATAATAAAAAAGTTACGAGGGAATTGCAAATTTTAACAAAAATTTTGTATTTCCCCCGTATATTAAAAACTATAAAAGATAAAAAAAAAATAATTAGAAGTTTGGATTGCTTAGCAAATTTCCTTTCTTTTGATAGGTTACAACTTTTTGTACGTTAATTAAAAAAACAGTTACGAGGGAATTACAAATTTTAACAAAAATTTTGTATTTCCCCCGTATATTGAAACCTATAAAAGATATAAAAAGACTAATCGGAAATTTGTATGGCTGAGAAAATTTCCTATCTTTTGATAGGTTATAACTTTTTGTACGGTAATTAATAAAAAAGTTACGAGGGAATTACAAATTTTAACAAAAATTTGGTATTTCCCCCGTATATTGAAAACTATAGAAGATATAAAAAAACTAATTGGAACTTTGGATTTTTAAGAGTATTTCCTATCTTTTAATAGGTTACAACTTTTTGCACGTTAATTAATAAAAAAGTTACGAGGGATTTACAAATTTAAAGAAAAAAAATTGTATTTCTCCCGTATATTGAAAACTATAAAAGATATAAAAAGACTAATCGGAAATTTGGATTGCTAAAAAAATTTCCTATCTTTCAATAGGTTATAATTTTTTGTACGGTAATTAATAAAAAAGTTACGAGGGAATTTCAAATTTTAACAAAAATTTTGTATTTTCCCCGTATATTGAAAACTACAAAAGATATAAAAAAATTAATTGGATATTTAGATTGTTGAGATAATTTCCTATCTTTAGATAGGTTATAACTTTTTGTATGGTAAATAATAAAAAAGTTACGAGGGAATTACAAATTTTAACAAAAATTTTGTATTTCCCCCGTATATTGAAAACTATAAAAGATGTGAAAAAACTAGTTGGAATTTTGAATTTTTAAGAAAATTTTCTATCTTTTAATAGGTTATAACTTTCTGTATGTTAATTAATAAACAAGTTACGAGGGATTTACAAATTTTAACAAAAATTTGGTATTTCCCCCGGATATTGAAAACTACAAAAGACATAAAAAAATTAATTGAAAATTTAGATTCTTGAGAAAATTTCCTATCTTTTGATGGGTTATACTTTTTTGTACGGTAATTAATAAAAAAGTTACGAGGGAATTACAAATTTTAACAAAAATTTGGTATTTCCCCCGTATATTGAAAACTATAAAAGATATAAAAAGACTAATCGGAAATTTGTATGGCTGAGAAAATTTCCTATCTTTTGATAGGTTATAACTTTCTGTTCGGTAATTAATAAAAAAGTTACGAGGGATTTTTAAATTTTAACAAAAATTTTGTATTTCCCCCGTATATTGAAAACTACAAAAGATATAAAAAAATTAATTGGATATTTGGATTGTTGAGAGAATTTCCTATCTTTTGATAGGTTATAACTTTTTGTACGGTAAATAATAAAAAAGTTACGAGGGAATTACAAATTTTAACAAAAATTTTGTATTTCCTCTGTATATTGAAAACTATAAAAGATATAAAAAAATTAATTGAAAATTTGGATTCTTAAGAAAATTTCCTATCTTTTGATAGGTTACAACTTTTTGTACGGTAATTAATAAAAAAGTTACGAGGGAATTTCAAATTTTAACAAAAATTTTGTATTTCCCCCGTATATTGAAAACTACAAAAGATATAAAAAAATTAATTAAAAATTTAGATTCTTGAGAAAATTTCCTATTTTTTTATAGGTTATAACTTTTTGTACGGTAATTAATAAAAAAGTTACGAGGGAATTACAAATTTTAACAAAAATTTGGTATTTCCCCCGTATATTGAAAACTATAAAAGATATAAAAAAAATAATTGCAATTTTGGAGTTCTAAAAAAATTTCCCTTCTTTTGATAAGTTATAACTTTTTGTACGGTAATTAATAAAAAAGTAACGAGGGAATTACAAATTTTAACAAAAATTTTGTATTTCCCCCGTATATTGAAAACTATAAAAGATATGAAAAAACTAGTTGGAATTTTAAATTTCTAAGAAAATTTTCTATCTTTTAATAGGTTATAACTTTCTGTATGTTTATTAATAAACAAGTAACGAGGGATTTACAAATTTTAACAAAAATTTGGTATTTCCCTCGTATATTGAAAACTATAAAAGATATAAAAAGACTATTTGGAAATTTGTATTGCTAAGAAAATTTCCTATCTTTTGATAGGTTATAACTTTTTGTACGGTAATTAATGAAAAAGTTACGAGGGAATTTCAAATTTTAACAAAAATTTTGTATTTCCCCGTATATTGAAAACTATAAAAGATATAAAAAGACTAATCGGAAATTTGTATGGCTGAGAAAATTTCCTATCTTTTGATAGGTTATAACTTTTTGTACGGTAATTAATAAAAAAGTTACGAGGGAATTACAAATTTTAACAAAAATTTAATATTTCCCCCGTATATTGAAAACTATGGAAGATATAAAAGAACTAATTGGAACTTTGAATTTTTAAGAAAATTTTCTATCTTTCAATAGGTTATAACTTTCTGTATGTTAATTAATAAACAAGTTACGAGGGATTTACAAATTTTAACAAAAATTTGGTATTTCCCCCGTATATTGAAAACTATAAAAGATATAAAAAAAATAATCGGAAATTTGGATTGCTAAAAAAATTTCCTATCTTTTAATAGGTTATAACTTTTTGTACGGTAATTAATAAAAAAGTTACGAGGGAATTACAAATTTTAACAAAAATTTTGTATTTTCCCCGTATATTGAAAACTACAAAAGATATAAAAAAATTAATTGGATATTTAGATTGTTGAGAGAATTTCCTATCTTTTGATAGGTTATAACTTTTTGTACGGTAAATAATAAAAAAGTTACGAGGGAATTACAAATTTTAACAAAAATTTTGTATTTCCTCCGTATATTGAAAACTATAAAAGATATAAAAAAAATAATTGAAAATTTGGATTCTTGAGAAAATTTCCTATCTTTTGATAGGTTATAACTTTTTGTACGGTAATTAATAAAAAAGTTACGAGGGAATTTCAAATTTTAACAAAAATTTTGTATTTCCCCCGTATATTGAACACTATAAAAGATATAAAAAAATTAATTGAAAATTTAGATTCTTGAGAAAATTTCCTATTTTTTTATAGGTTATAACTTTTTGTACGGTAATTAATAAAAAAGTTACGAGGGAATTACAAATTTTAACAAAAATTTTGTATTTCCCCCGTATATTGAAAACTATAAAAGATATGAAAAAACTAGTTGGAATTTTAAATTTCTAAGAAAATTTTCTATCTTTTAATAGGTTATAACTTTCTGTATGTTTATTAATAAACAAGTAACGAGGGATTTACAAATTTTAACAAAAATTTGGTATTTCCCTCGTATATTGAAAACTATAAAAGATATAAAAAGACTATTTGGAAATTTGCATTGCTGAGAAAATTTCCTATCTTTTGAGAGGTTATAACTTTTTGTACGGTAATTAATGAAAAAGTTACGAGGGAATTTCAAATTTTAACAAAAATTTTGTATTTCCCCCGTATATTGAAAACTATAAAAGATATAAAAAAATTAATTGGATATTTGGATTGCTGAGAAAATTTCCTATCTTTTGATAGGTTATGACTTTTTGTACGGTAATTAATAAAAAAGTTACGAGGGAATTTCAAATTTTAACAAAAATTTTGTATTTCCCCGTATATTGAAAACTATAAAAGATATAAAAAGACTAATCGGAAATTTGTATGGCTGAAAAAATTTCCTATCTTTTGATAGGTTATAACTTTTTGTACGGTAATTAATAAAAAAGTTACGAGGGAATTACAAATTTTAACAAAAATTTAATATTTCCCCCGTATATTAAAAACTATAAAAGATATAAAAGAACTAATTGGAACTTTGGATTTTTAAGAATATTTCCTATCTTTTGATAGGTTATAACTTTTTGTACGTTAATTAATAAAATAGTTACAAGGGATTTACAAATTTAAAAAAAAAATTTGTATTTCCCCCGTATATTGAAAACTATAAAAGATATAAAAAGACTAATCGAAAATTTGGATTGCTAAAAAAATTTCCTATCTTTTAATAGGTTATAACTTTTTGTACGGTAATTAATAAAAAAGTTACGAGGGAATTTTAAATTTTAACAAAAATTTTGTATTTCCCCCGTATATTGAAAACTACAAAAGATATAAAAAAATTAATTGGATATTTGGATTGTTAAGAGAATCTCCTATCTTTTGATAGGTTATAACTTTTTGTAAGGTAATTAATAAAAAAGTAACGAGGAAATTACAAATTTTAACAAAAATTTTGTATTTCCCCCGTATATTGAAAACTATAAAAGATATGAAAAAACTAGTTGGAATTTTGAAATTTTAAGAAAATTTTCTATCTTTTAATAGGTTATAACTTTCTGTATGTTAATTAATAAACAAGTTACGAGGGATTAACAAATTTTAACAAAAATTTGGTATTTCCCCCGTATATTGAAAACTGCAAAAGATATAAAAAAATTAATTGAAAATTTAGATTCTTGAGAAAATTTCCTATCTTTTGATAGGTTATAACTTTTTGTACGGTAATTAATAAAAAAGTTACGAGGGAATTACAAATTTTAACAAAAATTTGGTATTTACCCGTATATTGAAATCTATAAAAGATATAAAAAAAATAATTGGAATTTTGGAGTTCTAAAAAAATTTCCTTTCTTTTGATAAGTTATAACTTTTTGTACGGTAATTAATAAAAAAGTTACGAGGGAATTACAAATTATAACAAAAATTTTGTATTTCCCCTGTATATTAAAAACTATAAAAGATATGAAAGAACTAATTGGAACTTTGGATTTTTAAGAGTATTTCCTATCTTTTGATAGGTTATAACTTTTTGTACGTTAATTAATAAAAAAGTTACGAGGGATTTACAAATTTAAAAAAAAAATTTGTATTTCCCCCGTATATTGAAAACTATAAAAGATATAAAAAAACTAATCGGAAATTTGGATTGCTAAAAAAATTTCCTATCTTTTGATAGGTTATAACTTTTTACACGGTAATTAATAAAAAAGTTACGAGGGAATTTCAAATATTAACAAAAATTTTGTATTTGTATGAAAACTATAAAAGATATAAAAAAAATAATTGGATATTTGGATTGTTGAGAGAATTTCCTATCTTTTAATAGGTTATAACTTTTTGTACGGTAAATAATAAAAAAGTTACGAGGGAATTACAAATTTTAACAAAAATTTTGTATTTCCCCCGTATATTGAAAACTATAAAAGATAAAAAAAAATTAATTAGAAATTTGGATTGCTGAGCAAATTTCCTTTCTTTTGATAGATTATAACTTTTTGTACGTTAATTAAAAAAACAGTTACGAGGAAATTACAAATTTTAACAAAAATTTTGTATTTCCCCCGTATATTGAAAACTATAAAAGATATAAAAAGACTAATCGAAATTTGTATGGCTGAGAAAATTTCCTATCTTTTGATAGGTTATAACTTTCTGTTCGGTAATTAATAAAAAAGTTACGAGGGATTTTTAAATTTTAACAAAAATTTTGTATTTCCCCCGTATATTGAAAACTACAAAAGATATAAAAAAATTAATTGGATATTTGGATTGTTGAGAGAATTTCCTATCTTTTAATAGGTTATAACTTTCTGTATGTTAATTAATAAACAAGTTACGAGGAATTAACAAATTTTAACAAAAATTTGGTATTTCCCCCGTATATTGAAAACTGCAAAAGATATAAAAAAATTAATTGAAAATTTAGATTTTTGAGAAAATTTCCTATCTTTTGATAGGTTATAACTTTTTGTACGGTA
The DNA here is from genome assembly GCA_964028335.1 of Altica lythri. Taxonomy (NCBI): domain Eukaryota; kingdom Metazoa; phylum Arthropoda; class Insecta; order Coleoptera; family Chrysomelidae; genus Altica; species Altica lythri. The sequence continues at coordinate 381,984 of CAXIIO010000367.1, read as the reverse complement.
ATTAATAAAAAAGTTACGAGGGAATTACAAATTTTAACAAAAATTTTGTATTTCCCCTGTATATTAAAAACTATAAAAAATATGAAAGAACTAATTGAAACTTTGGATTTTTAAGAGTATTTCCTATCTTTTAATAGGTTATAACTTTTTGTACGGTAAATAATAAAAAAGTTACGAGGGAATTACAAATTTTAACAAAAATTTTGTATTTCCCCCGTATATTGAAAACTATAAAAGATAAAAAAAAATTAATTAGAAATTTGGATTGCTGAGCAAATTTCCTTTCTTTTGATAGATTATAACTTTTTGTACGTTAATTAAAAAAACAGTTACGAGGAAATTACAAATTTTAACAAAAATTTTGTATTTCCCCCGTATATTGAAAACTATAAAAGATATAAAAAGACTAATCGGAAATTTGTATGGCTGAGAAAATTTCCTATCTTTTGATAGGTTATAACTTTCTGTTCGGTAATTAATAAAAAAGTTACGAGGGATTTTTAAATTTTAACAAAAATTTTGTATTTCCCCCGTATATTGAAAACTACAAAAGATATAAAAAAATTAATTGGATATTTGGATTGTTGAGAGAATTTCCTATCTTTTAATAGGTTATAACTTTCTGTATGTTAATTAATAAACAAGTTACGAGGGATTAACAAATTTTAACAAAAATTTGGTATTTCCCCCGTATATTGAAAACTGCAAAAGATATAAAAAAATTAATTGAAAATTTAGATTTTTGAGAAAATTTCCTATCTTTTGATAGGTTATAACTTTTTGTACGGTAATTAATAAAAAAGTTACGAGGGAATTACAAATTTTAACAAAAATTTGGTATTTACCCGTATATTAAAAACTATAAAAGATATAAAAAAAATAATTGGAATTTTGGAGTTCTAAAAAAATTTTCTTTCTTCTGATAAGTTATAGCTTTTTGTACGGTAATTAATAAAAAAGTTACGAGGGATTTACAAATTTTAATAAAAATTTTGTATTTCCCCCGTATATTGAAAACTGCAAAAGATATAAAAAAATTAATTGAAAATTTAGATTTTTGAGAAAATTTCCTATCTTTTGATAGGTTATAACTTTTTGTACGGTAATTAATAAAAAAGTTACGAGGGAATTACAAATTTTAACAAAAATTTGGTATTTACCCGTATATTAAAAACTATAAAAGATATAAAAAAAATAATTGGAATTTTGGAGTTCTAAAAAAATTTTCTTTCTTCTGATAAGTTATAGCTTTTTGTACGGTAATTAATAAAAAAGTTACGAGTGAATTTCAAATTTTAACAAAAATTTTGTATTTCCCCCATATATTGAAAACTACAAAAGATATAAAAAAATTAATTGGATATTTGGATTGTTGAGAGAATTTCCTATCTTTTGATAGGTTATAACTATTTGTACGGTAAATAATAAAAAAGTTACGAGGGAATTACAAATTTTAACAAAAATTTTGTATTTCCCCCGTATATTGAAAACTATAAAAGATATAAAAAGACTAATCGGAAATTTGTATGGCTGAGAAAATTTCCTATCTTTTGATAGGTTATAACTTTTTGTACGGTAATTAATAAAAAAGTTACGAGGGAATTACAAATTTTATCAAAAATTTGGTATTTCCCCCGTATATTGAAAACTATAGAAGATATGAAAGAACTAATTGAAACTTTGGATTTTTAAGAGTATTTTCTATCATTTGATAGGTTATAACTTTTTGTACGTTAATTAATAAAAAAGTTACGAGGGATTTACAAATTTAAAAAAAAAATTGTATTTCCCCCGTATATTGAAAACTATAAAAGATATAAAAAGACTAATCGGAAATTTGGATTGCTAAAAAAATTTCCTATCTTTTTATAGGTTATAACTTTTTGTACGGTAATTAATAAAAAAGTTACGAGGGAATTTCAAATTTTAACAAAAATTTTGTATTTCCCCCGTATATTGAAAACTATAAAAGATATAAAAAATTAATTGGATATTTGGATTGTTGAGCAAATTTCCTTTCTTTTGATAGGTTATAACTTTTTGTACGTTAATTAAAAAAACAGTTACGAGGGAATTACAAATTTTAACAAAAATTTTGTATTTCCCCCGTATATTGAAAACTATAAAAGATAAAAAAAAATTATTAGAAATTTGAATTGCTGAGCAAATTTCCTTTCTTTTAATAGGTTATAACTTTTTGTACGTTAATTAAAAAAACAGTTACGAGGGAATTACAAATTTTAACAAAAATTTTGTATTTCCCCCGTATATTGAAAACTATAAAAGATATAAAAAGACTAATCGGAAATTTGTATGGCTGAGAAAATTTCCTTTTTTTTGATAGGTTATAACTTTTTGTACGGTAATTAATAAAAAATTTACGAGGGAATTACAAATTTTAACAAAAATTTTGTATTTCCCCCGTATATTGAAAACTATAAAAGATATGAAAAAACTAGTTGGAATTTTGAATTTTTAAGGAAATTTTCTATCTTTTAATAGGTTACAACTTTTTGTATGTTAATTAATAAACAAGTTACGAGGGATTTAAGTAAAGGAGCTAGGCCGGTTCAAGACCAAAATCGATCATTTTTACATGTAAATCTCCATAAGAAAATCTAAGGTCGATTCTGGTCATTTTTGGCTAATTTACCCCCCACCACTCCAAACAGGTGACTAGACACTAGAGTCGTATCATTATAATGATTCAATAGGGTAACAGGGTCGTAACTGCCAAAAGGGCTTTAACGTTGTATCTCGTAAACGGCCGAACGGATTTCGACGTATGACGTATCATTGAAAAGGGGTTGCTGTATAGGGTAAGATAAAGCTCACCTCCACTCACCTGTCCTACAAGAACTTACCTTTGATTTACCTGTAATTTTACCTTTTTCTTTCACCGTACCTTGACTACCCCTCATCACTAGCCCCAATGTCATTTTAGTCACCCTACCACCCCTCATCATCATCCCCATTGCCCAAATAGAACTTAGAATAATTTTTTGGATGAGAATAAATGTAGAAAAAAAATTCTGTGTGATGGCTGCTGTTGTATTCGAACCCACAAACTCATGTGTACAAACTTGACGCCTTATCCAACGGGGCTATCAAGTGACTTGTAAAATAAAGTTGAAATGTGATAGACAAACAGCTCCGTATACGTCACATACGGTTGTAGATGATAATAAGTTAGCAAAGGCGTACTGTCGATTTTTAGATGTGTAATTAAGACTTTTTTATTTCTTTACCGGTTACATATATTTAATTACAGTTGTATTTCGTGAACGATTAAACAGATTTCAGAGTGTGATGTATTATTGTAAAGGAAATAAACAATAGGGTAAGATGCGATGCCAAAAAGACCTTAAATAAAGTGCCAAAAAGGCATTATAGCTATATCTCATAAACAGCTAATCAGATTTCAGCATGTGACATATCTTTATAAAGGGAAGGAGCTATCGGGTAAGATGCGATGCCAAAAAGACCTAACATGAAGTGCTAAACAGGCATTATGGCTATACCTCGTAAACAGCTTATTAGATTTCAGCGTGTGACAGATCGTTGGAACGGGGTTGCGGTATAGGGTAAGATGAAGCGTCAAAAAGTCCGTATTGATGTTGCCAAAAGAACATTACTACAGTATCTCGTAAACGGCCAAACGGATTTCGACATGGGACGTATCGCTGTAAAGAGAATGCTGAATAAGGTAAGATGAAGGGTTAAAAAAGACATAGTTATATAAAACTGCCAAAAGGGTACTAGGGTAGTATTTCAGAAACGGCTGATGGAATTTGGCGTGCGACATATCGTTGGAATGGGGCTGCGGTACAAGATAAGATGACGGGTCTAATGGGATCATAACTGTCAAAAGGGCATTAACGTTGTATCCAGTAAACGGTCGAGCGGATTTCGACATATGACGTATTATTGTATTTTATATCGAAGGAACCTCTGATATCTTCTTACTAAATAATTTATAACCTTTGAAGGTCCCTCGAAATTTAAAGCACTACTCAGGAGGCTCGAGGTAAGTAAGTATGATATCTAGACATGGTTGATAAGACACGTCAGCAGCTCATAAGTAATACTTCACAAGAGGCCATAGGTGGTTCTTTAATAGCCGACAGGCGACAATTTTCCCTGATCATGTTTTATTTTAAACATACAAAAATACTATACGTACTTAACTCAATAGGTGACAACTCGTTTTGTAAGCGAGAATTACAGACACCTTGAGTTTACAGTACTTCTCCCACAGAGTGGTACCTGTCGTATTTCTGTGCGGAAAAAAGTCGACCACCCTTTTTATACCCGAAGGAACCCCCGATATCTTCTTACTAAATAATTTATAACCTTTGAAGGTCCCTCGAAATTCACAGGCACTACTCAGGAGGCTCGAGGTAAGTAAGTATGATATCTAGACATGGTTGATAAGACACGTCAGCAGCTCATAAGTAATACTTCACAAGAGGCCATAGGTGGTTCTTTAATAGCCGACAGGCGACAATTTTCCCTGATCATGTTTTATTTTAAACATACAAAAATACTATACGTACTTAACTCAATAGGTGACAACTCGTTTTGTAAGCGAGAATTACAGACACCTTGAGTTTAGAGTACTTCTCCCACAGTGTGGTACCTGTCGTATTTCTGTGCGGAAAAAAGTCGACCACCCTTTTTATACCCGAAGGAACCTCCGATATCTTCTTACTTAATAATTTATAACCTTTAAAGGTCCCTCGAAATTCACAGGCACTACTCAGGAGGCTCGAGGTAAGTAAGTAAGATATACGTTACATTTATCTAAAAAAAAGTGTACTTTTGTTTATCACATTTGGCACGGTGATTTGGCAAATCTGTATGCTTCCACATCAGTCCTAAAACAAAAAAAAAATATTAATTATACAGAAATTGTAGCCCTAACCAAACCAGTTAATGTTTAGAAGAGACCTTTGCTGTTAATCGTTGAATATATTCTCAAAACTTATACAATAATATAAAATTATTATATCTAAAAACTACATATAGAAATGGTATAGATCCTTTAAATTGATAACTGACCACAAAAGACGAAATTAACTTAAAATAATATCGAAATACAAAATAATATTTTAATAACACATAAGATTCTTTAGATTAACCAATTTCAATATCTAAAATCTAAATCAAATAACTAAAAAGTTACAAAGTTTTTTTTTTTTTTTTTTTTGAATTAACCCCAAATAGTAGGTTTCAAAAGATACTTCTATGAATAATACTTTCAAACTAAAGATTGTATGTAGGTATATGACAATTTTAAATGGTTAATATATATATTTCTGTCATGTTTTCATATTAGTCTAATTTTATCTTTTTCTTTAAATCTACCTGCATCACAGCAGACATATGACTTTTGTACTTTTTAATACTTAAATCGATACTACAAACCCCCATCCCCATAATATTAAAAAAATCAATATTTTTTCGCCAAATTCAAAAAGGAATGACAATACTAATGGCTTTAGTAATATAATAAATATATTTCTACTCTTTAAACTTTCACACTATAATATAAAATCCACCTGCATCACGCTAGGGGTAAAACTTTTTAAAAATTTTATTGTCTAAAACAATAACCGAAAGCTCTATTTTTCCAAATATTAAAATATTTTTTTTTTTTGGATCAACCCTTAACAAAATGTTTCAAAAGACAGTTATTTGTATTATATTTTTAAGTTAAAAATTGCATATAACAATTTTAAATGGTAAATTTATGTCAAATTTTCTTAATTTTTTTCTACAAATCCACCGACATCACAGCAGGGATAAAACTTTATTATAATTTTTTTTTTGTTTAAATCATTACCTTAAACCCTTAATATTGTTAAAAAAAATATATTATTATTATTTTAAAATTACTAACAACTAATAAATACTTCGAATTTTTAGAATATATTTAAGATCTATAATACAAAGTCCAAATAAAAAAAGTAATACATTTTAATTCTTTCATATTGAAAAAAAAAAAATCAAAAGTAATCAAAAATTATTCAACTTACCAAGGTGAGAGAGGTCAAAACACCGCAAAATAACACCACATACTAAAGTGAAATTTTATTTCATAGTTTAATTATAATTATTCACAATTCAAGTCTGAACAAGTTAAAGTGACGTCACCTTAATTAGATTTTCACGTAAACCGGAAACTCTTATCAACATCAACTAATTTTATTGAAAAACATGTATTTTTTAAAACGTTATCATATCAAAAGTTATATAATTTGATCAGTGACATATAATAAATTATATTCACTATATTAAAAATAAAAATAAAAAAAAAAACGAGTAATATTTATTTGAACTTGTTTAAAAAATTTCTTATACGAAGTAACGAAGATATATTTTGAAGTAAATTATTGCAAAATCAGGTACATATCTAAAATTGCAATATTTAGATAAGCCTCTGATTTACGTTGAAAAGGAATTTGCGTTCTCATCAACTTTGTAGATATATACCGGTGGTATCAAAAGTAAGTGTCTCTGTAGATTATTGTTATAAATTGAGAGAGATTATTGATTTAAAACTATTTATCAGTCGTTTGGTTATTTGCCAATTTAAGGCTACCTAATAAGACGGTTGTTATAGAGGGTCCATACTTTGCTCTATTTTGCACTGCTACGCTCTGCTATGCTCTGCTATGATGCTCTGCTACACTCTGCTACCGCCTGCTACGCTCTGACGTTAAATGGTTGGGGTTTGATAGTTCACATAATAGCTGGATCGAAAAACTCCGTTGTTTCTTACTTTGAACATTTTTTACACGTATTCTTATGACAAACAAGATACGTTTTTACAGCTTCCGGGGGCTTTTTTAATTCATATCATCTATTGCTCAAACCGTTCAGTCTACGGTCCGACTAAAAAGTTTGACTTGGAAAAACATTTTTTTTTTTTTTTAATTTAGTTTCAAACAAAATGTTGCAAGATAGTGGTTATAGTAGTGAAGACTTGGTAGAGTATTCTGAGAGTAGTAGTGAAGATTCTATCTATATGGAAGAAGTAAATAGAATTTTAAATTTTTACGAAGACAAAGTAAAACGTGAAAATTATTTGCTGCTACAATCATCTTTTGCAATTAAGGGGTATGTTATAACAGTTGGTTTATCTCCCGCAAGAACATTTTCTCCAGCTATTATTTTATCAGAATACTGTAAGCCAAGTAAATTGTCGTTTGGAAAAATGGAATGGCTTGATCTTATTGAATTTTTAAGCAGAAGCACATTTTTTATTGAACCACTACAACCTACGTAGATGAGTATGATCCAGTAACATTTTCATGTGGAGATTTTTGTACAATACGGCAGTTGGTATACGATGACACCAAGTTCATAGAAGTTGCAAAACATGGTGTAGGATATCATCTAACGGAAAAGGATGTAGATGAACTTGTTAGAGTACATCATTTTATTGTAGCTTATCAGATTTCACTTATAGAAAATATTAACTTTAATTGTTATTATAATAATGTTATAAATATTATTAAAAGAAATTTTAATGATAACTGTTTTCAAGCATTAATTGTATTTTCTGAAATATGTACTGATCCTTTATTATGTAACGCTTTGCGTCAGTATATTTACTTTTATAAACAAAATGTAATAAGAGATTTAGAAAATATGTAATAAACTTTTATAAAAAATAATGACTTTTATTTCAAAATCGATAATTATAGCGTCAAAAAATGTTATTTTACCGTTACAAAATTCATGAACGTCACAGTTCCAAAATGTGAAACGTCCAAACGTTGAAATAGCGCTAAAATTTGTCGCAATAACGCTTTAAAAAACTGATAAGAAAAAATTTACGATTTACATGTATTTCTTATGGAAAAACATAATTTCAAAGTGTCAAAAATGCGTCAGTTTTCGCTATTTTATCGCTACTAAATTCATGACCGTCAAAGTGTCAAAAATAGACGTCAACACGACGAATTTGAACGTTTTTTGATCGTTTCAACGAAAAATATTTAAAAGAAAATAATACACCATAGATTCAGATCAAAAATGTATTGTATACATACACTAGACAATAGAAAACTAAAAACTAACCTAATTAATTTACAACTGCTTTTTATTTCCTAATTATGATTAACATTAGTCGAGCATTATATCGCGATGACCCCATGCTAATGTGTGATATTTATTCTTTAACGGGACATTATGAAGATTGCTTTCAAGGACATTCAAGGTTTTCAAATTAATGAAATATTTTATCTTAAAGAACTTAGCATTGAATTTGGATTCAAACAACAACATTTTCTATTTGAACCACCACAAACTTATCAATCATTAAGCTATGCAGATAAAAAGACTGTGAGATATATAGAAAACCATGTGCATGGAATAAAATATGCTTCTGGAAATATTCATTACTGTAAACTTAATGATATTTTGAAAACTATTTACTTCACATGTAAGAGGTGAACAGAAAGCCGATTTTTTGCAAAAGAAGTATGAAGAATTTGAAATTTTCAATGTTGTTATTGTGGATGTTGTTAAATTTGATGGAACACCCCACGCCACTGGGAAATTAAACTCTAACTCAAAGTCATGTTTAAACCATTTTACTTATGGACTCTGCACTCAGAGAAATTCAGAACATCTACGTCAATGGTTTGTTAATATTATACTACCGTTGTAATTATTTAAATAAACAATTTTAAACCGATAATAATTGTTTTTTATCTCAAAACCGATAATAATTGGTTTTATCTCAAAACCTTTAATAGCCAAACATATAACAATTTTTATACTTTTACAAAGATTATTGCAGTCAGCAAATTAATAGTTAATCGACCCAAATGTATTGTCTAGAGGCAACTACCGATAGAAAAATGCTGATGTATCAAATGTAAAATATTCTATAGAGTTTAATGAGGGTCATTTAAAATATAATTAAATTATAAAATATCATTATTTTAAATAAACAAACTTTTAAATTTTATCACCCTTTTCATAGCCAACCTTCTTCTTTGCATCAGTCAATGCAGTTTCCAACGGATTTTTTAAATTCTCTTGGTCGTTGCTAAGAGAACCCCCTGTATACTGATCACAAACGAGCTGAAAACTATGTAGGTACGCACAAAAAGTCGTTATGAACCTACGAGCTAAAACCTTTAATGACCAATTGTTCATTTTTATATTGTAGATTTGACTAATTCTATACAAATTATGTTTGTCAAAAATAAAATAAAGAATTATTATTATTGTTAGTTTGACACCAAACTTTGGAGCATTTCTATTCGACTCGTGTACGTATAGCGAAAGTGCAAGAGAGATAGAAACAGTTCGAGATCCTGGAATTGTTAGCACTGTAAGAGCTTTAACATGTTACAATGAAGAAGATTTTTGAACTGTTTCTATGTCTCTTGCACTTTCGCTATACGTACACGAGTCGAATAGAAATGCTCCAAAGTTTGGTGTCAAACTAACAATAATAATAATTCTTTATTTTATTTTTGACAAACATAATTTGTATAGAATTAGTCAAATCTACAATATAAAAATGAACAATTGGTCATTAAAGGTTTTAGCTCGTAGGTTCATAACTACTTTTTGTGCGTACCTACATAGTTTTCAGCTCGTTTGTGATCAGTATACAGGGGGTTCTCTTAGCAACGACCAAGAGAATTTAAAAAATCTGTTGGAAACTGCATTGACTGATGCAAAGAAGAAGGTTGGCTATGAAAAGGGTGATAAAATTTAAAAGTTTGTTTATTTAAAATAATGATATTTTATAATTTAATTATATTTTAAATGACCCTCATTGAACTCTATAGAATATTTTACATTTGATACATCAGCATTTTTCTATCGGTAGTTGCCTCTAGACAATACATTTGGGTCGATTAACTATTAATTTGCTGACTGCAATAATCTTTGTAAAAGTATAAAAATTGTTATATGTTTGGCTATTAAAGGTTTTGAGATAAAACCAATTATTATCGGTTTTGAGATAAAAAACAATTATTATCGGTTTAAAATTGTTTATTTAAATAATTACAACGGTAGTATAATATTAACAAACCATTGACGTAGATGTTCTGAATTTCTCTGAGTGCAGAGTCCATAAGTAAAATGGTTTAAACATGACTTTGAGTTAGAGTTTAATTTCCCAGTGGCGTGGGGTGTTCCATCAAATTTAACAACATCCACAATAACAACATTGAAAATTTCAAATTCTTCATACTTCTTTCGCAAAAAATCGGCTTTCTGTTCACCTCTTACATGTGAAGTAAATAGTTTTCAAAATATCATTAAGTTTACAGTAATGAATATTTCCAGAAGCATATTTTATTCCATGCACATGGTTTTCTATATATCTCACAGTCTTTTTATCTGCATAGCTTAATGATTGATAAGTTTGTGGTGGTTCAAATAGAAAATGTTGTTGTTTGAATCCAAATTCAATGCTAAGTTCTTTAAGATAAAATATTTCATTAATTTGAAAACCTTGAATGTCCTTGAAAGCAATCTTCATAATGTCCCGTTAAAGAATAAATATCACACATTAGCATGGGGTCATCGCGATATAATGCTCGACTAATGTTAATCATAATTAGGAAATAAAAAGCAGTTGTAAATTAATTAGGTTAGTTTTTAGTTTTCTATTGTCTAGTGTATGTATACAATACATTTTTGATCTGAATCTATGGTGTATTATTTTCTTTTAAATATTTTTCGTTGAAACGATCAAAAAACGTTCAAATTCGTCGTGTTGACGTCTATTTTTGACACTTTGACGGTCATGAATTTAGTAGCGATAAAATAGCGAAAACTGACGCATTTTTGACACTTTGAAATTATGTTTTTCCATAAGAAATACATGTAAATCGTAAATTTTTTCTTATCAGTTTTTTAAAGCGTTATTGCGACAAATTTTAGCGCTATTTTAACGTTTGGACGTTTCACATTTTGGAACTGTGACGTTCATGAATTTTGTAACGGTAAAATAACATTTTTTGACGCTATAATTATCGATTTTGAAATAAAAGTCATTATTTTTTATAAAAGTTTATTACATATTTTCTAAATCTCTTATTACATTTTGTTTATAAAAGTAAATATACTGACGCAAAGCGTTACATAATAAAGGATCAGTACATATTTCACAAAATACAATTAATGCTTGAAAACAGTTATCATTAAAATTTCTTTTAATAATATCTATAACATTATTATAATAACAATTAAAGTTAATATTTTCTATAAGTGAAATCTGATAAGCTACAATAAAATGATGTACTCTAACAAGTTCATCTACATCCTTTTCCGTTAGATGATATCCTACACCATGTTTTGCAACTTCTATGAACTTGGTGTCATCGTATACCAACTGCCGTATTGTACAAAAATCTCCACATGAAAATGTTACTGGATCATACTCATCTACGTAGGTTGTAGTGGTTCAATAAAAAATGTGCTTCTGCTTAAAAATTCAATAAGATCAAGCCATTCCATTTTTCCAAACGACAATTTACTTGGCTTACAGTATTCTGATAAAATAATAGCTGGAGAAAATGTTCTTGCGGGAGATAAACCAACTGTTATAACATACCCCTTAATTGCGAAAGATGATTGTAGCAGCAAATAATTTTCACGTTTTACTTTGTCTTCGTAAAAATTTAAAATTCTATTTACTTCTTCCATATAGATAGAATCTTCACTACTACTCTCAGAATACTCTACCAAGTCTTCACTACTATAACCACTATCTTGCAACATTTTGTTTGAAACTAAATTAAAAAAAAAAAAAATGTTTTTCCAAATCAAACTTTTTAGTCGGACCGTAGACTGAACGGTTTGAGCAATAGATGATATGAATTAAAAAAGCCCCCGGAAGCTGTAAAAACGTATCTTGTTTGTCATAAGAATACGTGTAAAAAATGTTCAAAGTAAGAAACAACGGAGTTTTTCGATCCAGCTATTATGTGAACTATCAAACCCCAACCATTTAACGTCAGAGCGTAGCAGGCGGTAGCAGAGTGTAGCAGAGCATCATAGCAGAGCATAGCAGAGCGTAGCAGTGCAAAATAGAGCAAAGTATGGACCCTCTATAACAACCGTCTTATTAGGTAGCCTTAAATTGGCAAATAACCAAACGACTGATAAATAGTTTTAAATCAATAATCTCTCTCAATTTATAACAATAATCTACAGAGACACTTACTTTTGATACCACCGGTATATATCTACAAAGTTGATAAGAACGCAAATTCCTTTTCAACGTAAATCAGAGGCTTATCTAAATATTGCAATTTTAGATATGTACCTGATTTTGCAATAATTTACTTCAAAATATATCTTCGTTACTTCGTATAAGAAATTTTTTAAACAAGTTCAAATAAATATTACTCGTTTTTTTTTTATTTTTATTTTTAATATAGTGAATATAATTTATTATATGTCACTGATAAAATTATATAACTTTTGATATGATAACGTTTTAAAAAATACATGTTTTTCAATAAAATTAGTTGATGTTGATAAGAGTTTCCGGTTTACGTGAAAATCTAATTAAGGTGACGTCACTTTTAACTTGTTCAGACTTGAATTTTGAATAATTATAATTAAACTATGAAATAAAATTTCACTTTAGTATGTGGTGTTATTTTGCGGTGTTTTGACCTCTCTCACCTTGGTAAGTTGAATAATTTTTGATTACTTTTGATTTTTTTTTTTCAATATGAAAGAATTAAAATGTATTACTTTTTTTATTTGGACTTTGTATTATAGATCTTAAATATATTCTAAAAATTCGAAGTATTTATTAGTTGTTAGTAATTTTAAAATAATAATAATATTTTTTTTTTAACAATATTAAGGGTTTAAGGTAATGATTTAAACAAAAAAAAAATTATAATAAAGTTTTATCCCTGCTGTGATGTCGGTGGATTTGTAGAAAAAAATTAAGAAAACTTGACATAAATTTACCATTTAAAATTGTTATATGCAATTTTTAACTTAAAAATATAATACAAATAACTGTCTTTTGAAACATTTTGTTAAGGGTTGATCTAAAAAAAAAAATATTTTAATATTTGGAAAAATAGAGCTTTCGGTTATTGTTTTAGACAATAAAATTTTTAAAAAGTTTTACCCCTAGCGTAATGCAGGTGGATTTTATATTATAGTGTGAAAGTTTAAAGAGTAGAAATATATTTATTATATTACTAAAGCCATTAGTATTGTCATTCCTTTTTGAATTTGGCAAAAAAATATTGATTTTTTTAATATTATGGGGATGGGGGTTTGTAGTATCGATTTAAGTATTAAAAAGTACAAAAGTCATATGTCTGCTGTGATGCAGGTAGATTTAAAGAAAAAGATAAAATTAGACTAATATGAAAACATGACAGAAATATATATATTAACCATTTAAAATTGTCATATACCTACATACAATCTTTAGTTTGAAAGTATTATTCATAGAAGTATCTTTTGAAACCTACTATTTGGGGTTAATTCAAAAAAAAAAAGAAAAAAAACTTTGTAACTTTTTAGTTATTTGATTTAGATTTTAGATATTGAAATTGGTTAATCTAAAGAATCTTATGTGTTATTAAAATATTATTTTGTATTTCGATATTATTTTTAGTTAATTTCGTCTTTTGTGGTCAGTTATCAATTTAAAGGATCTATACCATTTCTATATGTAGTTTTTAGATATAATAATTTTATATTATTGTATAAGTTTTGAGAATATATTCAACGATTAACAGCAAAGGTCTCTTCTAAACATTAACTGGTTTGGTTAGGGCTACAATTTCTGTATAATTAATATTTTTTTTTGTTTTAGGACTGATGTGGAAGCATACAGATTTGCCAAATCACCGTGCCAAATGTGATAAACAAAAGTACACTTTTTTTTTAGATAAATGTAACGTATATCTTACTTACTTACCTCGAGCCCCCTGAGTAGTGCCTGTGAATTTCGAGGGACCTTTAAAGGTTATAAATTATTAAGTAAGAAGATATCGGAGGTTCCTTCGGGTATAAAAAGGGTGGTCGACTTTTTTCCGCACAGAAATACGACAGGTACCACTCTGTGGGAGAAGTACTGTAAACTCAAGGTGTCTGTAATTCTCGCTTACAAAACGAGTTGTCACCTATTGAGTTAAGTACGTATAGTATTTTTGTATGTTTAAAATAAAACATGATCAGGGAAAATTGTCGCCTGTCGGCTATTAAAGAACCACCTATGGCCTCTTGTGAAGTATTACTTATGAGCTGCTGACGTGTCTTATCAACCATGTCTAGATATCATACTTACTTACCTCGAGCCTCCTGAGTAGTGCCTGTGAATTTCGAGGGACCTTCAAAGGTTATAAATTATTTAGTAAGAAGATATCGGGGGTTCCTTCGGGTATAAAAAGGGTGGTCGACTTTTTTCCGCACAGAAATACGACAGGTACCACTCTGTGGGAGAAGTACTGTAAACTCAAGGTGTCTGTAATTCTCGCTTACAAAACGAGTTGTCACCTATTGAGTTAAGTACGTATAGTATTTTTGTATAGTTAAAATAAAACATGATCAGGGAAAATTGTCGCCTGTCGGCTATTAAAGAACCACCTATGGCCTCTTGTGAAGTATTACTTATGAGCTGCTGACGTGTCTTATCAACCATGTCTAGATATCATACTTACTTACCTCGAGCCTCCTGAGTAGTGCTTTAAATTTCGAGGGACCTTCAAAGGTTATAAATTATTTAGTAAGAAGATATCAGAGGTTCCTTCGATATAAAATACAATGATACGTCATATGTCGAAATCCGCTCGACCGTTTACTGGATACAACGTTAATGCCCTTTTGACAGTTATGATCCCATTAGACCCGTCATCTTACCTTGTACCGCAGCCCCATTCCAACGATATGTCGCACGCCAAATTCCATCAGCCGTTTCTGAAATACTACCCTAGTACCCTTTTGGCAGTTTTATATACCTATGTCTTTTTTAACCCTTCATCTTACCTTATTCGGCATTCTCTTTACAGCGATACGTCCCATGTCGAAATCCGTTTGGCCGTTTACGAGATACTGTAGTAATGTTCTTTTGGCAACATCAATACGGACTTTTTGACGCTTCATCTTACCCTATACCGCAACCCCGTTCCAACGATCTGTCACACGCTGAAATCTGATAAGCTGTTTACGAGGTATAGCCATAATGCCTGTTTAGCACTTCATGTTAGGTCTTTTTGGCATCGCATCTTACCCGATAGCTCCTTCCCTTTATAAAGATATGTCACACGCTGAAATCTGATTAGCTGTTTATGAGATATAGCTATAATGCCTTTTTGGCACTTTATTTAAGGTCTTTTTGGCATCGCATCTTACCCTATTGTTTATTTCCTTTACAATAATACATCACACTCTGAAATCTGTTTAATCGTTCACGAAATACAACTGTAATTAAATATATGTAACCGGTAAAGAAATAAAAAAGTCTTAATTACACATCTAAAAATCGACATTACGCCTTTGCTAACTTATTATCATCTACAACCGTATGTGACGTATACGGAGGTGTTTTTCTATCACATTTCAACTTTATTTTACAAGTCACTTGATAGCCCCGTTGGTTAAGGCGTCAAGTTTGTACACATGAGTTTGTGGGTTCGAATACAACAGCAGCCATCACACAGAATTTTTTTTCTACATTTATTCTCATCCAAAAATTATTCTAAGTTCTATTTGGGCAATGGGGATGATGATGAGGGGTGGTAGGGTGACTAAAATGACATTGGGGCTAGTGATGAGGGGTAGTCAAGGTACGGTGAAAGAAAAAGGTAAAATTACAGGTAAATCAAAGGTAAGTTCTTGTAGGACAGGTGAGTGGAGGTGAGCTTTATCTTACCCTATACAGCAACCCCTTTTCAATGATACGTCATACGTCGAAATCCGTTCGGCCGTTTACGAGATACAACGTTAAAGCCCTTTTGGCAGTTACGACCCTGTTACCCTATTGAATCATTATAATGATACGACTCTAGTGTCTAGTCACATGTTTGGAGTGGTGGGGGGTAAATTAGCCAAAAATGACCAGAATCGACCTTAGATTTTCTTATGGAGATTTACATGTAAAAATGATCGATTTTGGTCTTGAACTGTCATAGCACCTTTACTGATTTACAAATTTTAACCAAAATTTGGTATTTCCCCTGTATATTGAAAACTATAAAAAATATAAAAAGACTAAACGGAAATTTGGATTGCTAAGAAAATTTCCTATCTTTTAATAGGTTATAACCTTTTGTACGTTAATTAATAAAGAAGTTACGAGGGATTTACAAATTTTAACAAAAATTTGGTATTTCCCCCGTATATTGAAAACTATAAAAGACAAAAAAAAAATAATTGGAATTTTGGAGTTCTAAAAAAATTTCCTTTCTTTTGAAAAGTTATAACTTTTTGTACGGTAATTAATAAAAAAGTTACGAGGGAATTACAAATTTTAACAAAAATTTTGTATTTCCCCCGTATATTGAAAACTATAAAAGATATGAAAAAACTAGTTGGAATTTTGAATTTTTAAGGAAATTTTCTATCTTCTAATAGGTTATAACTTTTTGTATGTTAATTAATAAACAAGTTACGAGGGATTTACAAATTTTAACAAAAATTTGGTATTTCCCCCGTATATTGAAAACTATAAAAGATATAAAAAGACTAATCGGAAATTTGTATTGCTGAGAAAATTTTCTATCTTTTGATAGGTTATAACTTTTTGTACGGTAATTAATAAAAAAGTTACGAGGGAATTCCAAATTTTAACAAAAATTTTGTATTTCCCCCGTATATTGAAAACTATAAAAGATATAAAAAAAATAATTGGATATTTGGATTGTTGAGAGAATTTCCTATCTTTTAATAGGTTATAACTTTTTGTACGGTAAATAATAAAAAAGTTACGATGGAATTACAAATTTTAACAAAAATTTTGTATTTCCCCCGTATATTGAAAACTATAAAAGATAAAAAAAAATTAATTAGAAATTTGGATTGCTGAGCAAATTTCGTTTCTTTTGATAGGTTATAACTTTTTGTACGTTAATTAAAAAAACAGTTACGAGGGAATTACAAATTTTAAAAAAATTTTGTATTTCCTCCGTATATTGAAAACTATAAAAGATATAAAAAGACTAATCAGAAATTTGTTTGGCTGAGAAAATTTCCTATCTTTTGATAGGTTATAACTTTTTGTACGGTAATTAATAAAAAAGTTACGAGGAAAATACAAATTTTAACAAAAATTTGGTATTTCCCCCGTATATTGAAAACTATAAAAGATATGAAAGAACTAATTGGAACTTTGGATTTTTAAGAATATTTCCTATCTTTTAATAGGTTATAACTTTTTGTACGTTAATTAATAAAAAAGTTACGAGGGATTTACAAATTTTAAAAAAAAAATTGTATTTCCCCCGTATATTGAAAACTATAAAAGATATAAAAAGACCATTTGGAAATTTGGATTGCTAAAAAAATTTCCCATCTTTTAATAGGTTATAACTTTTTGTACGGTAATTAATAAAAAAGTTACGAGGGAATTTCAAATTTTAACAAAAATTTTGTATTTCCCCCGTATATTGAAAACTACCAAAACTATAAAAAAATTAATTAGATATTTGGATTGCTGAGAGAATTTTCTATCTTTTGATAGGTTACAACTTTTTGTACGGTAAATAATAAAAAAGTTACGAGGGAATTACCAATTTTAACAAAAATTTGGTATTTCCCCCGTATATTGAAAACTACAAAAGATATAAAAAAATTAATTGAAAATTTAGATTCTTGAGAAAATTTCCTATCTTTTGATAGGTTATAACTTTTTGTACGGTAATTAATAAAAAAGTTACGAGGGAATTACAAATTTTAACAAAAATTTGGTATTTCCCCCGTATATTGAAAACTATAAAAGATATAAAAAAAATAATTGGAATTTTGGAGTTCTAAAAAAATTTCCTTTCTTTTGATAAGTTATAACTTTTTGTACGGTAATTAATAAAAAAGTTACGAGGGAATTACAAATTTTAACAAAAATTTTGTGTTTCCTTCGTATATTGAAAACTATAAAAGATATGAAAAAACTAGTTGGAATTTTAAATTTTTAAGAAAATTTTCTATCTTTTAATAGGTTATAACTTTCTGTATGTTAATTAATAAATAAGTTACGAGGGATTTACAAATTTTAACAAAAATTTGGTATTTCCCCCGTATATTGAAAACTAAAAAAGATATAAAAAAACTAATCGGAAATTTGTATTGCTAAGAGAATTTCCTATCTTTTGATAGGTTATAACTTTTTGTAAGGTTATTAATAAAAAAGTTACGAGGGAATTTCAAATTTTAACAAAAATTTTGTATTTCCCCCGTATATTGAAAACTATAAAAGATATAAAAAAATTAATTGGATATTTGGATTGTTGAGAGAATTTCCTATCTTTTGATAGGTTACAACTTTTTGTACGGTAAATAATAAAAAAGTTACGAGGGAATTACAAATTTTAACAAAAATTTTGTATTTCCCCCGTATAGTAAAAACTATAAAAGATAAAAAAAAAATTATTAGAAATTTGGATTGCTGAGCAAATTTCTTTGCTTTTGATAGGTTATAACTTTTTGTCCGTTAATTAAAAAAACAGTTACGAGGGAATTACAAATTTTAACAAAAATTTTGTATTTCCCCCGTATATTGAAAACTATAAAAGATATAAAAAGACTAATCGAAAATTTGTATGGCAGAGAAAATTTTCTATCTTTTGATAGGTTATATCTTTTTGTACGGTAAATAATAAAAAAGTTACGAGGGAATTACAAATTTTAACAAAAATTTTGTATTTCGCCCGTACATTGAAAACTATAAAAGATAAAAAAAAAAAATTAGAAATTCGGATTGCTGAGCAAATTTCCTTTCTTTTGATAGGTTATAACTTTTTGTACATTAATTAAAAAAACAGTTACGAGGGAATTACAAATTTTAACAAAAATTTTGTATTTCCCCCGTATATTGAAAACTATAAAAGATATAAAAAGACCAATCGGAAATTTGTATGGCTGAGAAAATTTCCTCTCTTTTGATAGGTTATAACTTTTTGTACGGTAATTAATAAAAAAGTTACGAGGGAATTAGAAATTTTAACAAAAATTTGGTATTTCCCCCGTATATTGAAAACTATAGAAGATATAAAAGACGTAATTGGAACTTTGGATTTTTAAGAATATTTCCTATCTTTTAATAGGTTATAACTTTTTTTACGTTAATTAATGAAAAAGTTACGAGGGATTTACAAATTTAAAAAAAAAAAATTGTGTTTCCCCCGTATATTGAAAACTATAAAAGATATAAAAAGACTAATCGGAAATTTGGATTGCTAAAAAAATTTCCTCTCTTTTAATGGGTTATAACTTTTTGTACGGTAATTAATAAAAAAGTTACGAGGGAATTTCAAATTTTAACAAAAATTTTGTATTTCCCCCGTATATTGAAAACTACAAAAGATATAAAAAAACTAATTGAATATTTGGATTGTTGAGAGAATTTCCTATCTTTTGATAGGTTATAACTTTTTGTACAGTAAATAATAAAAAAGTTACGAGGGAATTACAAAGTTTAACAAAAATTTTGTATTTCCCCCGTATATTGAAAACTATAAAAGATATAAAAAAATTATTTGAAAATTTGGATTCGTGAGAAAATTTCCTATCTTTTGATAGTTTATAATTTTTTGTATGGTAATTAATAAAAAAGTTACGAGGGAATTTCAAATTTTAACAAAAATTTTGTATTTCCCCCGTATATTGAAAACTACAAAAGATATAAAAAAATTAATTGAAAATTTAGATTCTTGAGAAAATTTCCTATCTTTTGATAGGTATAACTTTTTGTACGGTAATTAATAAAAAAGTTACGAGGGAATTACAAATTTTAACAAAAATTTGGTATTTCCCCCATATATTGAAAACTATAAAAGATATAAAAAAAATAATTGGAATTTTGGAGTTCTAAAAAAATTTCCTTTCTTTTAAAAAGTTATAACTTTTTGTACGGTAATTAATAAAAAAGTTACGAGGGAATTACAAATTTTAACAAAAATTTTGTATTTCCCCTGTATATTGAAAACTATAAAAAATATGACAAAACTAGTTGGAATTTTGAATTTTTAAGAAAATTTTCTATCTTTTAATAGGTTATAACTTTCTGTATGTTAATTAATAAACAAGTTACGAGGGATTTACAAATTTCAACAAAAATTTGGTATTTCCCCCGTATATTGAAAACTATAAAAGATATAAAAAGACTAATCGGAAATTTGTATTGCTGAGAAAATTTCCTATCTTTTGATAGGTTATAACTTTTTGTACGGTAATTAATAAAAAAGTTACGAGAGAATTTCAAATTTTAACAAAAATTTTGTATTTCCCCCGTATATTGAAAACTATAAAAGATATAAAAAATTAATTGAATATTTGGATTGTTGAGCAAATTTCCTTTCTTTTGATAGGTTATAACTTTTTGTACGTTAATTAAAAAAACAGTTACGAGGGAATTACAAATTTTAACAAAAATTTTGTATTTCCCCCGTATATTGAAAACTATAAAAGATAAAAAAAAAATTATTAGAAATTTGGATTGCCGAGCAAATTTCCTTTCTTTTAATAGGTTATAACTTTTTGTACGTTAATTAAAAAAACAGTTACGAGGGAATTACAAATTTTAACAAAAATTTTGTATTTCCCCCGTATATTGAAAACTATAAAAGATATAAAAAGACTAATCGGAAATTTGTATGGCTGAGAAAATTTCCTTTTTTTGGTAGGTTATAACTTTTTGTACGGTAATTAATAAAAAATTTACGAGGGAATTACAAATTTTAACAAAAATTTTGTATTTCCCCCGTATATTGAAAACTATAAAAGATAAGAAAAAACTGGTTGGAATTTTGAATTTTTAAGGAAATTTTCTATCTTCTAATAGGTTATAACTTTTTGTATGTTAATTAATAAACAAGTTACGAGGGATTTACAAATTTTAACCAAAATTTGGTATTTCCCCTGTATATTGAAAACTATAAAAAATATAAAAAGACTAAACGGAAATTTGGATTGCTAAGAAAATTTCCTATCTTTTAATAGGTTATAACTTTTTGTACGTTAATTAATAAAGAAGTTACGAGGGATTTACAAATTTTAACAAAAATTTTGTATTTCCCCCGTATATTGAAAACTATAAAAGATATAAAAAGACTAATTGGAAATTTGGTTTGCTAAAAAAATTTCCTTTTTTTTAATAGGTTATAACTTTTTGTACGGTAATTAATAAAAAAGTTACGAGGGAATTTCAAATTTTAACAAAAATTTTGTATTTCCCCCGTATATTGAAAACTACAAAAGATATAAAAAAAATAATTGAAAATTTAGATTCTTGAGAAAATTTCCTATCTTTTGATAGGTTATAACTTTTTGTACGGTAATTAATAAAAAAGTTACGAGGGAATTACAAATTTTAACAAAAATTTTATATTTCCCCCGTATATTGAAAACTATAAAAGATATAAAAAAAATAATTCGAATTTTGGAGTTCTAAAAAAATTTCCTTTCTTTTGATAAGTTATAACTTTTTGTACGGTAATTAATAAAAAAGTTACAAGGGAATTACAAATTTTAACAAAAATTTGGTATTTCCCCTGTATATTGAAAACTATAAAAAATATAAAAAGGCTAAACGGAAATTTGGATTGCTAAGAAAATTTCCTATCTTTTAATAGGTTATAACTTTCTGTATGTTAATTAATAAACAAGTTACGAGGGATTTACAAATTTTAACAAAAATTTGGTATTTCCCCCGTATATTGAAAACTATAAAAGATATAAAAAGACTAATCGGAAATTTGTATTGCTGAGAAAATTTCCTATCTTTTGATAGGTTATAACTTTTTGTACGGTAATTAATAAAAAAGTTACGAGGGAATTTCAAATTTTAACAAAAATTTTGTATTTCCCCCGTATATTGAAAACTATAAAAGATATAAAAAAAATAATTGGATATTTGGATTGCTGAGAGAATTTTCTATCTTTTGATAGGTTAAAACTTTTTGTACGGTAATTAATAAAAAAGTTACTAGGGAATTACAAATTTTAACAAAGATTTGGTATTTCCCCCGTATATTGAAAACTATAGAAGATATGAAAGAACTAATTGAAAATTTGGATTGCTAAAAAAATTTCCTATCTTCTAATGGGTTATAACTTTTTGTACGGTAATTAATAAAAAAGTTACGAGGGAATTTCAAATTTTAACAAAAATTTTGTATTTCCCCCGTATATTGAAAACTACAAAAGATATAAAAAAATTAATTGAAAATTTAGATTCTTGAGAAAATTTCCTATCTTTTGATAGGTATAACTTTTTGTACGGTAATTAATAAAAAAGTTACGAGGGAATTACAAATTTTAACAAAAATTTGGTATTTCCCCCATATATTGAAAACTATAAAAGATATAAAAAAAATAATTGGAATTTTGGAGTTCTAAAAAAATTTCCTTTCTTTTAAAAAGTTATAACTTTTTGTACGGTAATTAATAAAAAAGTTACGAGGGAATTACAAATTTTAACAAAAATTTTGTATTTCTCCTGTATATTGAAAACTATAAAAAATATGACAAAACTAGTTGGAATTTTGAATTTTTAAGAAAATTTTCTATCTTTTAATAGGTTATAACTTTCTGTATGTTAATTAATAAACAAGTTACGAGGGATTTACAAATTTCAACAAAAATTTGGTATTTCCCCCGTATATTGAAAACTATAAAAGATATAAAAAGACTAATCGGAAATTTGTATTGCTGAGAAAATTTCCTATCTTTTGATAGGTTATAACTTTTTGTACGGTAATTAATAAAAAAGTTACGAGAGAATTTCAAATTTTAACAAAAATTTTGTATTTCCCCCGTATATTGAAAACTATAAAAGATATAAAAAATTAATTGAATATTTGGATTGTTGAGCAAATTTCCTTTCTTTTGATAGGTTATAACTTTTTGTACGTTAATTAAAAAAACAGTTACGAGGGAATTACAAATTTTAACAAAAATTTTGTATTTCCCCCGTATATTGAAAACTATAAAAGATAAAAAAAAAAATTATTAGAAATTTGGATTGCCGAGCAAATTTCCTTTCTTTTAATAGGTTATAACTTTTTGTACGTTAATTAAAAAAACAGTTACGAGGGAATTACAAATTTTAACAAAAATTTTGTATTTCCCCCGTATATTGAAAACTATAAAAGATATAAAAAGACTAATCGGAAATTTGTATGGCTGAGAAAATTTCCTTTTTTTGGTAGGTTATAACTTTTTGTACGGTAATTAATAAAAAATTTACGAGGGAATTACAAATTTTAACAAAAATTTTGTATTTCCCCCGTATATTGAAAACTATAAAAGATAAGAAAAAACTGGTTGGAATTTTGAATTTTTAAGGAAATTTTCTATCTTCTAATAGGTTATAACTTTTTGTATGTTAATTAATAAACAAGTTACGAGGGATTTACAAATTTTAACCAAAATTTGGTATTTCCCCTGTATATTGAAAACTATAAAAAATATAAAAAGACTAAACGGAAATTTGGATTGCTAAGAAAATTTCCTATCTTTTAATAGGTTATAACTTTTTGTACGTTAATTAATAAAGAAGTTACGAGGGATTTACAAATTTTAACAAAAATTTTGTATTTCCCCCGTATATTGAAAACTATAAAAGATATAAAAAGACTAATTGGAAATTTGGTTTGCTAAAAAAATTTCCTTTTTTTTAATAGGTTATAACTTTTTGTACGGTAATTAATAAAAAAGTTACGAGGGAATTTCAAATTTTAACAAAAATTTTGTATTTCCCCCGTATATTGAAAACTACAAAAGATATAAAAAAAATAATTGAAAATTTAGATTCTTGAGAAAATTTCCTATCTTTTGATAGGTTATAACTTTTTGTACGGTAATTAATAAAAAAGTTACGAGGGAATTACAAATTTTAACAAAAATTTTATATTTCCCCCGTATATTGAAAACTATAAAAGATATAAAAAAAATAATTCGAATTTTGGAGTTCTAAAAAAATTTCCTTTCTTTTGATAAGTTATAACTTTTTGTACGGTAATTAATAAAAAAGTTACAAGGGAATTACAAATTTTAACAAAAATTTGGTATTTCCCCTGTATATTGAAAACTATAAAAAATATAAAAAGGCTAAACGGAAATTTGGATTGCTAAGAAAATTTCCTATCTTTTAATAGGTTATAACTTTCTGTATGTTAATTAATAAACAAGTTACGAGGGATTTACAAATTTTAACAAAAATTTGGTATTTCCCCCGTATATTGAAAACTATAAAAGATATAAAAAGACTAATCGGAAATTTGTATTGCTGAGAAAATTTCCTATCTTTTGATAGGTTATAACTTTTTGTACGGTAATTAATAAAAAAGTTACGAGGGAATTTCAAATTTTAACAAAAATTTTGTATTTCCCCCGTATATTGAAAACTATAAAAGATATAAAAAAAATAATTGGATATTTGGATTGCTGAGAGAATTTTCTATCTTTTGATAGGTTAAAACTTTTTGTACGGTAATTAATAAAAAAGTTACTAGGGAATTACAAATTTTAACAAAGATTTGGTATTTCCCCCGTATATTGAAAACTATAGAAGATATGAAAGAACTAATTGAAAATTTGGATTGCTAAAAAAATTTCCTATCTTCTAATGGGTTATAACTTTTTGTACGGTAATTAATAAAAAAGTTACGAGGGAATTTCAAATTTTAACAAAAATTTTGTATTTCCCCCGTATATTGAAAACTACAAAAGATATAAAAAAATTAATTGGATATTTGGATTGTTGAGAGAATTTCCTATCTTTTGATAGGTTACAACTTTTTGTACGGTAAATAATAAAAAAGTTACGAGGGAATTACCAATTTTAACAAAAATTTGGTATTTCCCCCGTATATTGAAAACTACAAAAGATATAAAAAAATTAATTAAAAATTTAGATTCTTGAGAAAATTTCCTATCTTTTGATAGGTTATAACTTTTTGTACGGTAATTAATAAAAAAGTTACGAGGGAATTACAAATTTTAACAAAAATTTTGTATTTCCCCTGTATATTGAAAACTATAAAAAATATGACAAAACTAGTTGGAATTTTGAATTTTTAAGAAAATTTTCTATCTTTTAATAGGTTATAACTTTCTGTATGTTAATTAATAAACAAGTTACGAGGGATTTACAAATTTCAACAAAAATTTGGTATTTCCCCCGTATATTGAAAACTATAAAAGATATAAAAAGACTAATCGGAAATTTGTATTGCTGAGAAAATTTCCTATCTTTTGATAGGTTATAACTTTTTGTACGGTAATTAATAAAAAAGTTACGAGGGAATTTCAAATTTTAACAAAAATTTTGTATTTCCCCCGTATATTGAAAACTATAAAAGATATAAAAAATTAATTGAATATTTGGATTGTTGAGCAAATTTCCTTTCTTTTGATAGGTTATTACTTTTTGTACGTTAATTAAAAAAACAGTTACGAGGGAATTACAAATTTTAACAAAAATTTTGTATTTCCCCCGTATATTGAAAACTATAAAAGATATAAAAAGACTAATTGGAAATTTGGTTTGCTAAAAAAATTTCCTTTTTTTTAATAGGTTATAACTTTTTGTACGGTAATTAATAAAAAAGTTACGAGGGAATTTCAAATTTTAACAAAAATTTTGTATTTCCCCCGTATATTGAAAACTACAAAAGATATAAAAAAAATAATTGAAAATTTAGATTCTTGAGAAAATTTCCTATCTTTTGATAGGTTATAACTTTTTGTACGGTAATTAATAAAAAAGTTACGAGGGAATTACAAATTTTAACAAAAATTTTATATTTCCCTTGTATATTGAAAACTATAAAAGATATAAAAAAAATAATTCGAATTTTGGAGTTCTAAAAAAATTTCCTTTCTTTTGATAAGTTATAACTTTTTGTACGGTAATTAATAAAAAAGTTACAAGGGAATTACAAATTTTAACAAAAATTTGGTATTTCCCCTGTATATTGAAAACTATAAAAAATATAAAAAGGCTAAACGGAAATTTGGATTGCTAAGAAAATTCCCTATCTTTTAATAGGTTATAACTTTCTGTATGTTAATTAATAAACAAGTTACGAGGGATTTACAAATTTTAACAAAAATTTGGTATTTCCCCCGTATATTGAAAACTATAAAAGATATAAAAAGACTAATCGGAAATTTGTATTGCTGAGAAAATTTCCTATCTTTTGATAGGTTATAACTTTTTGTACGGTAATTAATAAAAAAGTTACGAGGGAATTTCAAATTTTAACAAAAATTTTGTATTTCCCCCGTATATTGAAAACTATAAAAGATATAAAAAAAATAATTGGATATTTGGATTGCTGAGAGAATTTTCTATCTTTTGATAGGTTAAAACTTTTTGTACGGTAATTAATAAAAAAGTTACTAGGGAATTACAAATTTTAACAAAAATTTGGTATTTCCCCCGTATATTGAAAACTATAGAAGATATGAAAGAACTAATTGAAAATTTGGATTGCTAAAAAAATTTCCTATCTTCTAATGGGTTATAACTTTTTGTACGGTAATTAATAAAAAAGTTACGAGGGAATTTCAAATTTTAACAAAAATTTTGTATTTCCCCCGTATATTGAAAACTACAAAGGATATAAAAAAATTAATTGGATATTTGGATTGTTGAGAGAATTTCCTATCTTTTGATAGGTTACAACTTTTTGTACGGTAAATAATAAAAAAGTTACGAGGGAATTACCAATTTTAACAAAAATTTGGTATTTCCCCCGTATATTGAAAACTACAAAAGATATAATAAAATTAATTAAAAATTTAGATTCTTGAGAAAATTTCCTATCTTTTGATAGGTTATAACTTTTTGTACGGTAATTAATAAAAAAGTTACGAGGGAATTACAAATTTTAACAAAAATTTTGTATTTCCCCTGTATATTGAAAACTATAAAAAATATGACAAAACTAGTTGGAATTTTGAATTTTTAAGAAAATTTTCTATCTTTTAATAGGTTATAACTTTCTGTATGTTAATTAATAAACAAGTTACGAGGGATTTACAAATTTCAACAAAAATTTGGTATTTCCCCCGTATATTGAAAACTATAAAAGATATAAAAAGACTAATCGGAAATTTGTATTGCTGAGAAAATTTCCTATCTTTTGATAGGTTATAACTTTTTGTACGGTAATTAATAAAAAAGTTACGAGGGAATTTCAAATTTTAACAAAAATTTTGTATTTCCCCCGTATATTGAAAACTATAAAAGATATAAAAAATTAATTGAATATTTGGATTGTTGAGCAAATTTCCTTTCTTTTGATAGGTTATTACTTTTTGTACGTTAATTAAAAAAACAGTTACGAGGGAATTACAAATTTTAACAAAAATTTTGTATTTCCCCCGTATATTGAAAACTATAAAAGATATAAAAAGACTAATTGGAAATTTGGTTTGCTAAAAAAATTTCCTTTTTTTTAATAGGTTATAACTTTTTGTACGGTAATTAATAAAAAAGTTACGAGGGAATTTCAAATTTTAACAAAAATTTTGTATTTCCCCCGTATATTGAAAACTACAAAAGATATAAAAAAAATAATTGAAAATTTAGATTCTTGAGAAAATTTCCTATCTTTTGATAGGTTATAACTTTTTGTACGGTAATTAATAAAAAAGTTACGAGGGAATTACAAATTTTAACAAAAATTTTATATTTCCCCCGTATATTGAAAACTATAAAAGATATAAAAAAAATAATTCGAATTTTGGAGTTCTAAAAAAATTTCCTTTCTTTTGATAAGTTATAACTTTTTGTACGGTAATTAATAAAAAAGTTACAAGGGAATTACAAATTTTAACAAAAATTTGGTATTTCCCCTGTATATTGAAAACTATAAAAAATATAAAAAGACTAAACGGAAATTTGGATTGCTAAGAAAATTTCCTATCTTTTAATAGGTTATAACTTTCTGTATGTTAATTAATAAACAAGTTACGAGGGATTTACAAATTTTAACAAAAATTTGGTATTTCCCCCGTATATTGAAAACTATAAAAGATATAAAAAGACTAATCGGAAATTTGTATTGCTGAGAAAATTTCCTATCTTTTGATAGGTTATAACTTTTTGTACGGTAATTAATAAAAAAGTTACGAGGGAATTTCAAATTTTAACAAAAATTTTGTATTTCCCCCGTATATTGAAAACTATAAAAGATATAAAAAAAATAATTGGATATTTGGATTGCTGAGAGAATTTTCTATCTTTTGATAGGTTAAAACTTTTTGTACGGTAATTAATAAAAAAGTTACTAGGGAATTACAAATTTTAACAAAAATTTGGTATTTCCCCCGTATATTGAAAACTATAGAAGATATAAAAGAACTAATTGAAAATTTGGATTGCTAAAAAAATTTCCTATCTTCTAATGGGTTATAACTTTTTGTACGGTAATTAATAAAAAAGTTACGAGGGAATTTCAAATTTTAACAAAAATTTTGTATTTCCCCCGTATATTGAAAACTACAAAAGATATAAAAAAATTAATTGGATATTTGGATTGTTGAGAGAATTTCCTATCTTTTGATAGGTTACAACTTTTTGTACGGTAAATAATAAAAAAGTTACGAGGGAATTACCAATTTTAACAAAAATTTGGTATTTCCTCCGTATATTGAAAACTACAAAAGATATAAAAAAATTAATTAAAAATTTAGATTCTTGAGAAAATTTCCTATCTTTTGATAGGTTATAACTTTTTGTACGGTAATTAATAAAAAAGTTACGAGGGAATTACAAATTTTAACAAAAATTTTGTATTTCCCCTGTATATTGAAAACTATAAAAAATATGACAAAACTAGTGGGAATTTTGAATTTTTAAGAAAATTTTCTATCTTTTAATAGGTTATAACTTTCTGTATGTTAATTAATAAACAAGTTACGAGGGATTTACAAATTTCAACAAAAATTTGGTATTTCCCCCGTATATTGAAAACTATAAAAGATATAAAAAGACTAATCGGAAATTTGTATTGCTGAGAAAATTTCCTATCTTTTGATAGGTTATAACTTTTTGTACGGTAATTAATAAAAAAGTTACGAGGGAATTTCAAATTTTAACAAAAATTTTGTATTTCCCCCGTATATTGAAAACTATAAAAGATATAAAAAATTAATTGAATATTTGGATTGTTGAGCAAATTTCCTTTCTTTTGATAGGTTATTACTTTTTGTACGTTAATTAAAAAAACAGTTACGAGGGAATTACAAATTTTAACAAAAATTTTGTATTTCCCCCGTATATTGAAAACTATAAAAGATAAAAAAAAAATTATTAGAAATTTGGATTGCCGAGCAAATTTCCTTTCTTTTAATAGGTTATAACTTTTTGTACGTTAATTAAAAAAACAGTTACGAGGGAATTACAAATTTTAACAAAAATTTTGTATTTCCCCCGTATATTGAAAACTATAAAAGATATAAAAAGACTAATCGGAAATTTGTATGGCTGAGAAAATTTCCTTTTTTTGGTAGGTTATAACTTTTTGTACGGTAATTAATAAAAAATTTACGAGGGAATTACAAATTTTAACAAAAATTTTGTATTTCCCCCGTATATTGAAAACTATAAAAGATAAGAAAAAACTGGTTGGAATTTTGAATTTTTAAGGAAATTTTCTATCTTCTAATAGGTTATAACTTTTTGTATGTTAATTAATAAACAAGTTACGAGGGATTTACAAATTTTAACCAAAATTTGGTATTTCCCCTGTATATTGAAAACTATAAAAAATATAAAAAGACTAAACGGAAATTTGGATTGCTAAGAAAATTTCCTATCTTTTAATAGGTTATAACTTTTTGTACGTTAATTAATAAAGAAGTTACGAGGGATTTACAAATTTTAACAAAAATTTTGTATTTCCCCCGTATATTGAAAACTATAAAAGATATAAAAAGACTAATTGGAAATTTGGTTTGCTAAAAAAATTTCCTTTTTTTAATAGGTTATAACTTTTTGTACGGTAATTAATAAAAAAGTTACGAGGGAATTTCAAATTTTAACAAAAATTTTGTATTTCCCCCGTATATTGAAAACTACAAAAGATATAAAAAAAATAATTGAAAATTTAGATTCTTGAGAAAATTTCCTATCTTTTGATAGGTTATAACTTTTTGTACGGTAATTAATAAAAAAGTTACGAGGGAATTACAAATTTTAACAAAAATTTTATATTTCCCCCGTATATTGAAAACTATAAAAGATATAAAAAAAATAATTCGAATTTTGGAGTTCTAAAAAAATTTCCTTTCTTTTGATAAGTTATAACTTTTTGTACGGTAATTAATAAAAAAGTTACAAGGGAATTACAAATTTTAACAAAAATTTGGTATTTCCCCTGTATATTGAAAACTATAAAAAATATAAAAAGACTAAACGGAAATTTGGATTGCTAAGAAAATTTCCTATCTTTTAATAGGTTATAACTTTCTGTATGTTAATTAATAAACAAGTTACGAGGGATTTACAAATTTTAACAAAAATTTGGTATTTCCCCCGTATATTGAAAACTATAAAAGATATAAAAAGACTAATCGGAAATTTGTATTGCTGAGAAAATTTCCTATCTTTTGATAGGTTATAACTTTTTGTACGGTAATTAATAAAAAAGTTACGAGGGAATTTCAAATTTTAACAAAAATTTTGTATTTCCCCCGTATATTGAAAACTATAAAAGATATAAAAAAAATAATTGGATATTTGGATTGCTGAGAGAATTTTCTATCTTTTGATAGGTTAAAACTTTTTGTACGGTAATTAATAAAAAAGTTACGAGGGAATTACAAATTTTAACAAAAATTTGGTATTTCCCCCGTATATTGAAAACTATAGAAGATATGAAAGAACTAATTGGAAATTTGGATTGCTAAAAAAATTTCCTATCTTCTAATGGGTTATAACTTTTTGTACGGTAATTAATAAAAAAGTTACGAGGGAATTTCAAATTTTAACAAAAATTTTGTATTTCCCCGGTATATTGAAAACTACAAAAGATATAAAAAAATTAATTAGATATTTGGATTGTTGAGAGAATTTCCTATCTTTTGATAGGTTACAACTTTTTGTACGGTAAATAATAAAAAAGATACGAGGGAATTACCAATTTTAACAAAAATTTGGTATTTCCCCCGTATATTGAAAACTACAAAAGATATAAAAAGACTAATCGGAAATTTGGATTGCTAAAAAAATTTCCTATCTTTTAATAGGTTATAACTTTTTGTACGGTGATTAATAAAAAAGTTACGAGGGAATTTTAAATTTTAACAAAAATTTTGTATTTCCCCCGTATATTGAAAACTATAAAAGATATAAAAAAAATAATTGGAATTTTGGAGTTTTAAAAAAATTTCCTTTCTTTTGATAAGTTATAACTTTTTGTACGGTAATTAATAAAAAAGTTACGAGGGAATTACAAATTTTAACAAAAATTTTGTATTTCCCCCGTATATTAAAAACTATAAAAGATATAAAAAAACTAGTTGGAATTTTGAATTTTTGAGAAAATTTTCCATCTTCTAATAGGTTATAGCTTTCTGTATGTTAATTAATAAACAAGTTACGAGGGATTTACAAATTTTAACAAAAATTTGGTATTTCCCCCGTATATTGAAAAGTACAAAAGATATAAAAAAATTAATTGAAAATTTAGATTCTTGAGAAAATTTCCTATCTTTTGATAGGTTACAACTTTTTGTACGGTAATTAATAAAAAAGTTACGAGGGAATTACAAATTTTAACAAAAATTTGGTATTTCCCCCGTATATTGAAAACTATAAAAGATATAAAAAAAATAATTGGAATTTTGGAGTTCTAAAAAAATTTCCATTCTTTTGATAAGTTATAACTTTTTGTACGGTAATTAATAAAAAAGTTACGAGGGAATTACAAATTTTAACAAAAATTTTGTATTTCCCCCGTATATTGAAAACTATAAAAGATATAAAAAAAATAATTGGAATTTTGGAGTTCTAAAAAAATTTCCTTTCTTTTGATAAGTTATAACTTTTTGTACGGTAATTAATAAAAAAGTTACGAGGGAATTACAAATTTTAACAAAAATTTTGTATTTCCCCCGTATATTGAAAACTATAAAAGATATAAAAAAAATAATTGGAATTTTGGAGTTCTAAAAAAATTTCCTTTCTTTTGATAAGTTATAACTTTTTGTACGGTAATTAATAAAAAAGTTACGAGGGAATTACAAATTTTAACAAAAATTTTGTATTTCCCCCGTATATTGAAAACTATAAAAGATATGAAAAAACTAGTTGGAATTTTGAATTTTTAAGAAAATTTTCCATCTTTGAATAGGTTAAAACTTTCTGTATGTTAATTAATAAACAAGTTACGAGGGATTTACTAATTTTAACAAAAATTTGGTATTTCCTCCGTATATTGAAAAGTACAAAAGATATAAAAAAATTAATTGAAAATTTAGATTCTTGAGAAAATTTCCTATCTTTTGATAGGTTACAACTTTTTGTACGGTAATTAATAAAAAAGTTACGAGGGAATTACAAATTTTAACAAAAATTTGGTATTTCCCCCGTATATTGAAAACTATAAAAGATATAAAAAAAATAATTGGAATTTTGGAGTTCTAAAAAAATTTCCTTTCTTTTGATAAGTTATAACTTTTTGTACGGTAATTAATAAAAAAGTTACGAGGGAATTACAAATTTTAACAAAAATTTTGTATTTCCCCCGTATATTGAAAACTATAAAAGATATAAAAAAAATAATTGGAATTTTGGAGTTCTAAAAAAATTTCCTTTCTTTTGATAAGTTATAACTTTTTGTACGGTAATTAATAAAAAAGTTACGAGGGAATTACAAATTTTAACAAAAATTTTGTATTTCCCCCGTATATTGAAAACTATAAAAGATATAAAAAAAATAAATGGAATTTTGGAGTTCTAAAAAAATTTCCTTTCTTTTGATAAGTTATAACTTTTTGTACGGTAATTAATAAAAAAGTTACGAGGGAATTACAAATTTTAACAAAAATTTTGTATTTCCCCCGTATATTGAAAACTATAAAAAATATGAAAAAACTAGTTGGAATTTTGAATTTTTAAGAAAATTTTCCATCTTTGAATAGGTTATAACTTTCTGTATGTTAATTAATAAACAAGTTACGAGGGATTTACAAATTTTAACAAAAATTTGGTATTTCCCCCGTATATTGAAAACTACAAAAGACATAAAAAAATTAATTGAAAATTTAGATTCTTGAGAAAATTTCCTATCTTTTGATAGGTTATAACTTTTTGTACGGTTATTAATAAAAAAGTTACGAGGAAATTACAAATTTTAACAAAAATTTTGTATTTCCCACGTATATTGAAAACTATAAAAGATATGAAAAAACTAGTTGGAATTTTGAATTGTTAAGAAAATTTTCTATCTTTTGATAGGTTATAACTTTCTGTATGTTAATTAATAAACAAGTTACGAGGGATTTACAAATTTTAACAAAAATTTGGTATTTCCCCCGTATATTGAAAACTACAAAAGACATAAAAAAATTAATTGAAAATTTAGATTCTTGAGAAAATTTCCTACCTTTTGATAGGTTATAACTTTTTGTACGGTAATTAATAAAAAAGTTACAAATTTTAACAAAAATTTTGTATTTTCCCCGTATATTGAAAACTATAAAAGATATAAAAAGACTAATCAGAAATTTGGATTGATAAGCAAATTTCCTTTCTTTTGATAGGTTATAACTTTTTGTACGGTAATTAATAAAAAAGTTACGAGGTAATTCTAAATTTTAACAAAAATTTTGTATTTCCCCCGTATATTGAAAACTATAAAAGATATAAAAAAATTAATTGAATATTTGGATTGTTGAGAGAATTTCCTATCTTTTGATAGGTTGTAACTTTTTGTACGGTAAATAATAAAAAAGTTACAAGGGAATTACAAATTTTAACAAAAATTTTGTATTTCCCCCGTATACTGAAAACTATAAAAAATAAAAAAAATTATTAAGAAATTTGGATTGCTAAGCAAATTTCCTTTCTTTTGATAGGTTATAACTTTTTGTACGTTAATTAAAAAAACAGTTACAAGGGAATTATAAATTTTAACAAAAATTTTGTATTTCCCCCGTATATTGAAAACTATAAGGGATAAAAAAAAAATTAATTAGAAATTTGGATTGTTGAGCAAATTTCCTTTCTTTTGATAGGTTATAACTTTTTGTACGTTAATTAAAAAAACAGTTACGAGGGAATTACAAATTTTAACAAAAATTTTGTATTTCCCCCGTATATTGAAAACTATAAAAGATATAAAAAGACTAATCGGAAATTTGGATTGCTAAAAAAATTTCCTATCTTTTAATAGGCTATAACTTTTTGTACGGTAATTAATAAAAAAGTTACAAAGGAATTTCAAATTTTAACAAAAATTTTGTATTTCCCGCTTATATTGAAAACTACAAAAGATATAAAAAAACTAATTAGATATTTGGATTGTTGAGAGAATTTCCTATCTTTTGATAGGTTATAACATTTTGTATGGTAAATAATAAAAAAGTTACGAGGGAATTACAAATTTTAACAAAAATTTTGTATTTCCCCCGTATATTGAAAACTATAAAAGATATAAAAAAAATAATTGGAATTTTGGAGTTCTAAAAAAATTTTCTTTCTTTTGATAAGTTATAACTTTTTGTACGGTTATTAATAAAAAAGTTACGAGGGAATTACAAATTTTAACAAAAATTTTGTATTTCCCACGTATATTGAAAACTATAAAAGATATGAACAAACTAGTTGGAATTTTAAATTTTCAAGAAAATTTCCCATCTTTTAATAGGTTATAACTTTCTGTATGTTAATTAATAAACAAGTTACGAGGGATTTACAAATTTTAACAAAAATTTAGTATTTCCTCCGTATATTGAAAACTAAAAAAGATATAAAAAGAGTAATCGGAAATTTGTATGGCTGAGAAAATTTTCTATCTTTTGATAGGTTATAACTTTTTGTACGGTAATTAATAAAAAAGTTACGAGGGAGTTTCAAATTTTAACAAAAATTTTGTATTTCCCCGGTATATTGAAAACTACAAAAGATATAAAAAAATTAAATGGATATTTGGGTTGTTGAGAGAATTTCCTATCTTTTGATAGGTTATAACTTTTTGTACGGTAAATAATAAAAAAGTTACGAGGGAATTACAAATTTTAACAAAAATTTTGTTTTTCCCTCGTATATTGAAAACTATAAAAGATAAAAAAAAAATAATTAGAAATTTGGATTGCTGAGCAAATTTCCTTTTTTTTGATAGGTTATAACTTTTAGTACGTTAATTAAGAAAACAGTTACGAGGGAATTACAAATTTTAACAAAAATTTTGTATTTCCCCCGTATATTGTAAACTAGTAAAGATATAAAAAGACTAATCAAAAATTTGTGTTGCTGAGAAAATTTCCTATCTTTTGATAGGTTACAACTTTTTGTACGGTAATTAATAAAAAAGTTACGAGGGAATTACAAATTTTAACAAAAATTTTGGATTTCCCCTGTATATTGAAAACTATAAAAGATATAAAAAAATTAATTGAAAATTTGGATTCTTGAGAAAATTTCCTATCTTTTGATAGGTTATAATTTTTTGTACGGTAATTAATAAAAAAGTTACGAGGGAATTACAAATTTTAACAAAAATTTGGTATTTCCCCCGTGTATTGAAAACTATAGAAGATATGAAAGAAATAATTGGAATTTTGGATTTTTAAGAAAATTTCCTATCTTTTGATAGGTTACAACTTTCTGTACGTTAATTAATAAAAAAGTTACTAGGGATTTACAAATTTTAAGAAAAATTTGGTATTTCCCCCGTTTTTTAAAAACGATAAAAGATATAAAAAAATTAATTGGAATTTTGGATTCTTAAAAAAATTTCCTTTCTTTTGATAGGTTATAACTTCTTGTACGTTAATTAATAAAAAAGTTACGAGGGATTTACAAATTTTAACAAAAATTTTGTATTTCCCCCGTATATTGAAAACTATAAAAGATATAAA
The DNA here is from genome assembly GCA_964028335.1 of Altica lythri. NCBI lineage: Eukaryota > Metazoa > Arthropoda > Insecta > Coleoptera > Chrysomelidae > Altica > Altica lythri. The sequence continues at coordinate 345,711 of CAXIIO010000367.1, read as the reverse complement.
AAGACTAATCGGAAATTTGGATTGCTTAAAAAATTTCCTATCTTTTAATAGGTTATAACTTTTTGTACGGTAATTAATAAAAAAGTTATGAGGGAATTTCAAATTTGAACAAAAATTTTGTATGTCCACCGTATATTGAAAACTACAAAAGATATAAAAAAATTAATTGAATATTTGGATTGTTGAGAGAATTTCCTATCTTTTGATAGGTTACAACTTTTTGTACGGTAAATAATAAAAAAGTTACGAGGGAATTACAAATTTTAACAAAAATTTTGTATTTCCCCCGTATATTAAAAACTATAAAAGATATAAAAAAATTAATTGAAAATTTGGATTCTTAAGAAAATTTTCTATCTTTTGATAGGTTATAACTTTTTGTACGGTAATTAATAAAAAAGTTACGAGGGAATTACAAATTTTAACAAAAATTTTGTATTTCCCCCGTATATTGAAAACTATAAAAGATATAAAAAAAATAATTGGAATTTTGGAGTTCTAAAAAAATTTCCTTTCTTTTGATAAGTTATAACTTTTTGTACGGTAATTAATAAAAAAGTTACGAGGGAATTACAACTTTTAACAAAAATTTGGTTTTTCCCCCGTATATTGAAAACTATAAAAGATATGAAAAAACTAGTTGGAATTTTAAATTTTTAAGGAAATTTTCTATCTTTTAATAGGTTATAACTTTTTGTATGTTAATTAATAAACAAGTTACGAGGGATTTACAAATTTTAACCAAAATTTGGTATTTCCCCCGTATATTGAAAACTATAAAATATATAAAAAGACTAATCGGAAATTTGGATTGCTAAGAAAATTTCCTATCTTTTAATAGGCTATAACTTTTTGTACGTTAATTAATAAAAAAGTTACGAGGGATTTACAAATTTTAACAAAAATTTTGTATTTCCCCCGTATATTGAAAACTATAAAAGATATAAAAAGACTAATTGGAAATTTGGTTTGCTAAAAAAATTTCCTATCTTCTAATAGGTTACAACTTTTTGTACGGTAATTAATAAAAAAGTTAAGAGGGAATTTCAAATTTTAACAAAAATTTTGTATTTCCCCCGTATATTAAAAACTACAAAAAAAAAAAAAAATTAATTAAAAATTTAGATTCTTGAGAAAATTTCCTATCTTTTGATAGGTTATAACTTTTTGTACGGTAATTAATAAAAAAGTTACGAGGGAATTACAAATTTTAACAAAAATTTTGTATTTCCCCCGTATATTGAAAACTATAAAAGATATGAAAAAACTAAATGGAATTTTGAATTTTTAAGAAAATTTTCTATCTTTTAATAGGTTATAACTTTTTGTATGTTAATTAATAAACAAGTTACGAGGGATTTACAAATTTTAACCATAATTTGGTATTTCCCCCGTATATTGAAAACTATAAAAGATATAAAAAGACTAATCGAAAATTTGGATTGCTAAGAAAATTTCCTATCTTTTAATAGGTTACAACTTTTTGTACGTTAATTAATAAAAAAGTTACGAGGGATTTATAAATTTTAACAAAAATTTTGTATTTCCCCCGTATATTGAAAACTATAAAAGATATAAAAAGACTTATTGGAAATTTGGTTTGCTAAAAAAATTTCCTATCTTTTAATAGGTTATAACTTTTATTAATAAAAAAGTTAAGAGGGAATTTCAAATTTTAACAAAAATTTTGTATTTCCCCCGTATATTAAAAATTACAAAAGATATAAAGAAATTAATTAAAAATTTAGATTCTTGAGAAAATTTCCTATCTTTTGATAGGTTATAACTTTTTGTACGGTAATTAATAAAAAAGTTACGAGGGAATTTCAAATTTTAACAAAAATTTTGTATTTCCCCGGTATATTGAAAACTACAAAAGATATAAAAAAATTAAATGGATATTTGGGTTGTTGAGAGAATTTCCTATCTTTTGATAGGTTATAACTTTTTGTACGGTAAATAATAAAAAAGTTACGAGGGAATTACAAATTTTAACAAAAATTTTGGATTTCCCCTGTATATTGAAAACTATAAAAGATATAAAAAAATTAATTGAAAATTTGGATTCTTGAGAAAATTTCCTATCTTTTGATAGGTTATAACTTTTTGTACGGTAATTAATAAAAAAGTTACGAGGGAATTACAAATTTTAACAAAAATTTGGTATTTCCCCCGTATATTGAAAACTATAGAAGATATGAAAGAAATAATTGGAATTTTGGATTTTTAAGAAAATTTCCTATCTTTTGATAGGTTACAACTTTCTGTACGTTAATTAATAAAAAAGTTACTAGGGATTTACAAATTTTAAGAAAAATTTGGTATTTCCCCCGTTTTTTAAAAACGATAAGAGATATAAAAAAATTAATTGGAATTTTGGATTCTTAAAAAAATTTCCTTTCTTTCGATAGGTTATAACTTTTTGTACGTTAATTAATAAAAAAGTTACGAGGGATTTACAAATTTTAACAAAAATTTTGTATTTCCCCCGTATATTGAAAACTATAAAAGATATAAAAAGACTAATCGGAAATTTGGATTGCTTAAAAAATTTTCTATCTTTTAATAGGTTATAACTTTTTGTACGGTAATTAATAAAAAAGTTATGAGGGAATTTCAAATTTGAACAAAAATTTTGTATGTCCACCGTATATTGAAAACTACAAAAGATATAAAAAAATTAATTGGATATTTGGATTGTTGAGAGAATTTCCTATCTTTTGATAGGTTATAACTTTTTGTACGGTAAATAATAAAAAAGTTACGAGGGAATTACAAATTTTAACAAAAATTTTGTATTTCCCCCGTATATTGAAAACTATAAAAGATAAAAAAAAAATAATTAGAAATTTGGATTGCTGAGCAAATTTCCTTTCTTTTAATAGGTTATAACTTTTTGTACGTTAATTAAAAAAAACAGTTACGAGGGAATTACAAATTTTAACAAAAATTTTGTATTTCCCCCGTATATTGAAAACTATAAAAGATATAAAAAGACTAATCGGAAATTTGTATGGCTGAGAAAATTTCCTATCTTTTTATAGGTTATAACTTTTTGTACGGTAATTAATAAAAAAGTTACGAGGGAATTACAAATTATAACAAAAATTTGGTATTTCCCCCGTATATTGAAAACTATAGAAGATATGAAAAAACTAATTGGAACTTTGGATTTTTAAGAATATTTCCTATCTTTTGATAGGTTATAACTTTTTGTACGTTAATTAATAAAAAAGTTACGAGGGATTTACCAATTTTAAAAAAAATTTTGTATTTCCCCCGTATATTGAAAACTATAAAAGATATAAAAAGACTAATCGGAAATTTGGATTGCTAAAAAAATTTCCTATCTTTTAATGGGTTATAACTTTTTGTACGGTGATTAATAAAAAAGTTACGAGGAAATTTTAAATTTTAACAAAAATTTTGTATTTCCCCCGTATATTGAAAACTATAAAAGATATAAAAAAAATAATTGGAATTTTGGAGTTCTAAAAAATTTCCTTTCTTTTGATAAGTTATAACTTTTTGTACGGTATTTAATAAAAAAGTTACGAGGGAATTACAAATTTTTACAAAAATTTTGTATTTCCCCCGTATATTAAAAACTATAAAAGATATGAAAAAACTAGTTGGAATTTTGAATTTTTAAGAAAATTTTCCATCTTTTAATAGGTTATAACTTTCTGTATGTTAATTAATAAACAAGTTACGAGGGATTTACAAATTTTAACGAAAATTTGGTATTTCCCCCGTATATTGAAAAGTACAAGAAATATAAAAAAATTAATTGAAAATTTAGATTCTTGAGAAAATTTCCTATCTTTTGATAGGTTACAACTTTTTGTGCGGTAATTAATAAAAAAGTTACGAGGGAATTACAAATTTTAACAAAAATTTGGTATTTCCCCCGTATATTGAAAACTATAAAAGATATAAAAAAAATAATTGGAATTTTGGAGTTCTAAAAAAATTTCCTTTCTTTTGATAAGTTACAACTTTTTGTACGGTAATTAATAAAAAAGTTGCGAGGGAATTACAAATTTTAACAAAAATTTTGTATTTCCCCCGTATATTAAAAACTATAAAAGATCTGAAAGAACTAATTGAAACTTTAGATTTTTAAGAGTATTTCCTATCTTTTAATGGGTTATAACTTTTTGTACGTTAATTAATAAAAATGTTACGAGGGATTTACAAATTTTAAAAAAAAATTGGTATTTCCCCCGTATATTAAAAACTATAAAAGATATAAAAAGACTAATCGGAAATTTGGATTGCTAACAAAATTTCCTATCTTCTAATAGGTTACAACTTTTTGTACGGTAATTAATAAAAAAGTTACAAGGGAATTTCAAATTCTAACAAAAATTTTGTATTTCCCCCGTATATTGAAAACTACAAAAGATATAAAAAAATAAATTGGATATTTGGATTGTTGAGAGAATTTCCTATCTTTTGATAGGTTATAACATTTTGTACGGTAAATAATAAAAAAGTTACGAGGGAATTACAAATTTTAACAAAAATTTTGTATTTCCCCCGTATATTGAAAACTATAAAAGATATAAAAAAAATAATTGGAATTTTGGAGTTTTAAAAAAATTTTCTTTCTTTTGATAAGTTATAACTTTTTGTACGGTTATTAATAAAAAAGTTACGAGGGAATTACAAATTTTAACAAAAATTTTGTATTTCCCCCGTATATTGAAAACTATAAAAGATATATAAAAATTAATTGGATATTTGGATTGTTGAGAGAATTTTCTATCTTTTGGTAGGTTATAACTTTCTGTATGTTAATTAATAAACAAGTTACGAGGGATTTACAAATTTTAACAAAAATTTGGTATTTCCCCCGTATATTGAAAACTACAAAAGACATAAAAAAATTAATTGAAAATTTAGATTCTTGAGAAAATTTCCTACCTTTTGATAGGTTATAACTTTTTGTACGGTAATTAATAAAAAAGTTACGAGGGAATTACAAATTTTAACAAAAATTTTGTATTTCCCCCGTATATTAAAAACTATAAAAGATATGAAAAAACTAGTTGGAATTTTGAATTTTTAAGAAAATTTTCCATCTTTTAATAGGGTATAACTTTCTGTATGTTAATTAATAAACAAGTTACGAGGGATTTACAAATTTTAACAAAAATTTGGTATTTCCCCCGTATATTGAAAAGTACAAGAGATATAAAAAAATTAATTGAAAATTTAGATTCTTGAGAAAATTTCCTATCTTTTGATAGGTTACAACTTTTTGTACGGTAATTAATAAAAAAGTTACGAGGGAATTACAAATTTTAACAAAAATTTGGTATTTCCCCCGTATATTGAAAACTATAACAGATATAAAAAAAATAATTGGAATTTTGGAGTTCTAAATAAATTTCCTTTCTTTTGATAAGTTACAACTTTTTGTACGGTAATTAATAAAAAAGTTGCGAGGGAATTACAAATTTTAACAAAAATTTTGTATTTCCCCCGTATATTAAAAACTATAAAAGATCTGAAAGAACTAATTGGAACTTTAGATTTTTAAGAGTATTTCCTATCTTTTAATGGGTTATAACTTTTTGTACGTTAATTAATAAAAAAGTTACGAGGGATTTACAAATTAAAAAAAAAAATTGGTATTTCCCCCGTATATTAAAAACTATAAAAGATATAAAAAGACTAATCGGAAATTTGGATTGCTAACAAAATTTCCTATCTTCTAATAGGTTATAACTTTTTGTACGGTAATTAATAAAAAAGGTACAAGGGAATTTCAAATTTTAACAAAAATTTTGTATTTCCCTTGTATATTGAAAACTACAAAAGATATAAAAAAATTAATTGGATATTTGGATTGTTGAGAGAATTTCCTATCTTTTAATAGGTTATAACTTTCTGTATGTTAATTAATAAACAAATTACGAGGGATTTACAAATTTTAACAAAAATTTGGTATTTCCCCCGTATATTGAAAACTATAAAAGATATAAAAAGACTAATCGGAAATTTGTATTGCTGAGAAAATTTTCTATCTTTTGATAGGTTATAACTTTTTGTACGGTAATTAATAAAAAAGTTACGAGTGAATTTCAAATTTTAACAAAAATTTTGTATTTTTCCCATATATTGAAAACTACATAAGATATAACAAAATTAATTCGATATTTGGATTGTTGAGAGAATTTCCTATCTTTTGATAGGTTATAACTTTTTGTACGTTAATTAATAAAAAAGTTACGAGGGATTTACAAATTTAAAAAAAAAATTGTATTTCCCCCGTATATTGAAAACTATAAAAGATATAAAAACACTAATCGGAAATTTGGATTGCTAAAAAAATTTCCTATCCTTTAATAGGTTATAACTTTTTGTACGGTAATTAATAAAAAAGTTACGAGTGAATTTCAAATTTTAACAAACATTTTGTATTTTCCCCATATATTGAAAACTACAAAAGATATAAAAAAATTATTTGGATATTTGGATTTTTGAGAGAATTTCCTATCTTTTGATAGGTTATAACTTTTGGTACGGTAATTAATAAAAAAGTTACGAGGGAATTACAAATTTTAACAAAAATTTTGTATTTCCCCCGTATATTGAAAACTATAAAAGATATAAAAAAAATAATTGAAATTTTGGAGTTGTAAAAAAATTTCCTTTCTTTTGATAAGTTATAACTTTTTGTACGGTAATTAATAAAAAAGTTACGAGGGAATTACAAATTTTAACAAAAATTTTGTATTTCCCCCGTATATTGAAAACTATAAAAGATATGAAAAAACTAGTTGGAATTTTAAATTTTCAAGAAAATTTTCCATCTTTTAATAGGTTGTAACTTTCTGTATGTTAATTAATAAACAAGTTACGAGGGATTTACAAATTTTAACAAAAAATTGGTATTTCCCCCGTATATTGAAAACTATAAAAGATATAAAAAGACTAATCGGAAATTTGTATTGCTGAGAAAATTTTCTATCTTTTGATAGGTTACAACTTTTTGTACGGGAATTAATAAAAAAGTTACGAGGGAATTACAAATTTTAACAAAAATTTGGTATTTCCCCCGTATATTGAAAACTACAAAAGACATAAAAAAATTAATTGAAAATTTAGATTCTTGAGAAAATTTCCTACCTTTTGATAGGTTATAACTTTTTGTACGGTAATTAATAAAAAAGTTACGAGGGAATTACAAATTTTAACAAAAATTTTGTATTTCCCCCGTATATTAAAAACTATAAAAGATATGAAAAAACTAGTTGGAATTTTGAATTTTTAAGAAAATTTTCCATCTTTTAATAGGGTATAACTTTCTGTATGTTAATTAATAAACAAGTTACGAGGGATTTACAAATTTTAACAAAAATTTGGTATTTCCCCCGTATATTGAAAAGTACAAGAGATATAAAAAAATTAATTGAAAATTTAGATTCTTGAGAAAATTTCCTATCTTTTGATAGGTTACAACTTTTTGTACGGTAATTAATAAAAAAGTTACGAGGGAATTACAAATTTTAACAAAAATTTGGTATTTCCCCCGTATATTGAAAACTATAACAGATATAAAAAAAATAATTGGAATTTTGGAGTTCTAAATAAATTTCCTTTCTTTTGATAAGTTACAACTTTTTGTACGGTAATTAATAAAAAAGTTGCGAGGGAATTACAAATTTTAACAAAAATTTTGTATTTCCCCCGTATATTAAAAACTATAAAAGATCTGAAAGAACTAATTGGAACTTTAGATTTTTAAGAGTATTTCCTATCTTTTAATGGGTTATAACTTTTTGTACGTTAATTAATAAAAAAGTTACGAGGGATTTACAAATTAAAAAAAAAAATTGGTATTTCCCCCGTATATTAAAAACTATAAAAGATATAAAAAGACTAATCGGAAATTTGGATTGCTAACAAAATTTCCTATCTTCTAATAGGTTATAACTTTTTGTACGGTAATTAATAAAAAAGGTACAAGGGAATTTCAAATTTTAACAAAAATTTTGTATTTCCCTTGTATATTGAAAACTACAAAAGATATAAAAAAATTAATTGGATATTTGGATTGTTGAGAGAATTTCCTATCTTTTAATAGGTTATAACTTTCTGTATGTTAATTAATAAACAAATTACGAGGGATTTACAAATTTTAACAAAAATTTGGTATTTCCCCCGTATATTGAAAACTATAAAAGATATAAAAAGACTAATCGGAAATTTGTATTGCTGAGAAAATTTTCTATCTTTTGATAGGTTATAACTTTTTGTACGGTAATTAATAAAAAAGTTACGAGTGAATTTCAAATTTTAACAAAAATTTTGTATTTTTCCCATATATTGAAAACTACATAAGATATAACAAAATTAATTCGATATTTGGATTGTTGAGAGAATTTCCTATCTTTTGATAGGTTATAACTTTTTGTACGTTAATTAATAAAAAAGTTACGAGGGATTTACAAATTTAAAAAAAAAATTGTATTTCCCCCGTATATTGAAAACTATAAAAGATATAAAAACACTAATCGGAAATTTGGATTGCTAAAAAAATTTCCTATCCTTTAATAGGTTATAACTTTTTGTACGGTAATTAATAAAAAAGTTACGAGTGAATTTCAAATTTTAACAAACATTTTGTATTTTCCCCATATATTGAAAACTACAAAAGATATAAAAAAATTATTTGGATATTTGGATTTTTGAGAGAATTTCCTATCTTTTGATAGGTTATAACTTTTGGTACGGTAATTAATAAAAAAGTTACGAGGGAATTACAAATTTTAACAAAAATTTTGTATTTCCCCCGTATATTGAAAACTATAAAAGATATAAAAAAAATAATTGAAATTTTGGAGTTGTAAAAAAATTTCCTTTCTTTTGATAAGTTATAACTTTTTGTACGGTAATTAATAAAAAAGTTACGAGGGAATTACAAATTTTAACAAAAATTTTGTATTTCCCCCGTATATTGAAAACTATAAAAGATATGAAAAAACTAGTTGGAATTTTAAATTTTCAAGAAAATTTTCCATCTTTTAATAGGTTGTAACTTTCTGTATGTTAATTAATAAACAAGTTACGAGGGATTTACAAATTTTAACAAAAAATTGGTATTTCCCCCGTATATTGAAAACTATAAAAGATATAAAAAGACTAATCGGAAATTTGTATTGCTGAGAAAATTTTCTATCTTTTGATAGGTTACAACTTTTTGTACGGGAATTAATAAAAAAGTTACGAGGGAATTACAAATTTTAACAAAAATTTTGTATTTCCCCCGTATATTGAAAACTATAAAAGATATAAAAAGATTAATCAGAAATTTGGATTGCTAAGCAAATTTCCTTTTTTTTGATAGGTTATAACTTTTTGTACGGTAATTAATAAAAAAGTTACGAGGTAATTTTAAATTTTAACAAAAATTTTGTATTTCCCCTGTATATTGAAAAATAAAAAAAATAATTGAATATTTGGATTGTTAAGAGAATTTCCTATCTTTTGATAGGTTGTAACTTTTTGTACGGTAAATAATAAAAAAGTTACAAGGGAATTACAAATTTTAACAAAAATTTTGTATTTCCCCCGTATATTGAAAACTATAGAAGATAAAAAAAATTATTAAAAAATTTGGATTGCTAAGCAAATTTTCTTTCTTTTGATAGGTTATAAGTTTTTGTACGTTAATTAAAAAAACAGTTACAAGGGAATTACAAATTTTAACAAAAATTTTGTGTTTCCCTGTATATTGAAAACTATAAAAGATAAAAAAAAATTAATTAGAAATTTGGATTGCTGAGTAAATTTCCTTTCTTTTGATAGGTTATAACTTTTTGTACGTTAATGAAAAAAACAGTTACGAGGGAATTACAAATTTTAACAAAAATTTGGTATTTCCCCCGTATATTGAAAACTATAAAAGATATAAAAGAACTAATTGGAACTTTGGATTTTTAAAAATATTTCCTATCTTTTGATAGGTTATAACTTTTTGTATGTTAATTAATAAACAAGTTACGAGGGATTTACAAATTTTAACCAAAATTTGGTATTTCCCCTGTATATTGAAAACTATAAAAGATATAAAAAGTCTAATCGAAAATTTGGATTGCTAAGAAAATTTCCTATCTTTCAATAGGTTATTACTTTTTGTACGTTAATTAATAAAAAAGTTACGAGGGATTTACAAATTTTAACCAAAATTTTGTATTTCCCCCGTATATTGAAAACTATAAAAGATATAAAAAGACTAATTAAAAATTTGGTTTGATAAAAAAATTTCCTATCTTTTAATACGTTATAACTTTTTGTACGGTAATTAATAAAAAAGTTACGAGGGAATTTCAAATTTTAACAAAAATTTTGTATTTCCCCCGTATATTAAAAACTACAAAAGATATAAAAAAATTAATTAAAAATTTAGATTCTTGAGAAAATTTCCTATCTTTTGATAGGTTATAACTTTTTGTACGGTAATTAGTAAAAAAGTTACGAGGGAATTACAAATTTTAACAAAAATTTGGTATTTCCTCCGTATATTGAAAACTATAAAAGATATAAAAAAAATAATTGGAATTTTGAATTTTTAAGAAAATTTTCTATCTTTTAATAGGTTATAACTTTCTGTATGTTAATTAATAAACAAGTTACGAGGGATTTACAAATTTTAACAAAAATTTGGTATTTCCCCCGTATATTGACAACTATAAAAGATATAAAAAGACTAATCGAAAATTTGTATTGCTGAGAAAATTTCCTATCTTTTGATAGGTTATAACTTTTTGTACGGTAATTAATAAAAAAATTACGAGGGAATTTCAAATTTTAACAAAAATTTTGTATTTCCCCCGTATATTGAAAACTATAAAAGATATAAAAAAATTAATTGGATATTTGGATTGTTGAGAAAATTTCCTATCTTTTGGTAAGTTATAACTTTTTGTACGGTAAATAATAAAAAAGTTACGAGGGAATTACAAATTTAAACAAAAATTTTGTATTTCCCCCGTATATTGAAAACTATTAAAGATAAAAAAAAATTAATTAGAAATTTGGATTGCTGAGCAAATTTCCTTTCTTTTGATAGGTTATAACTTTTTGTACGTTAATTAAAAAAACAGTTACGAGGGAATTACAAATTTTAACAAAAATTTTGTATTTCCCCCGTATATTGAAAACTATAAAAGATATAAAAAGACTAATCGGAAATTTGTATAGCTGAGAAAATTTCCTATCTTTTGATAGGTTATAACTTTTTGTACGGTGATTATTAAAAAAGTTACGAGGGAATTTTAAATTTTAACAAAAATTTTGCATTTCCCCCGTATATTGAAAACTATAAAAGATATAAAAAAAATAATTGGAATTTTGGAGTTCTAAAAAAATTTCCTTTCTTTTGATAAGTTATAACTTTTTGTACGGTAATTAATAAAAAAGTTACGAGGGAATTACAAATTTTAACAAAAATTTTGTATTTCCCCCGTATATTAAAAACTATAAAAGATATAAATAAACTAGTTGGAATTTTGAATTTTTAAGAAAATTTTCCATCTTTTAATAGGTTATAACTTTCTGTATGTTAATTAATAAACAAGTTACGAGGGATTTACAAATTTTAACAAAAATTTGGTATTTCCCCCGTATATTGAAAACTATAGAAGATATGAAAGAACTAATTGGAACTTTGGATTTTTAAGAATATTTCCTATCTTTTGATAGGTTATAACTTTTTGTACGTTAATTAATAAAAAAGTTACGAGGGATTTACCAATTTAAAAAAAAATTTTGTATTTCCCCCGTATATTAAAAACTATAAAAGATATAAAAAAAAAATCGGAAATTTGGATTGCTAAAAAAATTTCCTATCTTTTAATAGGTTATAACTTTTTGTACGGTGATTAATAAAAAAGTTACGAGGGAACTTTAAATTTTAACAAAAATTTTGTATTTCCCCCGTATATTAAAAACTATAAAAGATATAAAAAAAATAATTGGAATTTTGGAGTTCTAAAAAAATTTCCTTTCTTTTGATAAGTTATAACTTTTTGTACGGTAATTAATAAAAAAGTTACGAGGGAATTACAAATTTTAACAAAAATTTTGTATTTCCCCCGTATATTAAAAACTATAAAAGATATGAAAAAACTAGTTGGAATTTTGAATTTTTGAGAAAATTTTCCATCTTCTAATAGGTTATAACTTTCTGTATGTTAATTAATAAACAAGTTACGAGGGATTTACAAATTTTAACAAAAATTTGGTATTTCCCCCGTATATTGAAAAGTACAAAAGATATAAAAAAATTAATTGAAAATTTAGATTCTTGAGAAAATTTCCTATCTTTTGATAGGTTACAACTTTTTGTACGGTAATTAATAAAAAAGTTACGAGGGAATTACAAATTTTAACAAAAATTTGGTATTTCCCCCGTATATTGAAAACTATAAAAGATATAAAAAAAATAATTGGAATTTTGGAGTTCTAAAAAAATTTCCTTTCTTTTGATAAGTTATAACTTTTTGTACGGTAATTAATAAAAAAGTTACGAGGGAATTACAAATTTTAACAAAAATTTTGTATTTCCCCCGTATATTGAAAACTATAAAAGATATAAAAAAAATAATTGAAATTTTGGAGTTCTAAAAAAATTTCCTTTCTTTTGATAAGTTATAACTTTTTGTATGTTAATTAATAAACAAGTTACGAGGGATTTACAAATTTTAACCAAAATTTGGTATTTCCCCTGTATATTAAAAACTATAAAAGATATAAAAAGTCTAATCGGAAATTTGGATTGCTAAGAAAATTTCCTATCTTTTAATAGGTTATAACTTTTTGTACGTTAATTAATAAAAAAGTTACGAGGGATTTACAAATTTTAACAAAAATTTTGTATTTCCCCCGTATATTGAAAACTATAAAAGATATAAAAAGACTAATTAAAAATTTGGTTTGCTAAAAAAATTTCCTATCTTTTAATACGTTATAACCTTTTGTACGGTAATTAATAAAAAAGTTACGAGGGAATTTCAAATTTTAACAAAAATTATTTCCCCCGTATATTGAAAACTACAAAAGATATAAAAAAATTAATTGAAAATTTAGATTCTTGAGAAAATTTCCTATCTTTTGATAGGTTATAACTTTTTGTACGGTAATTAATAAAAAAGTTACGAGGGAATTACAAATTTTAACAAAAATTTTGTATTTCCCCCGTATATTGAAAACTGTAAAAGATATAAAAAAAATAATTGGAATTTTGAATTTTTAAGAAAATTTTCTATCTTTTAATAGGTTATAACTTTCTGTATGTTAATTAATAAACAAGTTACGAGGGATTTACAAATTTTATCAAAAATTTGGTATTTCCCCCGTATATTGAAAACTATAAAAGATATAAAAAGACTAATCGGAAATTGGTATTGCTGAGAAAATTTCCTATCTTTTGATAGGTTATAACTTTTTGTACGGTAATTAATAAAAAAGTTACGAGGGAATTTCAAATTTTAACAAAAATTTTGTATTTCCCCCGTATATTGAAAACTATAAAAGATATAAAAAAATTAATTGGATATGTGGATTGTTGAGAGAATTTCCTATCTTTTGGTAGGTTATAACTTTTTGTACGGTAAATAATAAAAAAGTTACGAGGAATTACAAATTTTAACAAAAATTTTGTATTTCCCCCGTATATTGAAAACTATAAAAGATATAAAAAGACTAATCGGAAATTTGGATTGCTAAAAAAATTTCCTATCTTTTAATAGGTTATAACTTTTTGTACGGTGATTAATAAAAAAGTTACGAGGGAATTTTAAATTTTAACAAAAATTTTGTATTTCCCCCGTATATTGAAAACTATAAAAGATATAAAAAAAATAATTGGAATTTTGGAGTTCTAAAAAATTTCCTTTCTTTTGATAAGTTATAACTTTTTGTACGGTAATTAATAAAAAAGTTACGAGGGAATTACAAATTTTAACAAAAATTTTGTATTTCCCCCGTATATTAAAAACTATAAAAGATATGAAAAAACTAGTTGGAATTTTGAATTTTTAAGAAAATTTTCCATCTTTTAATAGGGTATAACTTTCTGTATGTTAATTAATAAACAAGTTACGAGGGATTTACAAATTTTAACAAACATTTGGTATTTCCCCCGTATATTGAAAAGTACAAGAGATATAAAAAAATTAATTGAAAATTTAGATTCTTGAGAAAATTTCCTATCTTTTGATAGGTTACAACTTTTTGTACGGTAATTAATAAAAAAGTTACGAGGGAATTACAAATTTTAACAAAAATTTGGTATTTCCCCCGTATATTGAAAACTATAACAGATATAAAAAAAATAATTGGAATTTTGGAGTTCTAAAAAAATTTCCTTTCTTTTGATAAGTTACAACTTTTTGTACGGTAATTAATAAAAAAGTTGCGAGGGAATTACAAATTTTAACAAAAATTTTGTATTTCCCCCGTATATTAAAAACTATAAAAGATCTGAAAGAACTAATTGGAACTTTAGATTTTTAAGAGTATTTCCTATCTTTTAATGGGTTATAACTTTTTGTACGTTAATTAATAAAAAAGTTACAATGGATTTACAAATTTTAAAAAAAAATTGGTATTTCCCCCGTATATTAAAAACTATAAAAGATATAAAAAGACTAATCGGAAATTTGGATTGCTAACAAAATTTCCTATCTTCTGATAGGTTATAACTTTTTGTACGGTAATTAATAAAAAAGGTACAAGGGAATTTCAAATTTTAACAAAAATTTTGTATTTCCCTTGTATATTGAAAACTACAAAAGATATAAAAAAATTAATTGGATATTTGGATTGTTGAGAGAATTTCCTATCTTTTAATAGGTTATAACTTTCTGTATGTTAATTAATAAACAAGTTACGAGGGATTTACAAATTTTAACAAAAATTTGGTATTTCCCCCGTATATTGAAAACTATAAAAGATATAAAAAGACTAATCGGAAATTTGTATTGCTGAGAAAATTTTCTATCTTTTGATAGGTTATAACTTTTTGTACGGTAATTAATAAAAAAGTTACGGGTGAATTTCAAATTTTAACAAAAATTTTGTATTTTTCCCATATATTGAAAACTACAAAAGATATAAAAAAATTAATTCGATATTTGGATTGTTGAGAGAATTTCCTATCTTTTGATAGGTTATAACTTTTTGTACGTTAATTAATAAAAAAGTTACGAGGGATTTACAAATTTAAAAAAAAATTGTATTTCCCCCGTATATTGAAAACTATAAAAGATATAAAAACACTAATCGGAAATTTGGATTGCTAAAAAAATTTCCTATCCTTTAATAGGTTATAACTTTTTGTACGGTAATTAATAAAAAAGTTACGAGTGAATTTCAAATTTTAACAAACATTTTGTATTTTCCCCATATATTGAAAACTACAAAAGATATAAAAAAATTATTTGGATATTTGGATTTTTGAGAGAATTTCCTATCTTTTGATAGGTTATAACTTTTGGTACGGTAATTAATAAAAAAGTTACGAGGGAATTACAAATTTTAACAAAAATTTTGTATTTCCCCCGTATATTGAAAACTATAAAAGATATGAAAAAACTAGTTGGAATTTTAAATTTTCAAGAAAATTTTCCATCTTTTAATAGGTTGTAACTTTCTGTATGTTAATTAATAAACAAGTTACGAGGGATTTACAAATTTTAACAAAAATTTGGTATTTCCCCCGTATATTGAAAACTCTAAAAGATATAAAAAGACTAATCGGAAATTTGTATTGCTGAGAAAATTTTCTATCTTTTGATAGGTTATAACTTTTTGTACGGTAATTAATAAAAAAGTTACGAGGTAATTTTAAATTTTAACAAAAATTTTGTATTTCCCCTGTATATTGAAAAATAAAAAAAATAATTGAATATTTGGATTGTTGAGAGAATTTCCTATCTTTTGATAGGTTGTAACTTTTTGTACGGTAAATAATAAAAAAGTTACAAGGGAATTACAAATTTTAACAAAAATTTTGTATTTCCCCCGTATATTGAAAACTATAGAAGATAAAAAAAATTATTAAAAAATTTGGATTGCTAAGCAAATTTTCTTTCTTTTGATAGGTTATAACTTTTTGTACGTTAATTAAAAAAACAGTTACAAGGGAATTACAAATTTTAACAAAAATTTTGTGTTTCCCCGTATATTGAAAACTATAAAAGATAAAAAAAAATTAAATAGAAATTTGGATTGCTGAGTAAATTTCCTTTCTTTTGATAGGTTATAACTTTTTGTACGTTAATGAAAAAAACAGTTACGAAGGAATTACAAATTTTAACAAAAATTTGGTATTTCCCCCGTATATTGAAAACTATAAAAGATATAAAAGAACTAATTGGAACTTTGGATTTTTAAAAATATTTCCTATCTTTTGATAGGTTATAACTTTTTGTATGTTAATTAATAAACAAGTTACGAGGGATTTACAAATTTTAACCAAAATTTGGTATTTCCCCTGTATATTGAAAACTATAAAAGATATAAAAAGTCTAATCGGAAATTTGGATTGCTAAGAAAATTTCCTATCTTTCAATAGGTTATAACTTTTTGTACGTTAATTAATAAAAAAGTTACGAGGGATTTACAAATTTTAACCAAAATTTTGTATTTCCCCCGTATATTGAAAACTATAAAAGATATAAAAAGACTAATTGAAAATTTGGTTTGATAAAAAAATTTCCTATCTTTTAATACGTTATAACTTTTTGTACGGTAATTAATAAAAAAGTTACGAGGGAATTTCAAATTTTAACAAAAATTTTGTATTTCCCCCGTATATTAAAAACTACAAAAGATATAAAAAAATTAATTGAAAATTTAGATTCTTGAGAAAATTTCCTATCTTTTGATAGGTTATAACTTTTTGTACGGTAATTAGTAAAAAAGTTACGAGGGAATTACAAATTTTAACAAAAATTTGGTATTTCCCCCGTATATTGAAAACTATAAAAGATATAAAAAAAATAATAGGAATTTTGAATTTTTAAGAAAATTTTCTATCTTTTAATAGGTTATAACTTTCTGTATGTTAATTAATAAACAAGTTACGAGGGATTTACAAATTTTAACAAAAATTTGGTATTTCCCCCGTATATTGACAACTATAAAAGATATAAAAAGACTAATCGAAAATTTGTATTGCTGAGAAAATTTCCTATCTTTTGATAGGTTATAACTTTTTGTACGGTAATTAATAAAAAAATTACGAGGGAATTTCAAATTTTAACAAAAATTTTGTATTTCCCCCGTATATTGAAAACTATAAAAGATATAAAAAAATTAATTGGATATTTGGATTGTTGAGAAAATTTCCTATCTTTTGGTAAGTTATAACTTTTTGTACGGTAAATAATAAAAAAGTTACGAGGGAATTACAAATTTAAACAAAAATTTTGTATTTCCCCCGTATATTGAAAACTATTAAAGATAAAAAAAAATTAATTAGAAATTTGGATTGCTGAGCAAATTTCCTTTCTTTTGATAGGTTATAACTTTTTGTACGTTAATTAAAAAAACAGTTACGAGGGAATTACAAATTTTAACAAAAATTTTGTATTTCCCCCGTATATTGAAAACTATAAAAGATATAAAAAGACTAATCGGAAATTTGTATGGCTGAGAAAATTTCCTATCTTTTGATAGGTTATAACTTTTTGTACGGTGATTAATAAAAAAGTTACGAGGGAATTTTAAATTTTAACAAAAATTTTGCATTTCCCCCGTATATTGAAAACTATAAAAGATATAAAAAAAATAATTGGAATTTTGGAGTTCTAAAAAAATTTCCTTTCTTTTGATAAGTTATAACTTTTTGTACGGTAATTAATAAAAAAGTTACGAGGGAATTACAAATTTTAACAAAAATTTTGTATTTCCCCCGTATATTAAAAACTATAAAAGATATGAATAAACTAGTTGGAATTTTGAATTTTCAAGAAAATTTTCCATCTTTTAATAGGTTATAACTTTCTGTATGTTAATTAATAAACAAGTTACGAGGGATTTACAAATTTTAACAAAAATTTGGTATTTCCCCCGTATATTGAAAACTATAGAAGATATGAAAGAACTAATTGGAACTTTGGATTTTTAAGAATATTTCCTATCTTTTGATAGGTTATAACTTTTTGTACGTTAATTAATAAAAAAGATACGAGGGATTTACCAATTTAAAAAAAAATTTTGTATTTCCCCCGTATATTAAAAACTATAAAAGATATAAAAAGACTAATCGGAAATTTGGATTGCTAAAAAAATTTCCTATCTTTTAATAGGTTATAACTTTTTGTACGGTGATTAATAAAAAAGTTACGAGGGAATTTTAAATTTTAACAAAAATTTTGTATTTCCCCCGTATATTGAAAACTATAAAAGATATAAAAAAAATATTTGGAATTTTGGAGTTCTAAAAAAATTTCCTTTCTTTTGATAAGTTATAACTTTTTGTACGGTAATTAATAAAAAAGTTACGAGGGAATTACAAATTTTAACAAAAATTTTGTATTTCCCCCGTATATTGAAAACTATAAAAGATATAAAAAAAATAATTGGAATTTTGGAGTTCTAAAAAAATTTCCTTTCTTTTGATAAGTTATAACTTTTTGTACGGTAATTAATAAAAACGTTACGAGGGAATTACAAATTTTAACAAAAATTTTGTATTTCCCCCGTATATTGAAAACTATAAAAGATATGAAAAAACTAGTTGGAATTTTGAATTTTTAAGAAAATTTTCCATCTTTGAATAGGTTAAAACTTTCTGTATGTTAATTAATAAACAAGTTACGAGGGATTTACTAATTTTAACAAAAATTTGGTATTTCCCCCGTATATTGAAAAGTACAAAAGATATAAAAAAATTAATTGAAAATTTAGATTCTTGAGAAAATTTCCTATCTTTTGATAGGTTATAACTTTTGGTACGGTAATTAATAAAAAAGTTACGAGGGAATTACAAATTTTAACAAAAATTTTGTATTTCCCCCGTATATTGAAAACTATAAAAGATATAAAAAAAATAATTGAAATTTTGGAGTTGTAAAAAAATTTCCTTTCTTTTGATAAGTTATAACTTTTTGTACGGTAATTAATAAAAAAGTTACGAGGGAATTACAAATTTTAACAAAAATTTTGTATTTCCCCCGTATATTGAAAACTATAAAAGATATGAAAAAACTAGTTGGAATTTTAAATTTTCAAGAAAATTTTCCATCTTTTAATAGGTTGTAACTTTCTGTATGTTAATTAATAAACAAGTTACGAGGGATTTACAAATTTTAACAAAAAATTGGTATTTCCCCCGTATATTGAAAACTATAAAAGATATAAAAAGACTAATCGGAAATTTGTATTGCTGAGAAAATTTTCTATCTTTTGATAGGTTACAACTTTTTGTACGGGAATTAATAAAAAAGTTACGAGGGAATTACAAATTTTAACAAAAATTTTGTATTTCCCCCGTATATTGAAAACTATAAAAGATATAAAAAGATTAATCAGAAATTTGGATTGCTAAGCAAATTTCCTTTTTTTTGATAGGTTATAACTTTTTGTACGGTAATTAATAAAAAAGTTACGAGGTAATTTTAAATTTTAACAAAAATTTTGTATTTCCCCTGTATATTGAAAAATAAAAAAAATAATTGAATATTTGGATTGTTGAGAGAATTTCCTATCTTTTGATAGGTTGTAACTTTTTGTACGGTAAATAATAAAAAAGTTACAAGGGAATTACAAATTTTAACAAAAATTTTGTATTTCCCCCGTATATTGAAAACTATAGAAGATAAAAAAAATTATTAAAAAATTTGGATTGCTAAGCAAATTTTCTTTCTTTTGATAGGTTATAAGTTTTTGTACGTTAATTAAAAAAACAGTTACAAGGGAATTACAAATTTTAACAAAAATTTTGTGTTTCCCCGTATATTGAAAACTATAAAAGATAAAAAAAAATTAATTAGAAATTTGGATTGCTGAGTAAATTTCCTTTCTTTTGATAGGTTATAACTTTTTGTACGTTAATGAAAAAAACAGTTACGAGGGAATTACAAATTTTAACAAAAATTTGGTATTTCCCCCGTATATTGAAAACTATAAAAGATATAAAAGAACTAATTGGAACTTTGGATTTTTAAAAATATTTCCTATCTTTTGATAGGTTATAACTTTTTGTATGTTAATTAATAAACAAGTTACGAGGGATTTACAAATTTTAACCAAAATTTGGTATTTCCCCTGTATATTGAAAACTATAAAAGATATAAAAAGTCTAATCGGAAATTTGGATTGCTAAGAAAATTTCCTATCTTTCAATAGGTTATAACTTTTTGTACGTTAATTAATAAAAAAGTTACGAGGGATTTACAAATTTTAACCAAAATTTTGTATTTCCCCCGTATATTGAAAACTATAAAAGATATAAAAAGACTAATTAAAAATTTGGTTTGATAAAAAAATTTCCTATCTTTTAATACGTTATAACTTTTTGTACGGTAATTAATAAAAAAGTTACGAGGGAATTTCAAATTTTAACAAAAATTTTGTATTTCCCCCGTATATTAAAAACTACAAAAGATATAAAAAAATTAATTAAAAATTTAGATTCTTGAGAAAATTTCCTATCTTTTGATAGGTTATAACTTTTTGTACGGTAATTAGTAAAAAAGTTACGAGGGAATTACAAATTTTAACAAAAATTTGGTATTTCCCCCGTATATTGAAAACTATAAAAGATATAAAAAAATTAATTGGATATTTGGATTGTTGAGAAAATTTCCTATCTTTTGGTAAGTTATAACTTTTTGTACGGTAAATAATAAAAAAGTTACGAGGGAATTACAAATTTAAACAAAAATTTTGTATTTCCCCCGTATATTGAAAACTATTAAAGATAAAAAAAAATTAATTAGAAATTTGGATTGCTGAGCAAATTTCCTTTCTTTTGATAGGTTATAACTTTTTGTACGTTAATTAAAAAAACAGTTACGAGGGAATTACAAATTTTAACAAAAATTTTGTATTTCCCCCGTATATTGAAAACTATAAAAGATATAAAAAGACTAATCGGAAATTTGTATGGCTGAGAAAATTTCCTATCTTTTGATAGGTTATAACTTTTTGTACGGTGATTATTAAAAAAGTTACGAGGGAATTTTAAATTTTAACAAAAATTTTGCATTTCCCCCGTATATTGAAAACTATAAAAGATATAAAAAAAATAATTGGAATTTTGGAGTTCTAAAAAAATTTCCTTTCTTTTGATAAGTTATAACTTTTTGTACGGTAATTAATAAAAAAGTTACGAGGGAATTACAAATTTTAACAAAAATTTTGTATTTCCCCCGTATATTAAAAACTATAAAAGATATAAATAAACTAGTTGGAATTTTGAATTTTTAAGAAAATTTTCCATCTTTTAATAGGTTATAACTTTCTGTATGTTAATTAATAAACAAGTTACGAGGGATTTACAAATTTTAACAAAAATTTGGTATTTCCCCCGTATATTGAAAACTATAGAAGATATGAAAGAACTAATTGGAACTTTGGATTTTTAAGAATATTTCCTATCTTTTGATAGGTTATAACTTTTTGTACGTTAATTAATAAAAAAGTTACGAGGGATTTACCAATTTTAAAAAAAATTTTGTATTTCCCCCGTATATTAAAAACTATAAAAGATATAAAAAAAAAATCGGAAATTTGGATTGCTAAAAAAATTTCCTATCTTTTAATAGGTTATAACTTTTTGTACGGTGATTAATAAAAAAGTTACGAGGGAACTTTAAATTTTAACAAAAATTTTGTATTTCCCCCGTATATTAAAAACTATAAAAGATATAAAAAAAATAATTGGAATTTTGGAGTTCTAAAAAAATTTCCTTTCTTTTGATAAGTTATAACTTTTTGTACGGTAATTAATAAAAAAGTTACGAGGGAATTACAAATTTTAACAAAAATTTTGTATTTCCCCCGTATATTAAAAACTATAAAAGATATGAAAAAACTAGTTGGAATTTTGAATTTTTGAGAAAATTTTCCATCTTCTAATAGGTTATAACTTTCTGTATGTTAATTAATAAACAAGTTACGAGGGATTTACAAATTTTAACAAAAATTTGGTATTTCCCCCGTATATTGAAAAGTACAAAAGATATAAAAAAATTAATTAAAAATTTAGATTCTTGAGAAAATTTCCTATCTTTTGATAGGTTACAACTTTTTGTACGGTAATTAATAAAAAAGTTACGAGGGAATTACAAATTTTAACAAAAATTTGGTATTTCCCCCGTATATTGAAAACTATAAAAGATATAAAAAAAATAATTGGAATTTTGGAGTTCTAAAAAAATTTCCTTTCTTTTGATAAGTTATAACTTTTTGTACGGTAATTAATAAAAAAGTTACGAGGGAATTACAAATTTTAACAAAAATTTTGTATTTCCCCCGTATATTGAAAACTATAAAAGATATAAAAAAAATAATTGAAATTTTGGAGTTCTAAAAAAATTTCCTTTCTTTTGATAAGTTATAACTTTTTGTATGTTAATTAATAAACAAGTTACGAGGGATTTACAAATTTTAACCAAAATTTGGTATTTCCCCTGTATACTAAAAACTATAAAAGATATAAAAAGTCTAATCGGAAATTTGGATTGCTAAGAAAATTTCCTATCTTTTAATAGGTTATAACTTTTTGTACGTTAATTAATAAAAAAGTTACGAGGGATTTACAAATTTTAACAAAAATTTTGTATTTCCCCCGTATATTGAAAACTATAAAAGATATAAAAAGACTAATTGAAAATTTGGTTTGCTAAAAAAATTTCCTATCTTTTAATACGTTATAACCTTTTGTACGGTAATTAATAAAAAAGTTACGAGGGAATTTCAAATTTTAACAAAAATTATTTCCCCCGTATATTGAAAACTACAAAAGATATAAAAAAATTAATTGAAAATTTAGATTCTTGAGAAAATTTCCTATCTTTTGATAGGTTATAACTTTTTGTACGGTAATTAATAAAAAAGTTACGAGGGAATTACAAATTTTAACAAAAATTTTGTATTTCCCCCGTATATTGAAAACTGTAAAAGATATAAAAAAAATAATTGGAATTTTGAATTTTTAAGAAAATTTTCTATCTTTTAATAGGTTATAACTTTCTGTATGTTAATTAATAAACAAGTTACGAGGGATTTACAAATTTTATCAAAAATTTGGTATTTCCCCCGTATATTGAAAACTATAAAAGATATAAAAAGACTAATCGGAAATTGGTATTGCTGAGAAAATTTCCTATCTTTTGATAGGTTATAACTTTTTGTACGGTAATTAATAAAAAAGTTACGAGGGAATTTCAAATTTTAACAGAAATTTTGTATTTCCCCCGTATATTGAAAACTATAAAAGATATAAAAAAATTAATTGGATATGTGGATTGTTGAGAGAATTTCCTATCTTTTGGTAGGTTATAACTTTTTGTACGGTAAATAATAAAAAAGTTACGAGGAATTACAAATTTTAACAAAAATTTTGTATTTCCCCCGTATATTGAAAACTATAAAAGATATAAAAAGACTAATCGGAAATTTGGATTGCTAAAAAAATTTCCTATCTTTTAATAGGTTATAACTTTTTGTACGGTGATTAATAAAAAAGTTACGAGGGAATTTTAAATTTTAACAAAAATTTTGTATTTCCCCCGTATATTGAAAACTATAAAAGATATAAAAAAAATAATTGGAATTTTGGAGTTCTAAAAAATTTCCTTTCTTTTGATAAGTTATAACTTTTTGTACGGTAATTAATAAAAAAGTTACGAGGGAATTACAAATTTTAACAAAAATTTTGTATTTCCCCCGTATATTAAAAACTATAAAAGATATGAAAAAACTAGTTGGAATTTTGAATTTTTAAGAAAATTTTCCATCTTTTAATAGGGTATAACTTTCTGTATGTTAATTAATAAACAAGTTACGAGGGATTTACAAATTTTAACAAACATTTGGTATTTCCCCCGTATATTGAAAAGTACAAGAGATATAAAAAAATTAATTGAAAATTTAGATTCTTGAGAAAATTTCCTATCTTTTGATAGGTTACAACTTTTTGTACGGTAATTAATAAAAAAGTTACGAGGGAATTACAAATTTTAACAAAAATTTGGTATTTCCCCCGTATATTGAAAACTATAACAGATATAAAAAAAATAATTGGAATTTTGGAGTTCTAAAAAAATTTCCTTTCTTTTGATAAGTTACAACTTTTTGTACGGTAATTAATAAAAAAGTTGCGAGGGAATTACAAATTTTAACAAAAATTTTGTATTTCCCCCGTATATTAAAAACTATAAAAGATCTGAAAGAACTAATTGGAACTTTAGATTTTTAAGAGTATTTCCTATCTTTTAATGGGTTATAACTTTTTGTACGTTAATTAATAAAAAAGTTACGAGGGATTTACAAATTTTAAAAAAAAATTGGTATTTCCCCCGTATATTAAAAACTATAAAAGATATAAAAAGACTAATCGGAAATTTGGATTGCTAACAAAATTTCCTATCTTTTAATAGGTTATAACTTTTTGTACGGTGATTAATAAAAAAGTTACGAGGGAATTTTAAATTTTAACAAAAATTTTGTATTTCCCCCGTATATTGAAAACTATAAAAGATATAAAAAAAATAATTGGAATTTTGGAGTTCTAAAAAATTTCCTTTCTTTTGATAAGTTATAACTTTTTGTACGGTAATTAATAAAAAAGTTACGAGGGAATTACAAATTTTAACAAAAATTTTGTATTTCCCCCGTATATTAAAAACTATAAAAGATATGAAAAAACTAGTTGGAATTTTGAATTTTTAAGAAAATTTTCCATCTTTTAATAGGGTATAACTTTCTGTATGTTAATTAATAAACAAGTTACGAGGGATTTACAAATTTTAACAAACATTTGGTATTTCCCCCGTATATTGAAAAGTACAAGAGATATAAAAAAATTAATTGAAAATTTAGATTCTTGAGAAAATTTCCTATCTTTTGATAGGTTACAACTTTTTGTACGGTAATTAATAAAAAAGTTACGAGGGAATTACAAATTTTAACAAAAATTTGGTATTTCCCCCGTATATTGAAAACTATAACAGATATAAAAAAAATAATTGGAATTTTGGAGTTCTAAAAAAATTTCCTTTCTTTTGATAAGTTACAACTTTTTGTACGGTAATTAATAAAAAAGTTGCGAGGGAATTACAAATTTTAACAAAAATTTTGTATTTCCCCCGTATATTAAAAACTATAAAAGATCTGAAAGAACTAATTGGAACTTTAGATTTTTAAGAGTATTTCCTATCTTTTAATGGGTTATAACTTTTTGTACGTTAATTAATAAAAAAGTTACGAGGGATTTACAAATTTTAAAAAAAAATTGGTATTTCCCCCGTATATTAAAAACTATAAAAGATATAAAAAGACTAATCGGAAATTTGGATTGCTAACAAAATTTCCTATCTTCTGATAGGTTATAACTTTTTGTACGGTAATTAATAAAAAAGGTACAAGGGAATTTCAAATTTTAACAAAAATTTTGTATTTCCCTTGTATATTGAAAACTACAAAAGATATAAAAAAATTAATTGGATATTTCGATTGTTGAGAGAATTTCCTATCTTTTAATAGGTTATAACTTTCTGTATGTTAATTAATAAACAAGTTACGAGGGATTTACAAATTTTAACAAAAATTTGGTATTTCCCCCGTATATTGAAAACTATAAAAGATATAAAAAGACTAATCGGAAATTTGTATTGCTGAGAAAATTTTCTATCTTTTGATAGGTTATAACTTTTTGTACGGTAATTAATAAAAAAGTTACGGGTGAATTTCAAATTTTAACAAAAATTTTGTATTTTTCCCATATATTGAAAACTACAAAAGATATAAAAAAATTAATTCGATATTTGGATTGTTGAGAGAATTTCCTATCTTTTGATAGGTTATAACTTTTTGTACGTTAATTAATAAAAAAGTTACGAGGGATTTACAAATTTAAAAAAAAATTGTATTTCCCCCGTATATTGAAAACTATAAAAGATATAAAAACACTAATCGGAAATTTGGATTGCTAAAAAAATTTCCTATCCTTTAATAGGTTATAACTTTTTGTACGGTAATTAATAAAAAAGTTACGAGTGAATTTCAAATTTTAACAAACATTTTGTATTTTCCCCATATATTGAAAACTACAAAAGATATAAAAAAATTATTTGGATATTTGGATTTTTGAGAGAATTTCCTATCTTTTGATAGGTTATAACTTTTGGTACGGTAATTAATAAAAAAGTTACGAGGGAATTACAAATTTTAACAAAAATTTTGTATTTCCCCCGTATATTGAAAACTATAAAAGATATGAAAAAACTAGTTGGAATTTTAAATTTTCAAGAAAATTTTCCATCTTTTAATAGGTTGTAACTTTCTGTATGTTAATTAATAAACAAGTTACGAGGGATTTACAAATTTTAACAAAAATTTGGTATTTCCCCCGTATATTGAAAACTATAAAAGATATAAAAAGACTAATCGGAAATTTGTATGGCTGAGAAAATTTCCTATCTTTTGATAGGTTATAACTTTTTGTACGGTAATTAATAAAAAAGTTACGAGGGAATTACAAATTTTAACAAAAATTTTGTATTTCCCCCGTATATTAAAAACTATAAAAGATATGAATAAACTAGTTGGAATTTTGAATTTTCAAGAAAATTTTCCATCTTTTAATAGGTTATAACTTTCTGTATGTTAATTAATAAACAAGTTACGAGGGATTTACAAATTTTAACAAAAATTTGGTATTTCCCCCGTATATTGAAAACT
Source organism: Altica lythri (assembly GCA_964028335.1). NCBI lineage: Eukaryota > Metazoa > Arthropoda > Insecta > Coleoptera > Chrysomelidae > Altica > Altica lythri. The sequence goes on along the minus strand of CAXIIO010000367.1, from coordinate 318,777 downwards.
ATAGAAGATATGAAAGAACTAATTGGAACTTTGGATTTTTAAGAATATTTCCTATCTTTTGATAGGTTATAACTTTTTGTACGTTAATTAATAAAAAAGATACGAGGGATTTACCAATTTAAAAAAAAATTTTGTATTTCCCCCGTATATTAAAAACTATAAAAGATATAAAAAGACTAATCGGAAATTTGGATTGCTAAAAAAATTTCCTATCTTTTAATAGGTTATAACTTTTTGTACGGTGATTAATAAAAAAGTTACGAGGGAATTTTAAATTTTAACAAAAATTTTGTATTTCCCCCGTATATTGAAAACTATAAAAGATATAAAAAAAATAATTGGAATTTTGGAGTTCTAAAAAAATTTCCTTTCTTTTGATAAGTTATAACTTTTTGTACGGTAATTAATAAAAAAGTTACGAGGGAATTACAAATTTTAACAAAAATTTTGTATTTCCCCCGTATATTGAAAACTATAAAAGATATAAAAAAAATAATTGGAATTTTGGAGTTCTAAAAAAATTTCCTTTCTTTTGATAAGTTATAACTTTTTGTACGGTAATTAATAAAAAAGTTACGAGGGAATTACAAATTTTAACAAAAATTTTGTATTTCCCCCGTATATTGAAAACTATAAAAGATATGAAAAAACTAGTTGGAATTTTGAATTTTTAAGAAAATTTTCCATCTTTGAATAGGTTAAAACTTTCTGTATGTTAATTAATAAACAAGTTACGAGGGATTTACTAATTTTAACAAAAATTTGGTATTTCCCCCGTATATTGAAAAGTACAAAAGATATAAAAAAATTAATTGAAAATTTAGATTCTTGAGAAAATTTCCTATCTTTTGATAGGTTACAACTTTTTGTACGGTAATTAATAAAAAAGTTACGAGGGAATTACAAATTTTAACAAAAATTTGGTATTTCCCCCGTATATTGAAAAGTATAAAAGATATAAAAAAAATAATTGGAATTTTGGAGTTCTAAAAAAATTTCCTTTCTTTTGATAAGTTATAACTTTTTGTACGGTAATTAATAAAAAAGTTACGAGGGAATTACAAATTTTAACAAAAATTTTGTATTTCCCCCGTATATTGAAAACTATAAAAGATATAAAAAAAATAATTGGAATTTTGGAGTTCTAAAAAAATTTCCTTTCTTTTGATAAGTTATAACTTTTTGTACGGTAATTAATAAAAAAGTTACGAGGGAATTACAAATTTTAACAAAAATTTTGTATTTCCCCCGTATATTGAAAACTATAAGAGATATAAAAAAAATAAATGGAATTTTGGAGTTCTAAAAAAATTTCCTTTCTTTTGATAAGTTATAACTTTTTGTACGGTAATTAATAAAAAAGTTACGAGGGAATTACAAATTTTAACAAAAATTTTGTATTTCCCCCGTATATTGAAAACTATAAAAAATATGAAAAAACTAGTTGGAATTTTGAATTTTTAAGAAAATTTTCCATCTTTGAATAGGTTATAACTTTCTGTATGTTAATTAATAAACAAGTTACGAGGGATTTACAAATTTTAACAAAAATTTGGTATTTCCCCCGTATATTGAAAACTACAAAAGACATAAAAAAATTAATTGAAAATTTAGATTCTTGAGAAAATTTCCTATCTTTTGATAGGTTATAACTTTTTGTACGGTTATTAATAAAAAAGTTACGAGGAAATTACAAATTTTAACAAAAATTTTGTATTTCCCACGTATATTGAAAACTATAAAAGATATGAAAAAACTAGTTGGAATTTTGAATTGTTAAGAAAATTTTCTATCTTTTGATAGGTTATAACTTTCTGTATGTTAATTAATAAACAAGTTACGAGGGATTTACAAATTTTAACAAAAATTTGGTATTTCCCCCGTATATTGAAAACTACAAAAGACATAAAAAAATTAATTGAAAATTTAGATTCTTGAGAAAATTTCCTACCTTTTGATAGGTTATAACTTTTTGTACGGTAATTAATAAAAAAGTTACGAGGAAATTACAAATTTTAACAAAAATTTGGTATTTTTCCCGTATATTGAAAACTATAAAAGATATAAAAAAAATAATTGGAATTTTGGAGTTCTAAAAAAATTTCCTTTCTTTTGATAAGTTATAACTTTTTGTACGGTAATTAATAAAAAAGTTACGAGGGAATTACAAATTTTAACAAAAATTTTGTATTTCCCCCGTATATTGAAAACTATAAAAGATATGAAAAAACTAGTTGGAATTTTGAATTTTTAAGAAAATTTTCCATCTTTTAATAGGTTATAACTTTCTGTATGTTAATTAATAAACAAGTTACGAGGGATTTACAAATTTTAACAAAAATTTGGTATTTCCCCCGTATATTGAAAACTACAAAAGACATAAAAAAATTAATTGAAAATTTCCTATCTTTTGATAGGTTATAACTTTTTGTACGGTAATTAATAAAAACGTTACGAGGGAATTTCAAATTTTAACAAAAATTTTGTATTTCCCTCGTTTATTGAAAACTATAAAAGATATAAAAAAATTAATTGGATATTTGGATTGTTGAGAGAATTTCCTATCTTTTGATAGGTTACAACTTTTTGTACGGTAATTAATAAAAAAGTTACGAGGGAATTACAAATTTTAACAAAAATTTTGTATTTCCCCTGTATATTGAAAACTATAAAAGATATGAAAAAACTAGTTGGAATTTTAAATTTTCAAGAAAATTTTCTATCTTTTAATAGGTTATAACTTTCTGTATGTTAATTAATAAACAAGTTACGAGGGATTTACAAATTTTAACAAAAATTTGGTATTTCCCCCGTATATTGAAAACTTTAAAAGATATAAAAAGACTAATCGGAAATTTGTATTGCTCAGAAAATTTCCTATCTTTTGATAGGTTATAACTTTTTGTACGGTAATTAGTAAAAAAGTTACAAATTTTAACAAAAATTTTGTATTTTCCCCGTATATTGAAAACTATAAAAGATATAAAAAGACTAATCAGAAATTTGGATTGATAAGCAAATTTCCTTTCTTTTGATAGGTTATAACTTTTTGTACGGTAATTAATAAAAAAGTTACGAGGTAATTCTAAATTTTAACAAAAATTTTGTATTTCCCCCGTATATTGAAAACTATAAAAGATATAAAAAAATTAATTGAATATTTGGATTGTTGAGAGAATTTCCTATCTTTTGATAGGTTGTAACTTTTTGTACGGTAAATAATAAAAAAGTTACAAGGGAATTACAAATTTTAACAAAAATTTTGTATTTCCCCCGTATACTGAAAACTATAAAAAATAAAAAAAATTATTAAGAAATTTGGATTGCTAAGCAAATTTCCTTTCTTTTGATAGGTTATAACTTTTTGTACGTTAATTAAAAAAACAGTTACAAGGGAATTATAAATTTTAACAAAAATTTTGTATTTCCCCCGTATATTGAAAACTATAAGGGATAAAAAAAAAATTAATTAGAAATTTGGATTGTTGAGCAAATTTCCTTTCTTTTGATAGGTTATAACTTTTTGTACGTTAATTAAAAAAACAGTTACGAGGGAATTACAAATTTTAACAAAAATTTTGTATTTCCCCCGTATATTGAAAACTATAAAAGATATAAAAAGACTAATCGAAAATTTGGATTGCTAAAAAAATTTCCTATCTTTTAATAGGCTATAACTTTTTGTACGGTAATTAATAAAAAAGTTACAAAGGAATTTCAAATTTTAACAAAAATTTTGTATTTCCCGCTTATATTGAAAACTACAAAAGATATAAAAAAACTAATTAGATATTTGGATTGTTGAGAGAATTTCCTATCTTTTGATAGGTTATAACATTTTGTATGGTAAATAATAAAAAAGTTACGAGGGAATTACAAATTTTAACAAAAATTTTGTATTTCCCCCGTATATTGAAAACTATAAAAGATATAAAAAAAATAATTGGAATTTTGGAGTTCTAAAAAAATTTTCTTTCTTTTGATAAGTTATAACTTTTTGTACGGTTATTAATAAAAAAGTTACGAGGGAATTACAAATTTTAACAAAAATTTTGTATTTCCCACGTATATTGAAAACTATAAAAGATATGAACAAACTAGTTGGAATTTTAAATTTTCAAGAAAATTTCCCATCTTTTAATAGGTTATAACTTTCTGTATGTTAATTAATAAACAAGTTACGAGGGATTTACAAATTTTAACAAAAATTTAGTATTTCCTCCGTATATTGAAAACTAAAAAAGATATAAAAAGAGTAATCGGAAATTTGTATGGCTGAGAAAATTTTCTATCTTTTGATAGGTTATAACTTTTTGTACGGTAATTAATAAAAAAGTTACGAGGGAGTTTCAAATTTTAACAAAAATTTTGTATTTCCCCGGTATATTGAAAACTACAAAAGATATAAAAAAATTAAATGGATATTTGGGTTGTTGAGAGAATTTCCTATCTTTTGATAGGTTATAACTTTTTGTACGGTAAATAATAAAAAAGTTACGAGGGAATTACAAATTTTAACAAAAATTTTGTTTTTCCCTCGTATATTGAAAACTATAAAAGATAAAAAAAAACTAATTAGAAATTTGGATTGCTGAGCAAATTTCCTTTCTTTTGATAGGTTATAACTTTTAGTACGTTAATTAAGAAAACAGTTACGAGGGAATTACAAATTTTAACAAAAATTTTGTATTTCCCCCGTATATTGTAAACTAGAAAAGATATAAAAAGACTAATCAAAAATTTGTGTTGCTGAGAAAATTTCCTATCTTTTGATAGGTTACAACTTTTTGTACGGTAATTAATAAAAAAGTTACGAGGGAATTACAAATTTTAACAAAAATTTTGGATTTCCCCTGTATATTGAAAACTATAACAGATATAAAAAAATTAATTGAAAATTTGGATTCTTGAGAAAATTTCCTATCTTTTATAGGTTATAATTTTTTGTACGGTAATTAATAAAAAAGTTACGAGGGAATTACAAATTTTAACAAAAATTTGGTATTTCCCCTGTATATTGAAAACTATAGAAGATATGAAAGAAATAATTGGAATTTTGGATTTTTAAGAAAATTTCCTATCTTTTGATAGGTTACAACTTTCTGTACGTTAATTAATAAAAAAGTTACTAGGGATTTACAAATTTTAAGAAAAATTTGGTATTTCCCCCGTTTTTTAAAAACGATAAAAGATATAAAAAAATTAATTGGAATTTTGGATTCTTAAAAAAATTTCCTTTCTTTTGATAGGTTATAACTTCTTGTACGTTAATTAATAAAAAAGTTACGAGGGATTTACAAATTTTAACAAAAATTTTGTATTTCCCCCGTATATTGAAAACTATAAAAGATATAAAAAGACTAATCGGAAATTTGGATTGCTTAAAAAATTTCCTATCTTTTAATAGGTTATAACTTTTTGTACGGTAATTAATAAAAAAGTTATGAGGGAATTTCAAATTTGAACAAAAATTTTGTATGTCCACCGTATATTGAAAACTACAAAAGATATAAAAAAATTAATTGGATATTTGGATTGTTGAGAGAATTTCCTATCTTTTGATAGGTTACAACTTTTTGTACGGTAAATAATAAAAAAGTTACGAGGGAATTACAAATTTTAACAAAAATTTTGTATTTCCCCCGTATATTAAAAACTATAAATGATATAAAAAAATTAATTGAAAATTTGGATTCTTAAGAAAATTTTCTATCTTTTGATAGGTTATTACTGTTTGTACGGTAATTAATAAAAAAGTTACGAGGGAATTACAAATTTTAACAAAAATTTTGTATTTCCCCCGTATATTGAAAACTATAAAAGATATAAAAAAAATAATTGGAATTTTGGAGTTCTAAAAAAATTTCCTTTCTTTTGATAAGTTATAACTTTTTGTACGGTAATTAATAAAAAAGTTACGAGGGAATTACAACTTTTAACAAAAATTTGGTTTTTCCCCCGTATATTGAAAACTATAAAAGATATGAAAAAACTAGTTGGAATTTTAAATTTTTAAGGAAATTTTCTATCTTTTAATAGGTTATAACTTTTTGTATGTTAATTAATAAACAAGTTACTAGGGATTTACAAATTTTAACCAAAATTTGGTATTTCCCCCGTATATTGAAAACTATAAAATATATAAAAAGACTAATCGGAAATTTGGATTGCTAAGAAAATTTCCTATCTTTTAATAGGTTATAACTTTTTGTACGTTAATTAATAAAAAAGTTACGAGGGATTTACAAATTTTAACAAAAATTTTGTATTTCCCCCGTATATTGAAAACTATAAAAGATATAAAAAGACTAATTGGAAATTTGGTTTGCTAAAAAAATTTCCTATCTTCTAATAGGTTACAACTTTTTGTACGGTAATTAATAAAAAAGTTAAGAGGGAATTTCAAATTTTAACAAAAATTTTGTATTTCCCCCGTATATTAAAAACTAAAAAAAAAAAAAAAATTAATTAAAAATTTAGATTCTTGAGAAAATTTCCTATCTTTTGATAGGTTATAACTTTTTGTACGGTAATTAATAAAAAAGTTACGAGGGAATTACAAATTTTAACAAAAATTTTGTATTTCCCCCGTATATTGAAAACTATAAAAGATATGAAAAAACTAAATGGAATTTTGAATTTTTAAGAAAATTTTCTATCTTTTAATAGGTTATAACTTTTTGTATGTTAATTAATAAACAAGTTACGAGGGATTTACAAATTTTAACCAAAATTTGGTATTTCCCCCGTATATTGAAAACTATAAAAGATATAAAAAGACTAATCGGAAATTTGGATTGCTAAGAAAATTTCCTATCTTTTAATAGGTTACAACTTTTTGTACGTTAATTAATAAAAAAGTTACGAGGGATTTATAAATTTTAACAAAAATTTTGTATTTCCCCCGTATATTGAAAACTATAAAAGATATAAAAAGACTTATTGGAAATTTGGTTTGCTAAAAAAATTTTCTATCTTTTAATAGGTTATAACTTTTATTAATAAAAAAGTTAAGAGGGAATTTCAAATTTTAACAAAAATTTTGTATTTCCCCCGTATATTAAAAATTACAAAAGATATAAAAGAATTAATTAAAAATTTAGATTCTTGAGAAAATTTCCTATCTTTTGATAGGTTATAACTTTTTGTACGGTAATTAATAAAAAAGTTACGAGGGAATTTCAAATTTTAACAAAAATTTTGTTTTTCCCCCGTATATTGAAAACTATAAAAGATAAAAAAAAATTAATTAGAAATTTGGATTGCTGAGCAAATTTCCTTTCTTTTGATAGGTTATAACTTTTAGTACGTTAATTAAGAAAACAGTTACGAGGGAATTACAAATTTTAACAAAAATTTTGTATTTCCCCCGTATATTGTAAACTAGAAAAGATATAAAAAGACTAATCAAAAATTTGTGTTGCTGAGAAAATTTCCTATCTTTTGATAGGTTATAACTTTTTGTACGGTAATTAATAAAAAAGTTACGAGGGAATTACAAATTTTAACAAAAATTTTGGATTTCCCCTGTATATTGAAAACTATAAAAGATATAAAAAAATTAATTGAAAATTTGGATTCTTGAGAACATTTCCTATCTTTTGATAGGTTATAACTTTTTGTACGGTAATTAATAAAAAAGTTACGAGGGAATTACAAATTTTAACAAAAATTTGGTATTTCCCCCGTATATTGAAAACTATAGAAGATATGAAAGAAATAATTGGAATTTTGGATTTTTAGGAAAATTTCCTATCTTTTGATAGGTTACAACTTTCTGTACGTTAATTAATAAAAAAGTTACTAGGGATTTACAAATTTTAAGAAAAATTTGGTATTTCCCCCGTTTTTTAAAAACGATAAAAGATATAAAAAAATTAATTGGAATTTTGGATTCTTAAAAAAATTTCCTTTCTTTCGATAGGTTATAACTTTTTGTACGTTAATTAATAAAAAAGTTACGAGGGATTTACAAATTTTAACAAAAATTTTGTATTTCCCCCGTATATTGAAAACTATAAAAGATATAAAAAGACTAATCGGAAATTTGGATTGCTTAAAAAATTTTCTATCTTTTAATAGGTTATAACTTTTTGTACGGTAATTAATAAAAAAGTTATGAGGGAATTTCAAATTTGAACAAAAATTTTGTATGTCCACCGTATATTGAAAACTACAAAAGACATAAAAAAATTAATTGAAAATTTAGATTCTTGAGAAAATTTCCTACCTTTTGATAGGTTATAACTTTTTGTACGGTAATTAATAAAAAAGTTACGAGGAAATTACAAATTTTAACAAAAATTTGGTATTTTTCCCGTATATTGAAAACTATAAAAGATATAAAAAAAATAATTGGAATTTTGGAGTTCTAAAAAAATTTCCTTTCTTTTGATAAGTTATAACTTTTTGTACGGTAATCAATAAAAAAGTTACGAGGGAATTACAAATTTTAACAAAAATTTTGTATTTCCCCCGTATATTGAAAACTATAAAAGATATGAAAAAACTAGTTGGAATTTTGAATTTTTAAGAAAATTTTCCATCTTTTAATAGGTTATAACTTTCTGTATGTTAATTAATAAACAAGTTACGAGGGATTTACAAATTTTAACAAAAATTTGGTATTTCCCCCGTATATTGAAAACTACAAAAGACATAAAAAAATTAATTGAAAATTTCCTATCTTTTGATAGGTTATAACTTTTTGTACGGTAATTAATAAAAACGTTACGAGGGAATTTCAAATTTTAACAAAAATTTTGTATTTCCCTCGTTTATTGAAAACTATAAAAGATATAAAAAAATTAATTGGATATTTGGATTGTTGAGAGAATTTCCTATCTTTTGATAGGTTACAACTTTTTGTACGGTAATTAATAAAAAAGTTACGAGGGAATTACAAATTTTAACAAAAATTTTGTATTTCCCCTGTATATTGAAAACTATAAAAGATATGAAAAAACTAGTTGGAATTTTAAATTTTCAAGAAAATTTTCTATCTTTTAATAGGTTATAACTTTCTGTATGTTAATTAATAAACAAGTTACGAGGGATTTACAAATTTTAACAAAAATTTGGTATTTCCCCCGTATATTGAAAACTTTAAAAGATATAAAAAGACTAATCGGAAATTTGTATTGCTCAGAAAATTTCCTATCTTTTGATAGGTTATAACTTTTTGTACGGTAATTAGTAAAAAAGTTACAAATTTTAACAAAAATTTTGTATTTTCCCCGTATATTGAAAACTATAAAAGATATAAAAAGACTAATCAGAAATTTGGATTGATAAGCAAATTTCCTTTCTTTTGATAGGTTATAACTTTTTGTACGGTAATTAATAAAAAAGTTACGAGGTAATTCTAAATTTTAACAAAAATTTTGTATTTCCCCCGTATATTGAAAACTATAAAAGATATAAAAAAATTAATTGAATATTTGGATTGTTGAGAGAATTTCCTATCTTTTGATAGGTTGTAACTTTTTGTACGGTAAATAATAAAAAAGTTACAAGGGAATTACAAATTTTAACAAAAATTTTGTATTTCCCCCGTATACTGAAAACTATAAAAAATAAAAAAAATTATTAAGAAATTTGGATTGCTAAGCAAATTTCCTTTCTTTTGATAGGTTATAACTTTTTGTACGTTAATTAAAAAAACAGTTACAAGGGAATTATAAATTTTAACAAAAATTTTGTATTTCCCCCGTATATTGAAAACTATAAGGGATAAAAAAAAAATTAATTAGAAATTTGGATTGTTGAGCAAATTTCCTTTCTTTTGATAGGTTATAACTTTTTGTACGTTAATTAAAAAAACAGTTACGAGGGAATTACAAATTTTAACAAAAATTTTGTATTTCCCCCGTATATTGAAAACTATAAAAGATATAAAAAGACTAATCGAAAATTTGGATTGCTAAAAAAATTTCCTATCTTTTAATAGGCTATAACTTTTTGTACGGTAATTAATAAAAAAGTTACAAAGGAATTTCAAATTTTAACAAAAATTTTGTATTTCCCGCTTATATTGAAAACTACAAAAGATATAAAAAAACTAATTAGATATTTGGATTGTTGAGAGAATTTCCTATCTTTTGATAGGTTATAACATTTTGTATGGTAAATAATAAAAAAGTTACGAGGGAATTACAAATTTTAACAAAAATTTTGTATTTCCCCCGTATATTGAAAACTATAAAAGATATAAAAAAAATAATTGGAATTTTGGAGTTCTAAAAAAATTTTCTTTCTTTTGATAAGTTATAACTTTTTGTACGGTTATTAATAAAAAAGTTACGAGGGAATTACAAATTTTAACAAAAATTTTGTATTTCCCACGTATATTGAAAACTATAAAAGATATGAACAAACTAGTTGGAATTTTAAATTTTCAAGAAAATTTCCCATCTTTTAATAGGTTATAACTTTCTGTATGTTAATTAATAAACAAGTTACGAGGGATTTACAAATTTTAACAAAAATTTAGTATTTCCTCCGTATATTGAAAACTAAAAAAGATATAAAAAGAGTAATCGGAAATTTGTATGGCTGAGAAAATTTTCTATCTTTTGATAGGTTATAACTTTTTGTACGGTAATTAATAAAAAAGTTACGAGGGAGTTTCAAATTTTAACAAAAATTTTGTATTTCCCCGGTATATTGAAAACTACAAAAGATATAAAAAAATTAAATGGATATTTGGGTTGTTGAGAGAATTTCCTATCTTTTGATAGGTTATAACTTTTTGTACGGTAAATAATAAAAAAGTTACGAGGGAATTACAAATTTTAACAAAAATTTTGTTTTTCCCTCGTATATTGAAAACTATAAAAGATAAAAAAAAACTAATTAGAAATTTGGATTGCTGAGCAAATTTCCTTTCTTTTGATAGGTTATAACTTTTAGTACGTTAATTAAGAAAACAGTTACGAGGGAATTACAAATTTTAACAAAAATTTTGTATTTCCCCCGTATATTGTAAACTAGAAAAGATATAAAAAGACTAATCAAAAATTTGTGTTGCTGAGAAAATTTCCTATCTTTTGATAGGTTACAACTTTTTGTACGGTAATTAATAAAAAAGTTACGAGGAAATTACAAATTTTAACAAAAATTTTGGATTTCCCCTGTATATTGAAAACTATAAAAGATATAAAAAAATTAATTGAAAATTTGGATTCTTGAGAAAATTTCCTATCTTTTATAGGTTTTAATTTTTTGTACGGTAATTAATAAAAAAGTTACGAGGGAATTACAAATTTTAACAAAAATTTGGTATTTCCCCCGTATATTGAAAACTATAGAAGATATGAAAGAAATAATTGGAATTTTGGATTTTTAAGAAAATTTCCTATCTTTTGATAGGTTACAACTTTCTGTACGTTAATTAATAAAAAAGTTACTAGGGATTTACAAATTTTAAGAAAAATTTGGTATTTCCCCCGTTTTTTAAAAACGATAAAAGATATAAAAAAATTAATTGGAATTTTGGATTCTTAAAAAAATTTCCTTTCTTTTGATAGGTTATAACTTCTTGTACGTTAATTCATAAAAAAGTTACGAGGGATTTACAAATTTTAACAAAAATTTTGTATTTCCCCCGTATATTGAAAACTATAAAAGATATAAAAAGACTAATCGGAAATTTGGATTGCTTAAAAAATTTCCTATCTTTTAATAGGTTATAACTTTTTGTACGGTAATTAATAAAAAAGTTATGAGGGAATTTCAAATTTGAACAAAAATTTTGTATGTCCACCGTATATTGAAAACTACAAAAGATATAAAAAAATTAATTGGATATTTGGATTGTTGAGAGAATTTCCTATCTTTTGATAGGTTACAACTTTTTGTACGGTAAATAATAAAAAAGTTACGAGGGAATTACAAATTTTAACAAAAATTTTGTATTTCCCCCGTATATTAAAAACTATAAATGATATAAAAAAATTAATTGAAAATTTGGATTCTTAAGAAAATTTTCTATCTTTTGATAGGTTATTACTGTTTGTACGGTAATTAATAAAAAAGTTACGAGGGAATTACAAATTTTAACAAAAATTTTGTATTTCCCCCGTATATTGAAAACTATAAAAGATATAAAAAAAATAATTGGAATTTTGGAGTTCTAAAAAAATTTCCTTTCTTTTGATAAGTTATAACTTTTTGTACGGTAATTAATAAAAAAGTTACGAGGGAATTACAACTTTTAACAAAAATTTGGTTTTTCCCCCGTATATTGAAAACTATAAAAGATATGAAAAAACTAGTTGGAATTTTAAATTTTTAAGGAAATTTTCTATCTTTTAATAGGTTATAACTTTTTGTATGTTAATTAATAAACAAGTTACTAGGGATTTACAAATTTTAACCAAAATTTGGTATTTCCCCCGTATATTGAAAACTATAAAATATATAAAAAGACTAATCGGAAATTTGGATTGCTAAGAAAATTTCCTATCTTTTAATAGGTTATAACTTTTTGTACGTTAATTAATAAAAAAGTTACGAGGGATTTACAAATTTTAACAAAAATTTTGTATTTCCCCCGTATATTGAAAACTATAAAAGATATAAAAAGACTAATTGGAAATTTGGTTTGCTAAAAAAATTTCCTATCTTCTAATAGGTTACAACTTTTTGTACGGTAATTAATAAAAAAGTTAAGAGGGAATTTCAAATTTTAACAAAAATTTTGTATTTCCCCCGTATATTAAAAACTAAAAAAAAAAAAAAAATTAATTAAAAATTTAGATTCTTGAGAAAATTTCCTATCTTTTGATAGGTTATAACTTTTTGTACGGTAATTAATAAAAAAGTTACGAGGGAATTACAAATTTTAACAAAAATTTTGTATTTCCCCCGTATATTGAAAACTATAAAAGATATGAAAAAACTAAATGGAATTTTGAATTTTTAAGAAAATTTTCTATCTTTTAATAGGTTATAACTTTTTGTATGTTAATTAATAAACAAGTTACGAGGGATTTACAAATTTTAACCAAAATTTGGTATTTCCCCCGTATATTGAAAACTATAAAAGATATAAAAAGACTAATCGGAAATTTGGATTGCTAAGAAAATTTCCTATCTTTTAATAGGTTACAACTTTTTGTACGTTAATTAATAAAAAAGTTACGAGGGATTTATAAATTTTAACAAAAATTTTGTATTTCCCCCGTATATTGAAAACTATAAAAGATATAAAAAGACTTATTGGAAATTTGGTTTGCTAAAAAAATTTTCTATCTTTTAATAGGTTATAACTTTTATTAATAAAAAAGTTAAGAGGGAATTTCAAATTTTAACAAAAATTTTGTATTTCCCCCGTATATTAAAAATTACAAAAGATATAAAGAAATTAATTAAAAATTTAGATTCTTGAGAAAATTTCCTATCTTTTGATAGGTTATAACTTTTTGTACGGTAATTAATAAAAAAGTTACGAGGGAATTTCAAATTTTAACAAAAATTTTGTATTTCCCCGGTATATTGAAAACTACAAAAGATATAAAAAAATTAAATGGGTATTTGGGTTGTTGAGAGAATTTCCTATCTTTTGATAGGTTATAACTTTTTGTACGGTAAATAATAAAAAAGTTACGAGGGAATTACAAATTTTAACAAAAATTTTGTTTTTCCCCCGTATATTGAAAACTATAAAAGATAAAAAAAAATTAATTAAAAATTTGGATTGCTGAGCAAATTTCCTTTCTTTTGATAGGTTATAACTTTTAGTACGTTAATTAAGAAAACAGTTACGAGGGAATTACAAATTTTAACAAAAATTTTGTATTTCCCCCGTATATTGTAAACTAGAAAAGATATAAAAAGACTAATCAAAAATTTGTGTTGCTGAGAAAATTTCCTATCTTTTGATAGGTTATAACTTTTTGTACGGTAATTAATAAAAAAGTTACGAGGGAATTACAAATTTTAACAAAAATTTTGGATTTCCCCTGTATATTGAAAACTATAAAAGATATAAAAAAATTAATTGAAAATTTGGATTCTTGAGAAAATTTCCTATCTTTTGATAGGTTATAACTTTTTGTACGGTAATTAATAAAAAAGTTACGAGGGAATTACAAATTTTAACAAAAATTTGGTATTTCCCCCGTATATTGAAAACTATAGAAGATATGAAAGAAATAATTGGAATTTTGGATTTTTAGGAAAATTTCCTATCTTTTGATAGGTTACAACTTTCTGTACGTTAATTAATAAAAAAGTTACTAGGGATTTACAAATTTTAAGAAAAATTTGGTATTTCCCCCGTTTTTTAAAAACGATAAAAGATATAAAAAAATTAATTGGAATTTTGGATTCTTAAAAAAATTTCCTTTCTTTCGATAGGTTATAACTTTTTGTACGTTAATTAATAAAAAAGTTACGAGGGATTTACAAATTTTAACAAAAATTTTGTATTTCCCCCGTATATTGAAAACTATAAAAGATATAAAAAGACTAATCGGAAATTTGGATTGCTTAAAAAATTTTCTATCTTTTAATAGGTTATAACTTTTTGTACGGTAATTAATAAAAAAGTTATGAGGGAATTTCAAATTTGAACAAAAATTTTGTATGTCCACCGTATATTGAAAACTACAAAAGATATAAAAAAATTAATTGGATATTTGGATTGTTGAGAGAATTTCCTATCTTTTGATAGGTTATAACTTTTTGTACGGTAAATAATAAAAAAGTTACGAGGGAATTACAAATTTTAACAAAAATTTTGTATTTCCCCCGTATATTGAAAACTATAAAAGATAAAAAAAAATTAATTAGAAATTTGGATTGCTGAGCAAATTTCCTTTCTTTTAATAGGTTATAACTTTTTGTACGTTAATTAAAAAAAACAGTTACGAGGGAATTACAAATTTTAACAAAAATTTTGTATTTCCCCCGTATATTGAAAACTATAAAAGATATAAAAAGACTAATCGGAAATTTGTATGGCTGAGAAAATTTCCTATCTTTTTATAGGTTATAACTTTTTGTACGGTAATTAATAAAAAAGTTACGAGGGAATTACAAATTATAACAAAAATTTGGTATTTCCCCCGTATATTGAAAACTATAGAAGATATGAAAGAACTAATTGGAACTTTGGATTTTTAAGAATATTTCCTATCTTTTGATAGGTTATAACTTTTTGTACGTTAATTAATAAAAAAGTTACGAGGGAATTACCAATTTTAAAAAAAATTTTGTATTTCCCCCGTATATTGAAAACTATAAAAGATATAAAAAGACTAATCGGAAATTTGGATTGCTAAAAAAATTTCCTATCTTTTAATGGGTTATAACTTTTTGTACGGTGATTAATAAAAAAGTTACGAGGAAATTTTAAATTTTAACAAAAATTTTGTATTTCCCCCGTATATTGAAAACTATAAAAGATATAAAAAAAATAATTGGAATTTTGGAGTTCTAAAAAATTTCCTTTCTTTTGATAAGTTATAACTTTTTGTACGGTAATTAATAAAAAAGTTACGAGGGAATTACAAATTTTTACAAAAATTTTGTATTTCCCCCGTATATTAAAAACTATAAAAGATATGAAAAAACTAGTTGGAATTTTGAATTTTTAAGAAAATTTTCCATCTTTTAATAGGTTATAACTTTCTGTATGTTAATTAATAAACAAGTTACGAGGGATTTACAAATTTTAACGAAAATTTGGTATTTCCCCCGTATATTGAAAAGTACAAGAGATATAAAAAAATTAATTGAAAATTTAGATTCTTGAGAAAATTTCCTATCTTTTGATAGGTTACAACTTTTTGTGCGGTAATTAATAAAAAAGTTACGAGGGAATTACAAATTTTAACAAAAATTTGGTATTTCCCCCGTATATTGAAAACTATAAAAGATATAAAAAAAATAATTGGAATTTTGGAGTTCTAAAAAAATTTCCTTTCTTTTGATAAGTTACAACTTTTTGTACGGTAATTAATAAAAAAGTTGCGAGGGAATTACAAATTTTAACAAAAATTTTGTATTTCCCCCGTATATTAAAAACTATAAAAGATCTGAAAGAACTAATTGGAACTTTAGATTTTTAAGAGTATTTCCTATCTTTTAATGGGTTATAACTTTTTGTACGTTAATTAATAAAAATGTTACGAGGGATTTACAAATTTTAAAAAAAAATTGGTATTTCCCCCGTATATTAAAAACTATAAAAGATATAAAAAGACTAATCGGAAATTTGGATTGCTAACAAAATTTCCTATCTTCTAATAGGTTACAACTTTTTGTACGGTAATTAATAAAAAAGTTACAAGGGAATTTCAAATTCTAACAAAAATTTTGTATTTCCCCCGTATATTGAAAACTACAAAAGATATAAAAAAATAAATTGGATATTTGGATTGTTGAGAGAATTTCCTATCTTTTGATGGGTTATAACATTTTGTACGGTAAATAATAAAAAAGTTACGAGGGAATTACAAATTTTAACAAAAATTTTGTATTTCCCCCGTATATTGAAAACTATAAAAGATATAAAAAAAATAATTGGAATTTTGGAGTTTTAAAAAAATTTTCTTTCTTTTGATAAGTTATAACTTTTTGTACGGTTATTAATAAAAAAGTTACGAGGGAATTACAAATTTTAACAAAAATTTTGTATTTCCCCCGTATATTGAAAACTATAAAAGATATATAAAAATTAATTGGATATTTGGATTGTTGAGAGAATTTTCTATCTTTTGATAGGTTATAACTTTCTGTATGTTAATTAATAAACAAGTTAAGAGGGATTTACAAATTTTAACAAAAATTTGGTATTTCCCCCGTATATTGAAAACTACAAAAGACATAAAAAAATTAATTAAAAATTTAGAGTCTTGAGAAAATTCCCTATCTTTTGATAGGTTATAACTTTTTGTACGGTAATTAATAAAAAAGTTACGAGGAAATTACAAATTTTAACAAAAATTTGGTATTTCCCCCGTATATTGAAAACTATAAAAGATATAAAAAAAATAATTGGAATTTTGGAGTTCTAAAAAAATTTCCTTTCTTTTGATAAGTTATAACTTTTTGTACGGTAATTAATAAAAAAGTTACGAGGGAATTACAAATTTTAACAAAAATTTTGTATTTCTCCCGTATATTGAAAACTATAAAAGATATAAAAAGACTAATCAGAAATTTGGATTGCTAAGCAAATTTCCTTTCTTTTGATAGGTTATAACTTTTTGTACGGTAATTAATAAAAAAGTTAAAAGGTAATTTTAAATTTTAACAAAAATTTTGTATTTCCCCCATATATTGAAAACTATAAAAGATATAAAAAGACTAATCGGAAATTTGGATTGCTAAGAAAATTTACTATCTTTTAATAGGTTATAACTTTTTGTACGTTAACTAATAAAAAAGTTACGAGGGATTTACAAATTTTAACAAAAATTTTGTATTTCCCCCGTATATTGAAAACTATAAAAGATATAAAAAAAATAATTGAAATTTTGGAGTTGTAAAAAAATTTCCTTTCTTCTGATAAGTTATAACTTTTTGTACGGTTATTAATAAAAAAGTTACGAGGGAATTACAAATTTTAACAAAAATTTTGTATTTCCCCCGTATATTCAAAAATATAAAAGATATATAAAAATTAATTAGATATTTGGATTGTTGAGAGAATTTTCTATCTTTTGATAGGTTATAACTTTCTGTATGTTAATTAATAAACAAGTTAAGAGGGATTTACAAATTTTAACAAAAATTTGGTATTTCCCCCGTATATTGAAAACTACAAAAGACATAAAAAAATTAATTAAAAATTTAGATTCTTGAGAAAATTCCCTATCTTTTGATAGGTTATAACTTTTTGTACGGTAATTAATAAAAAAGTTACGAGGAAATTACAAATTTTAACAAAAATTGGGTATTTCCCCCGTATATTGAAAACTATAAAAGATATAAAAAAAATAATTGGAATTTTGGAGTTCTAAAAAAATTTCCTTTCTTTTGATAAGTTATAACTTTTTGTACGGTAATTAATAAAAAAGTTACGAGGGAATTACAAATTTTAACAAAAATTTTGTGTTTCTCCCGTATATTGAAAACTATAAAAGATATAAAAAGACTAATCAGAAATTTGGATTGCTAAGCAAATTTCCTTTCTTTTGATAGGTTATAACTTTTTGTACGGTAATTAATAAAAAAGTTAAGAGGTAATTTTAAATTTTAACAAAAATTTTGTATTTCCCCCGTATATTGAAAACTATAAAAGATATAAAAAGACTAATCGGAAATTTGGATTGCTAAGAAAATTTACTATCTTTTAATAGGTTATAACTTTTTGTACGTTAACTAATAAAAAAGTTACGAGGGATTTACAAATTTTAACAAAAATTTTGTATTTCCCCCGTATATTGAAACCTATAAAAAATATAAAAAAAATAATTGAAATTTTGGAGTTGTAAAAAAATTTTCTTTCTTCTGATAAGTTATAACTTTTTGTACGGTAATTAATAAAAAAGTTACGAGGGAATTTCAAATTTTAACAAAAATTTTGTATTTCCCCCGTATATTAAAAACTATAAAAGATCTAAAAAGACTAATTAGAAATTTGCATTGCTAAGCAAATTTCCTTTTTTTTGATAGGTTATAACTTTTTGTACGGTAATTAATAAAAAAGTTACGAGGTAATTTTAAATTTTAAACAAAAATTTTGTATTTCCCCTGTATATTGAAAAATAAAAAAAATAATTGAATATTTGGATTGTTGAGAGAATTTCCTATCTTTTGATAGGTTGTAACTTTTTGTACGGTAAATAATAAAAAAGTTACAAGGGAATTACAAATTTTAACAAAAATTTTGTATTTCCCCCGTATATTGAAAACTATAAAAGATAAAAAAAATTATTAAAAAATTTGGATTGCTAAGCAAATTTTTTTTCTTTTGATAGGTTATAACTTTTTGTACGTTAATTAAAAAAACAGTTACAAGGGAATTACAAATTTTAACAAAAATTTTGTGTTTCCCCCGTATATTGAAAACTATAAAAGATATAAAAAGACTAATCGGAAATTTGGATTGCTAAGAAAATTTACTATCTTTTAATAGGTTATAACTTTTTGTACGTTAACTAATAAAAAAGTTACGAGGGATTTACAAATTTTAACAAAAATTTTGTATTTCCCCCGTATATTGAAACCTATAAAAAATATAAAAAAAATAATTGAAATTTTGGAGTTGTAAGAAAATTTTCTTTCTTCTGATAAGTTATAACTTTTTGTACGGTAATTAATAAAAAAGTTACGAGGGAATTTCAAATTTTAACAAAAATTTTGTATTTCCCCCGTATATTAAAAACTATAAAAGATCTAAAAAGACTAATTAGAAATTTGCATTGCTAAGCAAATTTCCTTTTTTTTGATAGGTTATAACTTTTTGTACGGTAATTAATAAAAAAGTTACGAGGTAATTTTAAATTTTAAACAAAAATTTTGTATTTCCCCTGTATATTGAAAAATAAAAAAAATAATTGAATATTTGGATTGTTGAGAGAATTTCCTATCTTTTGATAGGTTGTAACTTTTTGTACGGTAAATAATAAAAAAGTTACAAGGGAATTACAAATTTTAACAAAAATTTTGTATTTCCCCCGTATATTGAAAACTATAAAAGATAAAAAAAATTATTAAAAAATTTGGATTGCTAAGCAAATTTTTTTTCTTTTGATAGGTTATAACTTTTTGTACGTTAATTAAAAAAACAGTTACAAGGGAATTACAAATTTTAACAAAAATTTTGTGTTTCCCCCGTATATTGAAAACTAGACAAGATAAAAAAAAATTAATTAGAAATTTGGATTGCTGAGTAAATTTCCTTTCTTTTGATAGGTTATAACTTTTTGTACGTTAATTAAAAAAACAGTTACGAGGGAATTACAAATTTTAACAAAAATTTGGTATTTCCCCCGTATATTAAAAACTATAGAAGATATGAAAGAACTAATTGGAACTTTGAAATTCTAAAAATATTTCCTATCTTTTGATAGGTTATAACTTTTTGTATGTTAATTAATAAACAAGTTACGAGGGATTTACAAATTTTAACCAAAATTTGGTATTTCCCCTGTATATTGAAAACTATAAAAGATATAAAAAGTCTAATCGGAAATTTGGATTGCTAAGAAAATTTCCTATCTTTTAATAGGTTATAACTTTTTGTACGTTAATTATTAAAAAAGTTACGAGGGATTTACAAATTTTAACAAAAATTTTGTATTTCCCCCGTATATTGAAAACTATAAAAGATATAAAAAGACTAATTGAAAATTTTGTTTGCTAAAAAAATTTCCTATCTTTTAATACGTTATAACCTTTTGTACGGTAATTAATAAAAAAGTTACGAGGGAATTTCAAATTTTAACAAAAATTATTTCCCCTGTATATTGAAAACTACAAAATATATAAAAAAATTAATTGAAAACTTAGATTCTTGAGAAAATTTCCTATCTTTTGATAGGTTATAACTTTTTGTACGGTAATTAATAAAAAAGTTACGAGGGAATTACAAATTTTAACAAAAATTTGGTATGTCCCCCGTATATTGAAAACTATAAAAGATATAAAAAAAATAATTGGAATTTTGAATTTTTAAGAAAATTTTCTATCTTTTAATAGGTTATAACTTTCTGTATGTTAATTAATAAACAAGTTACGAGGGATTTACAAATTTTATCAAAAATTTGGTATTTCCCCCGTATATTGAAAACTATAAAAGATATAAAAAGACTAATCGGAAATTTGTATTGCTGAGAAAATTTCCTATCTTTTGATAGGTTATAACTTTTTGTACGGTAATTAATAAAAAAGTTACGAGGGAATTTCAAATTTTAACAAAAATTTTGTATTTCCCCCGTATATTGAAAACTATAAAAGATATAAAAAAATTAATTGGATATTTGGATTGCCGAGAGAATTTCCTATCTTTTGGTGGGTTACAACTTTTTGTACGGTAAATAATAAAAAAGTTACGAGGGAATTACAAATTTTAACAAAAATTTTGTATTTTCCCCGTATATTGAAAACTATAAAAGATATAAAAAGACTAATCGGAAATTTGGATTGCTAAAAAAATTTCCTATCTTTTAATAGGTTATAACTTTTTGTACGGTGATTAATAAAAAAGTTACGAGGGAATTTTAAATTTTAACAAAAATTTTGTATTTCCCCCGTATATTGAAAACTATAAAAGATATAAAAAAAATAATTGGAATTTTGGAGTTCTAAAAAATTTCCTTTCTTTTGATAAGTTACAACTTTTTGTACGGTAAATAATAAAAAAGTTACGAGGGATTTACAAATTTTATCAAAAATTTTGTATTTCCCCCGTATATTAAAAACTACAAAAGATATAAAAAAATTAATTGGATATTTGGATTGTTAAGAGAATTTCCTATCTTTTGATAGGTTATAACATTTTGTACGGTAAATAATAAAAAAGTTACGAGGGAATTACAAATTTTAACAAAAATTTTGTATTTCCCCCGTATATTGAAAACTATAAAAGATATAAAAAAAATAATTGGAATTTTGGAGTTCTAAAAAAATTTTCTTTCTTTTGATAAGTTATAACTTTTTGTACGGTTATTAATAAAAAAGTTACGAGGGAATTACAAATTTTAACAAAAATTTTGTATTTCCCACGTATATTGAAAACTATAAAAGATATGAAAAAACTAGTTGGAATTTTAAATTTTCAAGAAAATTTTCCATCTTTTAATAGGTTATAACTTTCTGTATGTTAATTAAAAAACAAGTTACGAGGGATTTACAAATTTTAACAAAAATTTGGTATTTCCCCCGTATATTGAAAACTATAAAAGATATAAAAAGACTAATCGAAAATTTGTATTGCTGAGAAAATTTCCTATCCTTTAATAGGTTATAACTTTTTGTACGGTAATAAATAAAAAAGTTACGAGTGAATTTCAAATTTTAACAAAAATTTTGTATTTTCCCCATATATTGAAAACTACAAAAGATATAAAAAAATCAATTGGATATTTGGATTGTTGAGAGAATTTCCTAACTTTTGATAGGTTATAACTTTTTGTACGTTAATTAATAAAAAAGTTACGAGGGATTTACAAATTTAAAAAAAAAATTGTATTTCCCCCGTATATTGAAAACTATAAAAGATATAAAAACACTAATCGGAAATTTGGATTGCTAAAAAAATTTCCTATCCTTTAATAGGTTATAACTTTTTGTACGGTAATTAATAAAAAAGTTACGAGTGAATTTCAAATTTTAACAAAAATTTTGTATTTTCCCCATATATTGAAAACTACAAAAGATATAAAAAAATTAATCGGATATTTGGATTGTTGAGAGAATTTCCTATCTTTTGATAGGTTATAACTTTTTGTACGTTAATTAATAAAAAAGTTACGAGGGATTTACAAATTTAAAAAAAAAATTGTATTTCCCCCGTATATTGAAAACTATAAAAGATATAAAAAGACTAATCAGAAATTTGGATTGCTAAGCAAATTTCATTTCTTTTGATAGGTTATAACTTTTTGTACGGTAATTAATAAAAAAGTTAAGAGGTAATTTTAAATTTTAACAAAAATTTTGTATTTCCCCCGTATATTGAAAACTATAAAAGATATAAAAAGACTAATCGGAAATTTGGATTGCTAAGAAAATTTACTATCTTTTAATAGGTTATATCTTTTTGTACGTTAACTAATAAAAAAGTTACGAGGGATTTACAAATTTTAACAAAAATTTTGTATTTCCCCCGTATATTGAAAACTATAAAAGATATAAAAAAAATAATTGAAATTTTGGAGTTGCAAAAAAAAAATTTTCTTTCTTTTGATAAGTTATAACTTTTTGTACGGTAATTAATAAAAAAGTTACGAGGGAATTACAAATTTTAACAAAAATTTTGTATTTCCCCCGTATATTGAAAACTATAAAAGATATAAAAAGACTAATCAGAAATTTGGATTGCTAAGCAAATTTCCTTTCTTTTGATAGGTTATAACTTTTTGTACGGTAATTAATAAAAAAGTTAAGAGGTAATTTTAAATTTTAACAAAAATTTTGTATTTCCCCCGTATATTGAAAACTATAAAAGATAGAAGAAGACTAATCGGAAATTTGGATTGCTAAGAAATTTACTATCTTTTAATAGGTTATAACTTTTTGTACGTTAACTAATAAAAAAGTTACGAGGGATTTACAAATTTTAACAAAAATTTTGTATTTCCCCCGTATATTGAAAACTATAAAAGATATAAAAAAAATAATTGAAATTTTGGAGTTGTAAAAAAATTTCCTTTCTTCTGATAAGTTATAACTTTTTGTACGGTAATTAATAAAAAAGTTACGAGGGAATTACAAATTTTAACAAAAATTTTGTATTTCCCCCGTATATTGAAAACTATAAAAGATATGAAAAAACTAGTTGGAATTTTAAATTTTCAAGAAAATTTTTCATCTTTTAATAGGTTATAACTTTCTGTATGTTAATTAATAAACAAGTTACGAGGGATTTACAAACTTTAACAAAAATTTGGTATTTCCCCCGTATATTGAAAACTATAAAAGATATAAAAAGACTAATTGAAAATTTTGTTTGCTAAAAAAATTTCCTATCTTTTAATACGTTATAACCTTTTGTACGGTAATTAATAAAAAAGTTACGAGGGAATTTCAAATTTTAACAAAAATTATTTCCCCTGTATATTGAAAACTACAAAATATATAAAAAAATTAATTGAAAACTTAGATTCTTGAGAAAATTTCCTATCTTTTGATAGGTTATAACTTTTTGTACGGTAATTAATAAAAAAGTTACGAGGGAATTACAAATTTTAACAAAAATTTGGTATGTCCCCCGTATATTGAAAACTATAAAAGATATAAAAAAAATAATTGGAATTTTGAATTTTTAAGAAAATTTTCTATCTTTTAATAGGTTATAACTTTCTGTATGTTAATTAATAAACAAGTTACGAGGGATTTACAAATTTTATCAAAAATTTGGTATTTCCCCCGTATATTGAAAACTATAAAAGATATAAAAAGACTAATCGGAAATTTGTATTGCTGAGAAAATTTCCTATCTTTTGATAGGTTATAACTTTTTGTACGGTAATTAATAAAAAAGTTACGAGGGAATTTCAAATTTTAACAAAAATTTTGTATTTCCCCCGTATATTGAAAACTATAAAAGATATAAAAAAATTAATTGGATATTTGGATTGCTGAGAGAATTTCCTATCTTTTGGTAGGTTACAACTTTTTGTACGGTAAATAATAAAAAAGTTACGAGGGAATTACAAATTTTAACAAAAATTTTGTATTTTCCCCGTATATTGAAAACTATAAAAGATATAAAAAGACTAATCGGAAATTTGGATTGCTAAAAAAATTTCCTATCTTTTAATAGGTTATAACTTTTTGTACGGTGATTAATAAAAAAGTTACGAGGGAATTTTAAATTTTAACAAAAATTTTGTATTTCCCCCGTATATTGAAAACTATAAAAGATATAAAAAAAATAATTGGAATTTTGGAGTTCTAAAAAATTTCCTTTCTTTTGATAAGTTACAACTTTTTGTACGGTAATTAATAAAAAAGTTACGAGGGAATTACAAATTTTAACAAAAATTTTGTATTTCCCCCGTATATTAAAAACTATAAAAGATATGAAAAAACTAGTAGGAATTTTGAATTTTTAAGAAAATTTTCCATCTTTTAATAGGTTATAACTTTCTGTATGTTAATTAATAAACAAGTTACGAGGGATTTACAAATTTTAACAAAAATTTGGTATTTCCCCCGTATATTGAAAAGTACAAGAGATATAAAAAAATTAATTGAAAATTTAGATTCTTGAGAAAATTTCCTATCTTTTGATAGGTTACAACTTTTTGTACGGTAATTAATAAAAAAGTTACGAGGGAATTACAAATTTTAACAAAAATTTGGTATTTCCCCCGTATATTGAAAACTATAAAGGATATAAAAAAAATAATTGGAATTTTGGAGTTCTAAAAAAATTTCCTTTCTTTTGATAAGTTACAACTTTTTGTACGGTAATTAATAAAAAAGTTGCGAGGGAATTACAAATTTTAACAAAAATTTTGTATTTCCCCCGTATATTAAAAACTATAAAAGATCTGAAAAAACTAATTGGAACTTTAGATTTTTAAGAGTATTTCCTATCTTTTAATGGGTTATAACTTTTTGTACGTTAATTAATAAAAAAGTTACGAGGGATTTACAAATTTTAAAAAAAAATTGGTATTTCCCCCGTATATTAAAAACTATAAAAGATATAAAAAGACTAATCGGAAATTTGGATTGCTAACAAAATTTCCTATCTTCTAATAGGTTATAACTTTTTGTACGGTAATTAATAAAAAAGTTACAAGGGAATTTCAAATTTTAACAAAAATTTTGTATTTCCCCCGTATATTAAAAACTACAAAAGATATAAAAAAATTAATTGGATATTTGGATTGTTAAGAGAATTTCCTATCTTTTGATAGGTTATAACATTTTGTACGGTAAATAATAAAAAAGTTACGAGGGAATTACAAATTTTAACAAAAATTTTGTATTTCCCCCGTATATTGAAAACTATAAAAGATATAAAAAAAATAATTGGAATTTTGGATTGCTGAGAGAATTTCCTATCTTTTGGTAGGTTACAACTTTTTGTACGGTAAATAATAAAAAAGTTACGAGGGAATTACAAATTTTAACAAAAATTTTGTATTTTCCCCGTATATTGAAAACTATAAAAGATATAAAAAGACTAATCGGAAATTTGGATTGCTAAAAAAATTTCCTATCTTTTAATAGGTTATAACTTTTTGTACGGTGATTAATAAAAAAGTTACGAGGGAATTTTAAATTTTAACAAAAATTTTGTATTTCCCCCGTATATTGAAAACTATAAAAGATATAAAAAAAATAATTGGAATTTTGGAGTTCTAAAAAATTTCCTTTCTTTTGATAAGTTACAATTTTTTGTACGGTAATTAATAAAAAAGTTACGAGGGAATTACAAATTTTAACAAAAATTTTGTATTTCCCCCGTATATTAAAAACTATAAAAGATATGAAAAAACTAGTAGGAATTTTGAATTTTTAAGAAAATTTTCCATCTTTTAATAGGTTATAACTTTCTGTATGTTAATTAATAAACAAGTTACGAGGGATTTACAAATTTTAACAAAAATTTGGTATTTCCCCCGTATATTGAAAAGTACAAGAGATATAAAAAAATTAATTGAAAATTTAGATTCTTGAGAAAATTTCCTATCTTTTGATAGGTTACAACTTTTTGTACGGTAATTAATAAAAAAGTTACGAGGGAATTACAAATTTTAACAAAAATTTGGTATTTCCCCCGTATATTGAAAACTATAAAGGATATAAAAAAAATAATTGGAATTTTGGAGTTCTAAAAAAATTTCCTTTCTTTTGATAAGTTACAACTTTTTGTACGGTAATTAATAAAAAAGTTGCGAGGGAATTACAAATTTTAACAAAAATTTTGTATTTCCCCCGTATATTAAAAACTATAAAAGATCTGAAAAAACTAATTGGAACTTTAGATTTTTAAGAGTATTTCCTATCTTTTAATGGGTTATAACTTTTTGTACGTTAATTAATAAAAAAGTTACGAGGGATTTACAAATTTTAAAAAAAAATTGGTATTTCCCCCGTATATTAAAAACTATAAAAGATATAAAAAGACTAATCGGAAATTTGGATTGCTAACAAAATTTCCTATCTTCTAATAGGTTATAACTTTTTGTACGGTAAATAATAAAAAAGTTACAAGGGAATTTCAAATTTTAACAAAAATTTTGTATTTCCCCCGTATATTAAAAACTACAAAAGATATAAAAAAATTAATTGGATATTTGGATTGTTAAGAGAATTTCCTATCTTTTGATAGGTTATAACATTTTGTACGGTAAATAATAAAAAAGTTACGAGGGAATTACAAATTTTAACAAAAATTTTGTATTTCCCCCGTATATTGAAAACTATAAAAGATATAAAAAAAATAATTGGAATTTTGGAGTTCTAAAAAAATTTTCTTTCTTTTGATAAGTTATAACTTTTTGTACGGTTATTAATAAAAAAGTTACGAGGGAATTACAAATTTTAACAAAAATTTTGTATTTCCCACGTATATTGAAAACTATAAAAGATATGAAAAAACTAGTTGGAATTTTAAATTTTCAAGAAAATTTTCCATCTTTTAATAGGTTATAACTTTCTGTATGTTAATTAAAAAACAAGTTACGAGGGATTTACAAATTTTAACAAAAATTTGGTATTTCCCCCGTATATTGAAAACTATAAAAGATATAAAAAGACTAATCGGAAATTTGTATTGCTGAGAAAATTTCCTATCCTTTAATAGGTTATAACTTTTTGTACGGTAATAAATAAAAAAGTTACGAGTGAATTTCAAATTTTAACAAAAATTTTGTATTTTCCCCATATATTGAAAACTACAAAAGATATAAAAAAATCAATTGGATATTTGGATTGTTGAGAGAATTTCCTATCTTTTGATAGGTTATAACTTTTTGTACGTTAATTAATAAAAAAGTTACGAGGGATTTACAAATTTAAAAAAAAAATTGTATTTCCCCCGTATATTGAAAACTATAAAAGATATAAAAACACTAATCAAAAATTTGAATTGCTAAAAAAATTTCCTATCCTTTAATAGGTTATAACTTTTTGTACGGTAATTAATAAAAAAGTTACGAGTGAATTTCAAATTTTAACAAAAATTTTGTATTTTCCCCATATATTGAAAACTACAAAAGATATAAAAAAATTAATCGGATATTTGGATTGTTGAGAGAATTTCCTATCTTTTGATAGGTTATAACTTTTTGTACGTTAATTAATAAAAAAGTTACGAGGGATTTACAAATTTAAAAAAAAAATTGTATTTCCCCCGTATATTGAAAACTATAAAAGATATAAAAAGACTAATCAGAAATTTGGATTGCTAAGCAAATTTCATTTCTTTTGATAGGTTATAACTTTTTGTACGGTAATTAATAAAAAAGTTAAGAGGTAATTTTAAATTTTAACAAAAATTTTGTATTTCCCCCGTATATTGAAAACTATAAAAGATATAAAAAGACTAATCGGAAATTTGGATTGCTAAGAAAATTTACTATCTTTTAATAGGTTATAACTTTTTGTACGTTAACTAATAAAAAAGTTACGAGGGATTTACAAATTTTAACAAAAATTTTGTATTTCCCCCGTATATTGAAAACTATAAAAGATATAAAAAAAATAATTGAAATTTTGGAGTTGCAAAAAAAAAAATTTCTTTCTTTTGATAAGTTATAACTTTTTGTACGGTAATTAATAAAAAAGTTACGAGGGAATTACAAATTTTAACAAAAATTTTGTATTTCCCCCGTATATTGAAAACTATAAAAGATATAAAAAGACTAATCAGAAATTTGGATTGCTAAGCAAATTTCCTTTCTTTTGATAGGTTATAACTTTTTGTACGGTAATTAATAAAAAAGTTAAGAGGTAATTTTAAATTTTAACAAAAATTTTGTATTTCCCCCGTATATTGAAAACTATAAAAGATAGAAAAAGACTAATCGGAAATTTGGATTGCTAAGAAAATTTACTATCTTTTAATAGGTTATAACTTTTTGTACGTTAACTAATAAAAAAGTTACGAGGGATTTACAAATTTTAACAAAAATTTTGTATTTCCCCCGTATATTGAAAACTATAAAAGATATAAAAAAAATAATTGAAATTTTGGAGTTGTAAAAAAATTTCCTTTCTTCTGATAAGTTATAACTTTTTGTACGGTAATTAATAAAAAAGTTACGAGGGAATTACAAATTTTAACAAAAATTTTGTATTTCCCCCGTATATTGAAAACTATAAAAGATATGAAAAAACTAGTTGGAATTTTAAATTTTCAAGAAAATTTTCCATCTTTTAATAGGTTATAACTTTCTGTATGTTAATTAATAAACAAGTTACGAGGGATTTACAAACTTTAACAAAAATTTGGTATTTCCCCCGTATATTGAAAACTATAAAAGATATAAAAAGACTAATCAGAAATTTGTATTGCTGAGAAAATTTTCTATCTTTTGATAGGTTATAACTTTTTGTACGGGAATTAATAAAAAAGTTACGAGGGAATTTCAAATTTTAACAAAAATTTTGTATTTCCCCCGTATATTGAAAACTATAAAAGATATAAAAAGACTAATCAGAAATTTGGATTGCTAAGCAAATTTCCTTTTTTTTGATAGGTTATAACTTTTTGTACGGTAATTAATAAAAAAGTTACGAGGTAATTTTAAATTTTAACAAAAATTTTGTATTTCCCCTGTATATTGAAAAATAAAAAAAATAATTGAATATTTGGATTGTTGAGAGAATTTCCTATTTTTTGATAGGTTGTAACTTTTTGTACGGTAAATAATAAAAAAGTTACAAGGGAATTACAAATTTTAACAAAAATTTTGTATTTCCCCCGTATATTGAAAACTGTAAAAGATAAAAAAAATTATTAAAAAATTTGGATTGCTAAGCAAATTTTCTTTCTTTTGATAGGTTATAACTTTTTGTACGTTAATTAAAAAAACAGTTACAAGGGAATTACAAATTTTAACAAAAATTTTGTGTTTCTTCCGTATATTGAAAACTATACAAGATAAAAAAAAAATAATTAGAAATTTGGATTGCTGAGTAAATTTCCTTTCTTTTGATAGGTTATAACTTTTTGTACGTTAATTAAAAAAACAGTTACGAGGGAATTACAAATTTTAACAAAAATTTGGTATTTCCCCCGTATATTGAAAACTATAGAAGATATGAAAGAACTAATTGGAACTTTGGATTTCTAAAAATATTTCCTATCTTCTGATAGGTTATAACTTTTTGTATGTTAATTAATAAACAAGTTACGAGGGATTTACAAATTTTAACCAAAATTTGGTATTTCCCCTGTATATTAAAAACTATAAAAGATATAAAAAGTCTAATCAGAAATTTGGATTGCTAAGCAAATTTCCTTTTTTTTGATAGGTTATTACTTTTTGTACGGTAATTAATAAAAAAGTTACGAGGTAATTTTAAATTTTAACAAAAATTTTGTATTTCCCCTGTATATTGAAAAATAAAAAAAATAATTGAATATTTGGATTGTTGAGAGTATTTCCTATTTTTGATAGGTTGTAACTTTTTGTACGGTAAATAATAAAAAAGTTACAAGGGAATTACAAATTTTAACAAAAATTTAGTATTTCCCCCGTATATTGAAAACTATAAAAGATAAAAAAAATTATTAAAAAATTTGGATTGCTAAGCAAATTTTCTTTCTTTTGATAGGTTATAACTTTTTGTACGTTAATTAAAAAAACAGTTACAAGGGAATTACAAATTTTAACAAAAATTTTGTGTTTCCCCCGTATATTGAAAACTATACAAGATAAAAAAAAAATAATTAGAAATTTGGATTGCTGAGTAAATTTCCTTTCTTTTGATAGGTTATAACTTTTTGTACGTTAATTAAAAAAACAGTTACGAGGGAATTACAAATTTTAACAAAAATTTGGTATTTCCCCCGTATATTGAAAACTATAGAAGATATGAAAGAACTAATTGGAACTTTGGATTTCTAAAAATATTTCCTATCTTTTGATAGGTTATAACTTTTTGTATGTTAATTAATAAACAAGTTACGAGGGATTTACAAATTTTGACCAAAAATTGGTATTTCCCCTGTATATTAAAAACTATAAAAGATATAAAAAGTCTAATCGGAAATTTGGATTGCTAAGAAAATTTCCTATCTTTTAATAGGTTATAACTTTTTGTACGTTAATTAATAAAAAAGTTACGAGGGATTTACAAATTTTAACAAAAGTTTTGTATTTCCCCCGTATATTGAAAACTATAAAAGATATAAAAAGACTAATTAAAAATTTGGTTTGCTAAAAAAATTTCCTATCTTTTAATACGTTATAACCTTTTGTACGGTAATTAATAAAAAAGTTACGAGGGAATTTCAAATTTTAACAAAAATTATTTCCCCCGTATATTGAAAACTACAAAAGATATAAAAAAATTAATTGAAAATTTAGATTCTTGAGAAAATTTCCTATCTTTTGATAGGTTATAACTTTTTGTACGGTAATTAATAAAAAAGTTACGAGGGAATTACAAATTTTAACAAAAATTTTGTATTTCCCCCGTATATTGAAAACTGTAAAAGATATAAAAAAAATAATTGGAATTTTGAATTTTTAAGAAAATTTTCTATCTTTTAATAGGTTATAACTGTCTGTATGTTTAATTAATAAACAAGTTACGAGGGATTTACAAATTTTATCAAAAATTTGGTATTTCCCCCGTATATTGAAAACTATAAAAGATATAAAAAGACTAATCGGAAATTTGTATTGCTGAGAAAATTTCCTATCTTTTGATAGGTTATAACTTTTTGTACGGTAATTAATAAAAAAGTTACGAGGGAATTTCAAATTTTAACAAAAATTTTGTATTTCCAACGTATATTGAAAACTATAAAAGATATAAAAAAATTAATTGGATATTTGGATTGTTGAGAGAATTTCCTATCTTTTGGTAGGTTATAACTTTTTGTACGGTAAATAATAAAAAAGTTACGAGGAATTACAAATTTTAACAAAAATTTTGTATTTCCCCCGTATATTGAAAACTATAAAAGATATAAAAAGACTAATCGGAAATTTGGATTGCTAAAAAAATTTCCTATCTTTTAATAGGTTATAACTTTTTGTACGGTGATTAATAAAAAAGTTACGAGGGAATTCTAAATTTTAACAAAAATTTTGTATTTCCCCCGTATATTGAAAACTATAAAAGATATAAAAAAAATAATTGAAATTTTGGAGTTCTAAAAAAATTTCCTTTCTTTTGATAAGTTACAACTTTTTGTACGGTAATTAATAAAAAAGTTGCGAGGGAATTACAAATTTTAACAAAAATTTTGTATTTCCCCCGTATATTAAAAACTATAAAAGATCTGAAAGAACTAATTGGAACTTTAGATTTTTAAGAGTATTTCCTATCTTTTAATGGGTTATAACTTTTTGTACGTTAATTAATAAAAAAGTTACGAGGGATTTACAAATTTAAAAAAAAAATTGGTATTTCCCCCGTATATTAAAAACTATAAAAGATATAAAAAGACTAATCGGAAATTTGGATTGCTAACAAAATTTCCTATCTTCTAATAGGTTATAACTTTTTGTACGGTAATTAATAAAAAAGGTACAAGGGAATTTCAAATTTTAACAAAAATTTTGTATTTCCCTTGTATATTGAAAACTACAAAAGATATAAAAAAATTAATTGGATATTTGGATTGTTGAGAGAATTTCCTATCTTTTAATAGGTTATAACTTTCTGTATGTTAATTAATAAACAAGTTACGAGGGATTTACAAATTTTAACAAAAATTTGGTATTTCCCCCGTATATTGAAAACTATAAAAGATATAAAAAGACTAATCGGAAATTTGTATTGCTGAGAAAATTTCCTTTCTTTTGATAAGTTACAACTTTTTGTACGGTAATTAATAAAAAAGTTGCGAGGGAATTACAAATTTTAACAAAAATTTTGTATTTCCCCCGTATATTAAAAACTATAAAAGATCTGAAAAAACTAATTGGAACTTTAGATTTTTAAGAGTATTTCCTATCTTTTAATGGGTTATAACTTTTTGTACGTTAATTAATAAAAAAGTTACGAGGGATTTACAAATTTTAAAAAAAAATTGGTATTTCCCCCGTATATTAAAAACTATAAAAGATATAAAAAGACTAATCGGAAATTTGGATTGCTAACAAAATTTCCTATCTTCTAATAGGTTATAACTTTTTGTACGGTAATTAATAAAAAAGTTACAAGGGAATTTCAAATTTTAACAAAAATTTTGTATTTCCCCCGTATATTAAAAACTACAAAAGATATAAAAAAATTAATTGGATATTTGGATTGTTAAGAGAATTTCCTATCTTTTGATAGGTTATAACATTTTGTACGGTAAATAATAAAAAAGTTACGAGGGAATTACAAATTTTAACAAAAATTTTGTATTTCCCCCGTATATTGAAAACTATAAAAGATATAAAAAAAATAATTGGAATTTTGGAGTTCTAAAAAAATTTTCTTTCTTTTGATAAGTTATAACTTTTTGTACGGTTATTAATAAAAAAGTTACGAGGGAATTACAAATTTTAACAAAAATTTTGTATTTCCCACGTATACTGAAAACTATAAAAGATATGAAAAAACTAGTTGGAATTTTAAATTTTCAAGAAAATTTTCCATCTTTTAATAGGTTATAACTTTCTGTATGTTAATTAAAAAACAAGTTACGAGGGATTTACAAATTTTAACAAAAATTTGGTATTTCCCCCGTATATTGAAAACTATAAAAGATATAAAAAGACTAATCGGAAATTTGTTTTGCTGAGAAAATTTCCTATCCTTTAATAGGTTATAACTTTTTGTACGGTAATAAATAAAAAAGTTACGAGTGAATTTCAAATTTTAACAAAAATTTTGTATTTTCCCCATATATTGAAAACTACAAAAGATATAAAAAAATCAATTGGATATTTGGATTGTTGAGAGGATTTCCTATCTTTTGATAGGTTATAACTTTTTGTACGTTAATTAATAAAAAAGTTACGAGGGATTTACAAATTTAAAAAAAAAATTGTATTTCCCCCGTATATTGAAAACTATAAAAGATATAAAAACACTAATCGAAAATTTGGATTGCTAAAAAAATTTCCTATCCTTTAATAGGTTATAACTTTTTGTACGGTAATTAATAAAAAAGTTACGAGTGAATTTCAAATTTTAACAAAAATTTTGTATTTTCCCCATATATTGAAAACTACAAAAGATATAAAAAAATTAATCGGATATTTGGATTGTTGAGAGAATTTCCTATCTTTTGATAGGTTATAACTTTTTGTACGTTAATTAATAAAAAAGTTACGAGGGATTTACAAATTTAAAAAAAAAATTGTATTTCCCCCGTATATTGAAAACTATAAAAGATATAAAAAGACTAATCAGAAATTTGGATTGCTAAGCAAATTTCATTTCTTTTGATAGGTTATAACTTTTTGTACGGTAATTAATAAAAAAGTTAAGAGGTAATTTTAAATTTTAACAAAAATTTTGTATTTCCCCCGTATATTGAAAACTATAAAAGATATAAAAAGACTAATCGGAAATTTGGATTGCTAAGAAAATTTACTATCTTTTAATAGGTTATAACTTTTTGTACGTTAACTAATAAAAAAGTTACGAGGGATTTACAAATTTTAACAAAAATTTTGTATTTCCCCCGTATATTGAAAACTATAAAAGATATAAAAAAAATAATTGAAATTTTGGAGTTGCAAAAAAAAAAATTTCTTTCTTTTGATAAGTTATAACTTTTTGTACGGTAATTAATAAAAAAGTTACGAGGGAATTACAAATTTTAACAAAAATTTTGTATTTCCCCCGTATATTGAAAACTATAAAAGATATAAAAAGACTAATCAGAAATTTGGATTGCTAAGCAAATTTCCTTTCTTTTGATAGGTTATAACTTTTTGTACGGTAATTAATAAAAAAGTTAAGAGGTAATTTTAAATTTTAACAAAAATTTTGTATTTCCCCCGTATATTGAAAACTATAAAAGATAGAAAAAGACTAATCGGAAATTTGGATTGCTAAGAAAATTTACTATCTTTTAATAGGTTATAACTTTTTGTACGTTAACTAATAAAAAAGTTACGAGGGATTTACAAATTTTAACAAAAATTTTGTATTTCCCCCGTATATTGAAAACTATAAAAGATATAAAAAAAATAATTGAAATTTTGGAGTTGTAAAAAAATTTCCTTTCTTCTGATAAGTTATAACTTTTTGTACGGTAATTAATAAAAAAGTTACGAGGGAATTACAAATTTTAACAAAAATTTTGTATTTCCCCCGTATATTGAAAACTATAAAAGATATGAAAAAACTAGTTGGAATTTTAAATTTTCAAGAAAATTTTCCATCTTTTAATAGGTTATAACTTTCTGTATGTTAATTAATAAACAAGTTACGAGGGATTTACAAACTTTAACAAAAATTTGGTATTTCCCCCGTATATTGAAAACTATAAAAGATATAAAAAGACTAATCGGAAATTTGTATTGCTGAGAAAATTTTCTATCTTTTGATAGGTTATAACTTTTTGTACGGGAATTAATAAAAAAGTTACGAGGGAATTTCAAATTTTAACAAAAATTTTGTATTTCCCCCGTATATTGAAAACTATAAAAGATATAAAAAGACTAATCAGAAATTTGGATTGCTAAGCAAATTTCCTTTTTTTTGATAGGTTATAACTTTTTGTACGGTAATTAATAAAAAAGTTACGAGGTAATTTTAAATTTTAACAAAAATTTTGTATTTCCCCTGTATATTGAAAAATAAAAAAAATAATTGAATATTTGGATTGTTGAGAGAATTTCCTATTTTTTGATAGGTTGTAACTTTTTGTACGGTAAATAATAAAAAAGTTACAAGGGAATTACAAATTTTAACAAAAATTTTGTATTTCCCCCGTATATTGAAAACTATAAAAGATAAAAAAAATTATTAAAAAATTTGGATTGCTAAGCAAATTTTCTTTCTTTTGATAGGTTATAACTTTTTGTACGTTAATTAAAAAAACAGTTACAAGGGAATTACAAATTTTAACAAAAATTTTGTGTTTCCCCCGTATATTGAAAACTATACAAGATAAAAAAAAAATAATTAGAAATTTGGATTGCTGAGTAAATTTCCTTTCTTTTGATAGGTTATAACTTTTTGTACGTTAATTAAAAAAACAGTTACGAGGGAATTACAAATTTTAACAAAAATTTGGTATTTCCCCCGTATATTGAAAACTATAGAAGATATGAAAGAACTAATTGGAACTTTGGATTTCTAAAAATATTTCCTATCTTCTGATAGGTTATAACTTTTTGTATGTTAATTAATAAACAAGTTACGAGGGATTTACAAATTTTAACCAAAATTTGGTATTTCCCCTGTATATTAAAAACTATAAAAGATATAAAAAGTCTAATCAGAAATTTGGATTGCTAAGCAAATTTCCTTTTTTTTGATAGGTTATTACTTTTTGTACGGTAATTAATAAAAAAGTTACGAGGTAATTTTAAATTTTAACAAAAATTTTGTATTTCCCCTGTATATTGAAAAATAAAAAAAATAATTGAATATTTGGATTGTTGAGAGTATTTCCTATTTTTTGATAGGTTGTAACTTTTTGTACGGTAAATAATAAAAAAGTTACAAGGGAATTACAAATTTTAACAAAAATTTTGTATTTCCCCCGTATATTGAAAACTATAAAAGATAAAAAAAATTATTAAAAAATTTGGATTGCTAAGCAAATTTTCTTTCTTTTGATAGGTTATAACTTTTTGTACGTTAATTAAAAAAACAGTTACAAGGGAATTACAAATTTTAACAAAAATTTTGTGTTTCCCCCGTATATTGAAAACTATACAAGATAAAAAAAAAATAATTAGAAATTTGGATTGCTGAGTAAATTTCCTTTCTTTTGATAGGTTATAACTTTTTGTACGTTAATTAAAAAAACAGTTACGAGGGAATTACAAATTTTAACAAAAATTTGGTATTTCCCCCGTATATTGAAAACTATAGAAGATATGAAAGAACTTATTGGAACTTTGGATTTCTAAAAATATTTCCTATCTTTTGATAGGTTATAACTTTTTGTATGTTAATTAATAAACAAGTTACGAGGGATTTACAAATTTTGACCAAAAATTGGTATTTCCCCTGTATATTAAAAACTATAAAAGATATAAAAAGTCTAATCGGAAATTTGGATTGCTAAGAAAATTTCCTATCTTTTAATAGGTTATAACTTTTTGTACGTTAATTAATAAAAAAGTTACGAGGGATTTACAAATTTTAACAAAAGTTTTGTATTTCCCCCGTATATTGAAAACTATAAAAGATATAAAAAGACTAATTAAAAATTTGGTTTGCTAAAAAAATTTCCTATCTTTTAATACGTTATAACCTTTTGTACGGTAATTAATAAAAAAGTTACGAGGGAATTTCAAATTTTAACAAAAATTATTTCCCCCGTATATTGAAAACTACAAAAGATATAAAAAAATTAATTGAAAATTTAGATTCTTGAGAAAATTTCCTATCTTTTGATAGGTTATAACTTTTTGTACGGTAATTAATAAAAAAGTTACGAGGGATTTACAAATTTTATCAAAAATTTGGTATTTCCCCCGTATATTGAAAACTATAAAAGATATAAAAAGACTAATCGGAAATTTGTATTGCTGAGAAAATTTCCTATCTTTTGATAGGTTATAGCTTTTTGTACGGTAATTAATAAAAAAGTTACGAGGGAATTTCAAATTTTAACAAAAATTTTGTATTTCCAACGTATATTGAAAACTATAAAAGATATAAAAAAATTAATTGGATATTTGGATTGTTGAGAGAATTTCCTATCTTTTGGTAGGTTATAACTTTTTGTACGGTAAATAATAAAAAAGTTACGAGGAATTACAAATTTTAACAAAAATTTTGTATTTCCCCCGTATATTGAAAACTATAAAAGATATAAAAAGACTAATCGGAAATTTGGATTGCTAAAAAAATTTCCTATCTTTTAATAGGTTATAACTTTTTGTACGGTGATTAATAAAAAAGTTACGAGGGAATTTTAAATTTTAACAAAAATTTTGTATTTCCCCCGTATATTGAAAACTATAAAAGATATAAAAAAAATAATTGAAATTTTGGAGTTCTAAAAAATTTCCTTTCTTTTGATAAGTTATAACTTTTTGTACGGTAATTAATAAAAAAGTTACGAGGGAATTACAAATTTTAACAAAAATTTTGTATTTCCCCCGTATATTAAAAACTATAAAAGATATGAAAAAACTAGTTGGAATTTTGAATTTTTAAGAAAATTTTCCATCTTTTAATAGGGTATAACTTTCTGTATGTTAATTAATAAACAAGTTACGAGGGATTTACAAATTTTAACAAAAATTTGGTATTTCCCCCGTATATTGAAAAGTACAAGAGATATAAAAAAATTAATTAAAAATTTAGATTCTTAAGAAAATTTCCTATCTTTTGATAGGTTACAACTTTTTGTACGGTAATTAATAAAAAAGTTACGAGGGAATTACAAATTTTAACAAAAATTTGGTGTTTCCCCCGTATATTGAAAACTATAACAGATATAAAAAAAATAATTGGAATTTTGGAGTTCTAAAAAAATTTCCTTTCTTTTGATAAGTTACAACTTTTTGTACGGTAATTAATAAAAAAGTTGCGAGGGAATTACAAATTTTAACAAAAATTTTGTATTTCCCCCGTATATTAAAAACTATAAAAGATCTGAAAGAACTAATTGGAACTTTAGATTTTTAAGAGTATTTCCTATCTTTTAATGGGTTATAACTTTTTGTACGTTAATTAATAAAAAAGTTACGAGGGATTTACAAATTTAAAAAAAAAATTGGTATTTCCCCCGTATATTAAAAACTATAAAAGATATAAAAAGACTAATCGGAAATTTGGATTGCTAACAAAATTTCCTATCTTCTAATAGGTTATAACTTTTTGTACGGTAATTAATAAAAAAGGTACAAGGGAATTTCAAATTTTAACAAAAATTTTGTATTTCCCTTGTATATTGAAAACTACAAAAGATATAAAAAAATTAATTGGATATTTGGATTGTTGAGAGAATTTCCTATCTTTTAATAGGTTATAACTTTCTGTATGTTAATTAATAAACAAGTTACGAGGGATTTACAAATTTTAACAAAAATTTGGTATTTCCCCCGTATATTGAAAACTATAAAAGATATAAAAAGACTAATCGGAAATTTGTATTGCTGAGAAAATTTTCTATCTTTTGATAGGTTATAACTTTTTGTACGGTAATTAATAAAAAAGTTACGAGTGAATTTCAAATTTTAACAAAAATTTTGTATTTTTCCCATATATTGAAAACTACATAAGATATAAAAAAATTAATTCGATATTTGGATTGTTGAGAGAATTTCCTATCTTTTGATAGGTTATATTATAACTTTTTGTACGTTAATTAATAAAAAAGTTACGAGGGATTTACAAATTTAAAAAAAAAATGTATTTCCCCCGTATATTGAAAACTATAAAAGATATAAAAACACTAATCGGAAATTTGGATTGCTAAAAAAATTTCCTATCCTTTAATAGGTTATAACTTTTTGTACGGTAATTAATAAAAAAGTTACGAGTGAATTTCAAATTTTAACAAACATTTTGTATTTTCCCCATATATTGAAAACTACAAAAGATATAAAAAAATTATTTGGATATTTGGATTTTTGAGAGAATTTCCTATCTTTTGATAGGTTATAACTTTTGGTACGGTAATTAATAAAAAAGTTACGAGGGAATTACAAATTTTAACAAAAATTTTGTATTTCCCCCGTATATTGAAAACTATAAAAGATATAAAAAAAATAATTGAAATTTTGGAGTTGTTAAAAAATTTCCTTTCTTTTGATAAGTTATAACTTTTTGTACGGTAATTAATAAAAAAGTTACGAGGGAATTACAAATTTTAACAAAAATTTTGTATTTCCCCCGTATATTGAAAACTATAAAAGATATGAAAAAACTAGTTGGAATTTTAAATTTTCAAGAAAATTTTCCATCTTTTAATAGGTTGTAACTTTCTGTATGTTAATTAATAAACAAGTTACGAGGGATTTACAAATTTTAACAAAAATTTGGTATTTCCCCCGTATATTGAAAACTATAAAAGATATAAAAAAAATAATTGGAATTTTGGAGTTCTAAAAAAATTTCCTTTCTTTTGATAAGTTATAACTTTTTGTACGGTAATTAATAAAAAAGTTACGAGGGAATTACAAATTTTAACAAAAATTTTGTATTTCCCCCGTATATTAAAAACTATAAAAGATATGAAAAAACTAGTTGGAATTTTGAATTTTTGAGAAAATTTTCCATCTTTTAATAGGTTATAACTTTCTGTATGTTAATTAATAAACAAGTTACGAGGGATTTACAAATTTTAACAAAAATTTGGTATTTCCCCCGTATATTGAAAAGTACAAAAGATATAAAAAAATTAATTGAAAATTTAGATTCTTGAGAAAATTTCCTATCTTTTGGTTACAACTTTTTGTACGGTAATTAATAAAAAAGTTACGAGGGAATTACAAATTTTAACAAAAATTTGGTATTTCCCCCGTATATTGAAAACTATAAAAGATATAAAAAAAATAATTGGAATTTTGGAGTTCTAAGAAAATTTCCTTTCTTTTGATAAGTTATAACTTTTTGTACGGTAATTAATAAAAAAGTTACGAGGGAATTACAAATTTTAACAAAAATTTGGTATTTCCCCCGTATATTGAAAACTATAAAAGATATAAAAAAAATAATTGGAATTTTGGAGTTCTAAGAAAATTTCCTTTCTTTTGATAAGTTATAACTTTTTGTACGTTAATTAATAAAAAAGTTACGAGGGATTTACAAATTTTAAAAAAAAATTTGTATTTCCCCCGTATATTAAAAACTATAAAAGGTATAAAAAGACTAATAGGAAATTTGGATTGCTAGCAAAATTTCCTATCTTCTAATAGGTTATAACTTTTTGTACGGTAATTAATAAAAAAGTTACAAGGGAATTTCAAATTTTAACAAAAATTTTGTATTTCCCCCGTATATTGAAAACTACGAAAGATATAAAAAAATTAATTGGATATTTGGATTGTTGAGAGAATTTCCTATCTTTTGATAGGTTATAACATTTTGTACGGTAAATAATAAAAAAGTTACAGGGGAATTACAAATTTTAACAAAAATTTTGTATTTCCCCCGTATATTGAAAACTATAAAAGATATAAAAAAAATAATTGGAATTTTGGAGTTCTAAAAAAATTTTCTTTCTTTTGATAAGTTATAACTTTTTGTACGGTTATTATTAAAAAAGTTACGAGGAAATTACAAATTTTAACAAAAATTTTGTATTTCCCACGTATATTGAAAACTATAAAAGATATGAAAAAACTAGTTGGAATTTTGAATTGTTAAGAAAATTTTCTATCTTTTGATAGGTTATAACTTTCTGTATGTTAATTAATAAACAAGTTACGAGGGATTTACAAATTTTAACAAAAATTTGGTATTTCCCCCGTATATTGAAAACTACAAAAGACATAAAAAAATTAATTGAAAATTTAGATTCTTGAGAAAATTTCCTACCTTTTGATAGGTTATAACTTTTTGTACGGTAATTAATAAAAAAGTTACGAGGAAATTACAAATTTTAACAAAAATTTGGTATTTCCCCCGTATATTGAAAACTATAAAAGATATAAAAAAAATAATTGAAATTTTGGAGTTCTAAAAAAATTTCCTTTCTTTTGATAAGTTATAACTTTTTGTACGGTAATTAATAAAAAAGTTACGAGGGAATTACAAATTTTAACAAAAATTTTGTATTTTTTCCGTATATTGAAAACTATAAAAGATATGAAAAAACTAGTTGGAATTTTGAATTTTTAAGAAAATTTTCCATCTTTTAATAGGTTATAACTTTCTGTATGTTAATTAATAAACAAGTTACGAGGGATTTACAAATTTTAACAAAAATTTGGTATTTCCCCCGTATATTGAAAACTACAAAAGACATAAAAAAATTAATTGAAAATTTAGATTCTTGAGAAAATTTCCTATCTTTTGATAGGTTATAACTTTTTGTACGGTAATTAATAAAAAAGTTACGAGGAAATTTCAAATTTTAACAAAAATTTTGTATTTCCCTCGTATATTGAAAACTATAAAAGATATAAAAAAATTAATTGGATATTTGGATTGTTGAGAGAATTTCCTATCTTTTGATAGGTTACAACTTTTTGTACGGTAATTAATAAAAAAGTTACGAGGGAATTACAAATTTTAACAAAAATTTTGTATTTCCCCTGTATATTAAAAACTATAAAAGATATGAAAAAACTAGTTGGAATTTTAAATTTTCAAGAAAATTTCCTATCTTTTGAAAGGTTATAACTTTTTGTACGGTAATTAATAAAAAAGTTACAAATTTTAACAAAAATTTTGTATTTCCCCCGTATATTGAAAACTATAAAAGATATAAAAAGACTAATCAGAAATTTGGATTGATAAGCAAATTTCCTTTCTTTTGATAGGTTATAACTTTTTGTACGGTAATTAATAAAAAAGTTACGAGGTAATTCTAAATTTTAACAAAAATTTTGTATTTCCTCCGTATATTGAAAACTATAAAAGGTATAAAAAAATTAATTGAATATTTGGATTGCTGAGAGAATTTCCTATCTTTTGATAGGTTGTAACTTTTTGTACGGTAAATAATAAAAAAGTTACAAGGG
The DNA here is from genome assembly GCA_964028335.1 of Altica lythri. Classification (NCBI taxonomy): domain Eukaryota; kingdom Metazoa; phylum Arthropoda; class Insecta; order Coleoptera; family Chrysomelidae; genus Altica; species Altica lythri. The sequence continues at coordinate 276,193 of CAXIIO010000367.1, read as the reverse complement.
AATTACAAATTTTAACAAAAATTTTGTATTTCCCCCGTATACTGAAAACTATAAAAGATAAAAAAAATTATTAAGAAATTTGGATTGCTAAGCAAATTTCCCTTCTTTTGATAGGTTATAACTTTTTGTACGTTAATTAAAAAAACAGTTACAAGGGAATTATAAATTTTGACAAAAATTTTGTATTTCCCCCGTATATTGAAAACTATAAGGGATAAAAAAAAAATTAATTAGAAATTTGGATTGTTGAGCAAATTTCCTTTCTTTTGATAGGTTATAACTTTTTGTACGTTAATTAAAAAAACAGTTACGAGGGAATTACAAATTTTAACAAAAATTTTGTATTTCCCCCGTATATTGAAAACTATAAAAGATATAAAAAGACTAATCGGAAATTTGGATTGCTAAAAAAATTTCCTATCTTTTAATAGGTTATAACTTTTTGTACGGTAATTAATAAAAAAGTTACGAGGGAATTTCAAATTTTAACAAAAATTTTGTATTTCCCGCTTATATTGAAAACTACAAAAGATATAAAAAAACTAATTGGATATTTGGATTGTTGAGAGAATTTTCTATCCTTTGATAGGTTATAACTTTTTGTACGGTAAATAATAAAAAAGTTACGAGGGTATTATAAATTTTAACAAAAATTTTGTATTACCTCCGTATACTGAAAACTATAAAAGATATAAAAAAATTAATTGAAAATTTGGATTCTTGAGAAAATTTCCTATCTTTTGATAAGTTATAACTTTTTGTACGGTAATTAATAAAAAAGTTACGAGGGAATTACAAATTTTAACAAAAATTTTGTATTTCCCCCGTATATTGAAAACTATCAAAGATATGAAAAAACTAGTTGGAATTTTAAATTTTAAAGAAAATTTTCTATCTTTTAATAGGTTATAACTTTCTGTACGTTAATTAATAAACAAGTTACGAGGGATTTACAAATTTTAACAAAAATTTGGTATTTCCCCCGTATATTGAAAACTATAAAAGATATAAAAAGACTATTTGAAAATTTGTATTGCTGAGAAAATTTCCTATCTTTTGATAGGTTATAACTTTTTGTACGGTAATTAATAAAAAAGTTACGAGGGAATTTCAAATTTTAAAAAAAAATTTGTATTTCCCCCGTATATTGAAAACTATAAAAGATATAAAAAGACTAATCAGAAATTTGGATTGCTAAGCAAATTTCCTTTTTTTTGGTAGGTAACAACTTTTTGTACGGTAATTAATCAAAAAGTTACGAGGTAATTTTAAATTTTAACAAAAATTTTGTATTTTTTCCGTATATTGAAAACTATAAAAGATATGAAAAAACTAGTTGGAATTTTAAATTTTTAAGAAAATTTTCTATCTTTTAATAGGTTATAACTTTCTGTATGTTAATTAATAAACAAGTTACGAGGGATTTACAAATTTTAACAAAAATTTGGTATTTCCCCCGTATATTGAAAACTACAAAAGACATAAAAAAATTAATTGAAAATTTAGATTCTTGAGAAAATTTCCTATCTTTTGATAGGTTATAACTTTTTGTACGGTAATTAATAAAAAAGTTACGAGGGAATTTCAAATTTTAACAAAAATTTTGTATTTCCCTCGTATATTGAAAACTATAAAAGATATAAAAAAATTAATTGGATATTTGGATTGTTGAGAGAATTTCCTATCTTTTGATAGGTTACAACTTTTTGTACGGTAATTAATAAAAAAGTTACGAGGGAATTACAAATTTTAACAAAAATTTTGTATTTCCCCTGTATATTAAAAACTATAAAAGATATGAAAAAACTAGTTAGAATTTTAAATTTTCAAGAAAATTTCCTATCTTTTGAAAGGTTATAACTTTTTGTACGGTAATTAATAAAAAAGTTACAAATTTTAACAAAAATTTTGTATTTCCCCCGTATATTGAAAACTATAAAAGATATAAAAAGACTAATCAGAAATTTGGATTGATAAGCAAATTTCCTTTCTTTTGATAGGTTATAACTTTTTGTACGGTAATTAATAAAAAAGGTACGAGGTAATTCTAAATTTTAACAAAAATTTTGTATTTCCTCCGTATATTGAAAACTATAAAAGATATAAAAAAATCAATTGAATATTTGGATTGCTGAGAGAATTTCCTATCTTTTGATAGGTTGTAACTTTTTGTACGGTAAATAATAAAAAAGTTACAAGGGAATTACAAATTTTAACAAAAATTTTGTATTTCCCCCGTATACTGAAAACTATAAAAGATAAAAAAAATTATTAAGAAATTTGGATTGCTAAGCAAATTTCCCTTCTTTTGATAGGTTATAACTTTTTGTACGTTAATTAAAAAAACAGTTACAAGGGAATTATAAATTTTAACAAAAATTTTGTATTTCCCCCGTATATTGAAAACTATAAGGGATAAAAAAAAAATTAATTAGAAATTTGGATTGTTGAGCAAATTTCCTTTCTTTTGATAGGTTATAACTTTTTGTACGTTAATTAAAAAAACAGTTACGAGGGAATTACAAATTTTAACAAAAATTTTGTATTTCCCCCGTATATTGAAAACTATAAAAGATATAAAAAGACTAATCGGAAATTTGGATTGCTAAAAAAATTTCCTATCTTTTAATAGGTTATAACTTTTTGTACGGTAATTAATAAAAAAGTTACGAGGGAATTTCAAATTTTAACAAAAATTTTGTATTTCCCGCTTATATTGAAAACTACAAAAGATATAAAAAAACTAATTGGATATTTGGATTGTTGAGAGAATTTTCTATCTTTTGATAGGTTATAACTTTTTGTACGGTAAATAATAAAAAAGTTACGAGGGAATTATAAATTTTAACAAAAATTTTGTATTACCTCCGTATATTGAAAACTATAAAAGATATAAAAAAATTAATTAAAAATTTGGATTCTTGGGAAAATTTCCTATCTTTTGATAAGTTATAACTTTTTGTACGGTAATTAATAAAAAAGTTACGAGGGAATTACAAATTTTAACAAAAATTTGGTATTTCCCCCGTATATTGAAAACTATAAAAGATATAAAAAGACTATTTGGAAATTTGTATTGCTGAGAAAATTTCCTATCTTTTGATAGGTTATAACTTTTTGTACGGTAATTAATAAAAAAGTTACGAGGGAATTTCAAATTTTAACAAAAATTTTGTATTTCCCCCGTATATTGAAAACTATAAAAGATATAAAAAAAATAATCAGAAATTTGGATTGCTAAGCAAATTTCCTTTTTTGTGGTAGGTAATAACTTTTTGTACGGTAATTAATAAAAAAGTTACAAGGTAATTTTAAATTTTAACAAAAATTTTGTATTTCCCCTGTATATTGAAAAATAAAAAAAATAATTGAATATTTGGATTGTTGAGAGAATTTCCTATCTTTTGATAGGTTCTAACTTTTTGTACGGTAAATAATAAAAAAGTTACAAGGGAATTACAAATTTTAACAAAAATTTTGTATTTCCCCCGTATATTGAAAACTATAAAAGATATAAAAAGACTAATCAGAAATTTGGATTGCTAAGCAAATTTCCTTTTTTTTGGTAGGTAATAACTTTTTGTACGGTAATTAATAAAAAAGTTACGAGGTAATTTTAAATTTTAACAAAAATTTTGTATTTCCCCTGTATATTGAAAAATAAAAAAAATTATTGAATATTTGGATTGTTGAGAGAATTTCCTATCTTTTAATAGGTTATAACTTTTTGTACGTTAATTAAAAAAACAGTTACAAGGGAATTACAAATTTTAACAAAAATTTTGTGTTTCCCTCGTATATTGAAAACTATAAAAGATAAAAAAAAATTAATTAGAAATTTGGATTGCTGAGTAAATTTCCTTTTTTTTGATAGGTTATAACTTTTTGCACGTTAATAAAAAAAACAGTTACGAGGGAATTACAAATTTTAACAAAAATTTGGTATTTCCCCCGTATATTGAAAACTATAGAAGATATGAAAGAACTAATTGGAACTTTAGATTTTTAAAAATATTTCCTATCTTTTGATAGGTTATAACTTTTTGTATGTTAATTAATAAACAAGTTACGAGGGATTTACAAATTTTAACCAAAATTTGGTATTTCCCCTGTATATTGAAAACTATAAAAGATATAAAAAGTCTAATCGGAAATTTGGATTGCTAAGAAAATTTTCTATCTTTTAATAGGTTATAACTTTTTGTACGTTAATTAATAAAAAAGTTACGAGGGATTTACAAATTTTAACAAAAATTTTGTATTTCCCCCGTATATTGAAAACTATAAAAGATATAAAAAGACTAAGTGAAAATTTGGTTTGATAAAAAAATTTCCTATCTTTTAATACGGTGTAACTTTTTGTACGGTAATTAATAAAAAAGTTACGAGGGAATTTCAAATTTTAACAAAAATTTTTTATTTCCCCCGTATATTAAAAACTACAAAAGATATAAAAAAATTAATTGAAAATTTAGATTCTTGAGAAAATTTCCTATCTTTTGATAGGTTATAACTTTTTGTACGGTAATTAGTAAAAAAGGTACGAGGGAATTACAAATTTTAACAAAAATTTGGTATTTCCCCCGTATATTGAAAACTATAAAAGATATAAAAAGACTAATCAAAAATTTGTATTGCTGAGAAAATTTCCTATCTTTTGATAGGTTATAACTTTTTGTACGGTAATTAATAAAAAAGTTACGAGGGAATTTCAAATTTTAACAAAAATTTTCTATTTGCCCCGTATATTAAAAACTATAAAAGATATGAAAAAATTAATTGGATATTTGGATTGTTGAGAAAATTTCCTATCTTTTGGTAAGTTATAACTTTTTGTACGGTAAATAATAAAAAAGTTACGAGGGAATTACAAATTTTAACAAAAATTTTGTATTTCCCCCGTATATTGAAAACTATAAGGGATAAAAAAAAAATAATTAGAAATTTGGATTGTTGAGCAAATTTACTTTCTTTTGATAGGTTATAACTTTTTGTACGTTAATTAAAAAAACAGTTACGAGGGAATTACAAATTTTAACAAAAATTTTGTATTTCCCCCGTATATTGAAAACTATAAAAGATATAAAAAGACTAATCGGAAATTTGGATTGCTAAAAAAATTTCCTATCTTTTAATAGGTTATAACTTTTTGTACGGTAATTAATAAAAAAGTTACGAGGGAATTTCAAATTTTAACAAAAATTTTGTATTTTCCGCTTATATTAAAAACTACAAAAGATATACAAAAACTAATTGGATATTTGGATTGTTGAGAGAATTTTCTATCTTTTGATAGGTTATAACTTTTTGTACGGTAAATAATAAAAAAGTTACGAGGGAATTATAAATTTTAACAAAAATTTTGTATTTCCTCCGTATATTGAAAAATATAAAAGATATAAAAAAATTAATTGAAAATTTGGATTCTTGAGAAAATTTCCTATCTTTTGATAGGTTATAACTTTTTGTACGGTAATTAATAAAAAAGTTACGAGGGAATTTCAATTTTTAACAAAAATTTTGTATTTCCTTCGTATATTCAAAACTACAAAAGATATAAAAAAATTAATTGAATATTTGGATTGTTGAGAGAATTTCCTATCTTTTGATAGGTTGTAACTTTTTGTACGGTACATAATAAAAAAGTTACAAGGCAATTACAAATTTTAACAAAAATTTTGTATTTCACCCGTATATTGAAAACTATAAAAGATAAAAAAAAATTATTAAGAAATTTGGATTGCTAAGCAAATTTTCTTTCTTTTGATAGGTTATAACTTTTTGTACGTTAATTAAAAAAACAGTTACAAGGGAATTACAAATTTTAACAAAAATTTTGTATTTCCCCCGTATATTGAAAACTATAAGGGATAAAAAAAAATTACTTAGAAATTTGGATTGCTGAGCAAATTTCCTTTCTTTTGATAGGTTATAACTTTTTGTACGTTAATTAAAAAAACAGTTACGAAGGAATTACAAATTTTAACAAATATTTTGTATTTCCCCCGTATATTGAAAACTATAAAAGATATAAAAAGACTAATCGGAAATTTGTATGGCTGAGAAAATTTCCTATCTTTTCATAGGTTATAACTTTGTGTACGGTAATTAGTAAAAAAGTTACGAGGAAATTTCAAATTTTAACAAAAATTTTGTATTTCCCCCTTATATTGAAAACTACAAAAGATATAAAAAAATTAATCGGATATTTGGATTGTTAAGAGAATTTCCTATCTTTTGATAGGTTATAACTTTTTGTATGGTAAATAATAAAAAAGTTACGAGGAATTACAAATTTTAACAAAAATTTTGTATTTCCTCCGTATATTGAAAACTATAAAAGATATAAAAAAATTAATTGAAAATTTGGATTCTTGAGAAAATTTCCTATCTTATGATAGGTTATAACTTTTTGTACGGTAATTAATAAAAAAGTTACGAGGGAATTACAAATTTTAACAAAAATTTGGTATTTCCCCCGTATATTGAAAACTATAAAAGATATAAAAAAAATAATTGGAATTTTGGAGTTTTAAAAAAAATTCCCTTCTTTTGATAAGTTATAACTTTTTGTACGGTAATTAATAAAAAAGTTACGAGGGAATTACAAATTTTAACAAAAATTTTGTATTTCCCACGTATATTGAAAACTATAAAAGATATGAAAAAACTAGTTGGAATTTTAAATTTTAAAGAAAATTTTCTATCTTTTAATAGGTTATAACTTTCTGTATGTTAATTAATAAACAAGTTACGAGGGATTTACAAATTTTAACAAAAATTTGGTATTTCCCCCGTATATTGAAAACTATAAAAGATATAAAAAGACTATTTGGAAATTTGTATTGCTGAGAAAATTTCCTATCTTTTGATAGGTTATAACTTTTTGTACGGTAATTAATAAAAAAGTTACGAGGGAATTTCAAATTTTAACAAAAATTTTGTATTTCCCCCGTATATTGAAAACTATAAAAGATATAAAAAAATTAATTGGATATTTGGATTGTTGAGAGAATTTTCTATCTTTTGATAGGTTATAACTTTTTGTACCGTAAATAATAAAAAAGTTACGAGGGAATTACAAATTTTAACAAAAATTTTGTATTTCCCCCGTATATTGAAAACTATAAATGATATAAAAAAAATAATTGAAATTTTGGAGTTCTAAAAAAATTTCCTTTCTTTAGATAAGTTATAACCTTTTTGTACGGTAATTAATAAAAAAGTTACGAGGGAATTACAAATTTTAACAAAAATTTTGTATTTCCCCTGTATATTGAAAACTATAAAAGATATGAAAAAACTAAATGGAATTTTAAATTTTCAAGAAAATTTTCTATCTTTTAATAGGTTATAACTTTCTGTATGTTAATTAATAAACAAGTTACGAGGGATTTACAAATTTTAACAAAAATTTGGTATTTCCCCCGTATATTGAAAACTATGAAAGATATAAAAAGACTAATTGGAAATTTGTATTGCTGAGAAAATTTCCTATCTTTTGATAGGTTATAACTTTTTGTACGGTAATTAATAAAAAAGTTACGAGGTAATTCTAAATTTTAACAAAAATTTTGTATTTCCCCCGTATATTGAAAACTATAAAAGATATAAAAAAATTAATTGAATATTTGGATTGTTGAGAGAATTTCCTATCTTTTGATAGGTTGTAACTTTTTGTACGGTAAATAATAAAAAAGTTACAAGGGAATTACAAATTTTAACAAAAATTTTGTATTTCACCCGTATATTGAAAACTATAAAAGATAAAAAAAATTATTAAGAAATTTGGATTGCTAAGCAAATTTCCTTTCTTTTGATAGGTTATAACTTTTTGTACGTTAATTAAAAAAACAGTTACAAGGGAATTACAAATTTTAACAAAAATTTTGTATTTCCCCCGTATATTAAAAACTATAAGGGATAAAAAAAAATTACTTAGAAATTTGGATTGCTGAGCAAATTTCCTTTCTTTTGATAGGTTATAACTTTTTGTACGTTAATTAAAAAAACAGTTACGAAGGAATTACAAATTTTAACAAATATTTTGTATTTCCCCCGTATATTGAAAACTATAAAAGATATAAAAAGACTAATCGGAAATTTGTATGGCTGAGAAAATTTCCTATCTTTTCATAGGTTATAAATTTGTGTACGGTAATTAGTAAAAAAGTTACGAGGGAATTTCAAATTTTAACAAAAATTTTGTATTTCCCCCTTATATTGAAAACTACAAAAGATATAAAAAAATTAATCAGATATTTGGATTGTTGAGAGAATTTCCTATCTTTTGATAGGTTATAACTTTTTGTATGGTAAATAATAAAAAAGTTACGAGGGAATTACAAATTTTAACAAAAATTTTGTATTTCCTCCGTATATTAAAAACTATAAAAGATATAAAAAAACTAATTGAAAATTTGGATTCTTGAGAAAATTTCCTATCTTATGATAGGTTATAACTTTTAGTACGGTAATTAATAAAAAAGTTACAAGGGAATTTCAAATTTTACCAAAAATTTTGTATTTCCCCCGTATATTGAAAACTACAAAAGATATAAAAAAATTAATTGAAAATTTAGATTCTTGAGAAAATTTCCTATTTGTTTATAGGTTATAACTTTTTGTACGGTAATTAATAAAAAAGTTACGAGGGAATTACAAATTTTAACAAAAATTTGGTATTTCCCCCGTATATTGAAAACTATAAAAGATATAAAAAAAATAATTGGAATTTTGGAGTTCTAAAAAAATTTCCCTTCTTTTGATAAGTTATAACTTTTTGTACGGTAATTAATAAAAAAGTTACGAGGGAATTACAAATTTTAACAAAAATTTTGTATTTCCCCCGTATATTGAAAACTATAAAAGATATGAAAAAACTAGTTGGAATTTTAAATTTTTAAGAAAATTTTCTATCTTTTAATAGGTTATAACTTTCTGTATGTTTATTAATAAACAAGTTACGAGGGATTTACAAATTTTAACAAAAATTTGGTATTTCCCCCGTATATTGAAAACTATAAAAGATATAAAAAGACTATTTGGAAATTTGTATTGCTGAGAAAATTTCCTATCTTTTGATAGGTTATAACTTTTTGTACGGTAATTAATGAAAAAGTTACGAGGGAATTTCAAATTTTAACAAAAATTTTGTATTTCTTCCGTATATTGAAAACTATAAAAGATATAAAAAAATTAATTGGATATTTGGATTGCTGAGAAAATTTCCTATCTTTTGATAGGTTATAACTTTTTGTACGGTAATTAATAAAAAAGTTACGAGGGAATTTCAAATTTTAACAAAAATTTTGTATTTCCCCCGTATATTGAAAACTATAAAAGATATAAAAAGACTAATCGGAAATTTGTATGGCTGAGAAAATTTCCTATCTTTTGATAGGTTATAACTTTTTGTACGGTAATTAATAAAAAAGTTACGAGGGAATTACAAATTTTAACAAAAATTTAATATTTCCCCCGTATATTGAAAACTATAGAAGATATAAAAGAACTAATTGGAACTTTGGATTTTTAAGAATATTTCCTATCTTTTAATAGGTTATAACTTTTTGTACGTTAATTAATAAAAAAGTTACAAGGGATTTACAAATTTTAAAAAAAATTTTGTATTTCCCCCGTATATTGAAAACTATAAAAGATATAAAAAGACTAATCGGAAATTTGGATTGCTAAAAAAATTTCCTATCTTTTAATAGGTTATAACTTTTTGTACGGTAATTAATAAAAAAGTTACGAGGGAATTTTAAATTTTAACAAAAATTTTGTATTTCCCCCGTATATTGAAAACTACAAAAGATATAAAAAAATTAATTGGATATTTGGATTGTTGAGAGCATTTCCTATCTTTTGATAGGTTATAACTTTTTGTACAGTAATTAATAAAAAAGTTACGAGGAAATTACAAATTTTAACAAAAATTTTGTATTTCCCCCGTATATTGAAAACTATAAAAGATATGAAAAAACTAGTTGGAATTTTGAATTTTTAAGAAAATTTTCTATCTTTTAATAGGTTATAACTTTCTGTATGTTAATTAATAAACAAGTTACGAGGGATTAACAAATTTTAACAAAAATTTGGTATTTCCCCAGTATATTGAAAACTGCAAAAGATATAAAAAAATTAATTGAAAATTTAGATTCTTGAGAAAATTTCCTATCTTTGGATAGGTTATAACTTTTTGTACGGTAATTAATAAAAAAGTTACGAGGGAATTTCAAATTTTAACAAAAATTTTCTATTTTCCCCGTATATTAAAAACTATAAAAGATATGAAAAAATTAATTGGATATTTGGATTGTTGAGAAAATTTCCTATCTTTTGGTAAGTTATAACTTTTTGTACGGTAAATAATAAAAAAGTTACGAGGGAATTACAAATTTTAACAAAAATTTTGTATTTCCCCCGTATATTGAAAACTATAAGGGATAAAAAAAAATAATTAGAAATTTGGATTGTTGAGCAAATTTACTTTCTTTTGATAGGTTATAACTTTTTGTACGTTAATTAAAAAAACAGTTACGAGGGAATTACAAATTTTAACAAAAATTTTGTATTTCCCCCGTATATTGAAAACTATAAAAGATATAAAAAGACTAATCGGAAATTTGGATTGTTAAAAAAATTTCCTATCTTTTAATAGGTTATAACTTTTTGTACGGTAATTAATAAAAAAGTTACGAGGGAATTTCAAATTTTAACAAAAATTTTGTATTTTCCGCTTATATTGAAAACTACAAAAGATATAAAAAAACTAATTGGATATTTGGATTGTTGAGAGAATTTTCTATCTTTTGATAGGTTATAACTTTTTGTACGGTAAATAATAAAAAAGTTACGAGGGAATTATAAATTTTAACAAAAATTTTGTATTTCCTCCGTATATTGAAAAATATAAAAGATATAAAAAAATTAATTGAAAATTTGGATTCTTGAGAAAATTTCCTATCTTTTGATAGGTTATAACTTTTTGTACGGTAATTAATAAAAAAGTTACGAGGGAATTTCAAATTTTAACAAAAATTTTGTATTTCCTTCGTATATTCAAAACTACAAAAGATATAAAAAAATTAATTGAATATTTGGATTGTTGAGAGAATTTCCTATCTTTTGATAGGTTGTAACTTTTTGTACGGTACATAATAAAAAAGTTACAAGGCAATTACAAATTTTAACAAAAATTTTGTATTTCACCCGTATATTGAAAACTATAAAAGATAAAAAAAAATTATTAAGAAATTTGGATTGCTAAGCAAATTTTCTTTCTTTTGATAGGTTATAACTTTTTGTACGTTAATTAAAAAAACAGTTACAAGGGAATTACAAATTTTAACAAAAATTTTGTATTTCCCCCGTATATTGAAAACTATAAGGGATAAAAAAAAATTACTTAGAAATTTGGATTGCTGAGCAAATTTCCTTTCTTTTGATAGGTTATAACTTTTTGTACGTTAATTAAAAAAACAGTTACGAAGGAATTACAAATTTTAACAAATATTTTGTATTTCCCCCGTATATTGAAAACTATAAAAGATATAAAAAGACTAATCGGAAATTTGTATGGCTGAGAAAATTTCCTATCTTTTCATAGGTTATAACTTTGTGTACGGTAATTAGTAAAAAAGTTACGAGGAAATTTCAAATTTTAACAAAAATTTTGTATTTCCCCCTTATATTGAAAACTACAAAAGATATAAAAAAATTAATCGGATATTTGGATTGTTGAGAGAATTTCCTATCTTTTGATAGGTTATAACTTTTTGTATGGTAAATAATAAAAAAGTTACGAGGAATTACAAATTTTAACAAAAATTTTGTATTTCCTCCGTATATTGAAAACTATAAAAGATATAAAAAAATTAATTGAAAATTTGGATTCTTGAGAAAATTTCCTATCTTATGATAGGTTATAACTTTTTGTACGGTAATTAATAAAAAAGTTACGAGGGAATTTCAAATTTTACCAAAAATTTTGTATTTCCCCCGTATATTGAAAACTACAAAAGATATAAAAAAATTAATTAAAAATTTAGATTCTTGAGAAAATTTCCTATTTGTTTATAGGTTATAACTTTTTGTACGGTAATTAATAAAAAAGTTACGAGGGAATTACAAATTTTAACAAAAATTTGGTATTTCCCCCGTATATTGAAAACTATAAAAGATATAAAAAAAATAATTGGAATTTTGGAGTTTTAAAAAAAATTCCCTTCTTTTGATAAGTTATAACTTTTTGTACGGTAATTAATAAAAAAGTTACGAGGGAATTACAAATTTTAACAAAAATTTTGTATTTCCCACGTATATTGAAAACTATAAAAGATATGAAAAAACTAGTTGGAATTTTAAATTTTAAAGAAAATTTTCTATCTTTTAATAGGTTATAACTTTCTGTATGTTAATTAATAAACAAGTTACGAGGGATTTACAAATTTTAACAAAAATTTGGTATTTCCCCCGTATATTGAAAACTATAAAAGATATAAAAAGACTATTTGGAAATTTGTATTGCTGAGAAAATTTCCTATCTTTTGATAGGTTATAACTTTTTGTACGGTAATTAATAAAAAAGTTACGAGGGAATTTCAAATTTTAACAAAAATTTTGTATTTCCCCCGTATATTGAAAACTATAAAAGATATAAAAAAATTAATTGGATATTTGGATTGTTGAAAGAATTTTCTATCTTTTGATAGGTTATAACTTTTTGTACCGTAAATAATAAAAAAGTTACGAGGGAATTACAAATTTTAACAAAAATTTTGTATTTCCCCCGTATATTGAAAACTATAAATGATATAAAAAAAATAATTGAAATTTTGGAGTTCTAAAAAAATTTCCTTTCTTTAGATAAGTTATAACCTTTTTGTACGGTAATTAATAAAAAAGTTACGAGGGAATTACAAATTTTAACAAAAATTTTGTATTTCCCCTGTATATTGAAAACTATAAAAGATATGAAAAAACTAAATGGAATTTTAAATTTTCAAGAAAATTTTCTATCTTTTAATAGGTTATAACTTTCTGTATGTTAATTAATAAACAAGTTACGAGGGATTTACAAATTTTAACAAAAATTTGGTATTTCCCCCGTATATTGAAAACTATAAAAGATATAAAAAGACTAATTGGAAATTTGTATTGCTGAGAAAATTTCCTATCTTTTGATAGGTTATAACTTTTTGTACGGTAATTAATAAAAAAGTTACGAGGTAATTCTAAATTTTAACAAAAATTTTGTATTTCCCCCGTATATTGAAAACTATAAAAGATATAAAAAAATTAATTGAATATTTGGATTGTTGAGAGAATTTCCTATCTTTTGATAGGTTGTAACTTTTTGTACGGTAAATAATAAAAAAGTTACAAGGGAATTACAAATTTTAACAAAAATTTTGTATTTCACCCGTATATTGAAAACTATAAAAGATAAAAAAAATTATTAAGAAATTTGGATTGCTAAGCAAATTTCCTTTCTTTTGATAGGTTATAACTTTTTGTACGTTAATTAAAAAAACAGTTACAAGGGAATTACAAATTTTAACAAAAATTTTGTATTTCCCCCGTATATTAAAAACTATAAGGGATAAAAAAAAATTACTTAGAAATTTGGATTGCTGAGCAAATTTCCTTTCTTTTGATAGGTTATAACTTTTTGTACGTTGATTAAAAAAACAGTTACGAAGGAATTACAAATTTTAACAAATATTTTGTATTTCCCCCGTATATTGAAAACTATAAAAGATATAAAAAGACTAATCGGAAATTTGTATGGCTGAGAAAATTTCCTATCTTTTCATAGGTTATAAATTTGTGTACGGTAATTAGTAAAAAAGTTACGAGGGAATTTCAAATTTTAACAAAAATTTTGTATTTCCCCCTTATATTGAAAACTACAAAAGATATAAAAAAATTAATCGGATATTTGGATTGTTGAGAGAATTTCCTATCTTTTGATAGGTTATAACTTTTTGTATGGTAAATAATAAAAAAGTTACGAGGGAATTACAAATTTTAACAAAAATTTTGTATTTCCTCCGTATATTAAAAACTATAAAAGATATAAAAAAACTAATTGAAAATTTGGATTCTTGAGAAAATTTCCTATCTTATGATAGGTTATAACTTTTAGTACGGTAATTAATAAAAAAGTTACAAGGGAATTTCAAATTTTACCAAAAATTTTGTATTTCCCCCGTATATTGAAAACTACAAAAGATATAAAAAAATTAATTGAAAATTTAGATTCTTGAGAAAATTTCCTATTTGTTTATAGGTTATAACTTTTTGTACGGTAATTAATAAAAAAGTTACGAGGGAATTACAAATTTTAACAAAAATTTGGTATTTCCCCCGTATATTGAAAACTATAAAAGATATAAAAAAAATAATTGGAATTTTGGAGTTCTAAAAAAATTTCCCTTCTTTTGATAAGTTATAACTTTTTGTACGGTAATTAATAAAAAAGTTACGAGGGAATTACAAATTTTAACAAAAATTTTGTATTTCCCCCGTATATTGAAAACTATAAAAGATATGAAAAAACTAGTTGGAATTTTAAATTTTTAAGAAAATTTTCTATCTTTTAATAGGTTATAACTTTCTGTATGTTTATTAATAAACAAGTTACGAGGGATTTACAAATTTTAACAAAAATTTGGTATTTCCCCCGTATATTGAAAACTATAAAAGATATAAAAAGACTATTTGGAAATTTGTATTGCTGAGAAAATTTCCTATCTTTTGATAGGTTATAACTTTTTGTACGGTAATTAATGAAAAAGTTACGAGGGAATTTCAAATTTTAACAAAAATTTTGTATTTCTTCCGTATATTGAAAACTATAAAAGATATAAAAAAATTAATTGGATATTTGGATTGCTGAGAAAATTTCCTATCTTTTGATAGGTTATAACTTTTTGTACGGTAATTAATAAAAAAGTTACGAGGGAATTTCAAATTTTAACAAAAATTTTATATTTCCCCCGTATATTGAAAACTATAAAAGATATAAAAAGACTAATCGGAAATTTGTATGGCTGAGAAAATTTCCTATCTTTTGATAGGTTATAACTTTTTGTACGGTAATTAATAAAAAAGTTACGAGGGAATTACAAATTTTAACAAAAATTTAATATTTCCTCCGTATATTGAAAACTATAGAAGCTATAAAAGAACTAATTGGAACTTTGGATTTTTAAGAATATTTCCTATCTTTTGATAGGTTATAACTTTTTGTACGTTAATTAATAAAAAAGTTACAAGGGATTTACAAATTTTAAAAAAAATTTTGTATTTCCCCCGTATATTGAAAACTATAAAAGATATAAAAAGACTAATCGGAAATTTGGATTGCTAAAAAAATTTCCTATCTTTTAATAGGTTATAACTTTTTGTACGGTAATTAATAAAAAAGTTACGAGGGAATTTTAAATTTTAACAAAAATTTTGTATTTCCCCCGTATATTGAAAACTACAAAAGATATAAAAAAATTAATTGGATATTTGGATTGTTGAGAGCATTTCCTATCTTTTGATAGGTTATAACTTTTTGTACAGTAATTAATAAAAAAGTTACGAGGAAATTACAAATTTTAACAAAAATTTTGTATTTCCCCCGTATATTGAAAACTATAAAAGATATGAAAAAACTAGTTGGAATTTTGAATTTTTAAGAAAATTTTCTATCTTTTAATAGGTTATAACTTTCTGTATGTTAATTAATAAACAAGTTACGAGGGATTAACAAATTTTAACAAAAATTTGGTATTTCCCCAGTATATTGAAAACTGCAAAAGATATAAAAAAATTAATTGAAAATTTAGATTCTTGAGAAAATTTCCTATCTTTGGATAGGTTATAACTTTTTGTACGGTAATTATTAAAAAAGTTTCTAGGGAATTACAAATTTTAACAAAAATTTGGTATTTACCCGTATATTGAAAACTATAAAAGATATTAAAAAAATAATTGGAATTTTGGAGTACTAAAAAAATTTCCTTTCTTTTGATAAGTTATAACTTTTTGTACGGTAATTAATAAAAAAGTTACGAGGGAATTACAAATTATAACAAAAATTTTGTATTTCCCCCGTATATTGAAAACTATAAAAGATATGAAAAAACTAGTTAGAATTTTGAATTTTTAAAAAAATTTTCTATCTTTTATTAGGTTATAACTTTCTGTATGTTAATTAATAAACAAGTTACGAGGGATTTACAAATTTTAACAAAAATTTGGTATTTCCCCCGTATATTGAAAACTATAAAAGATATAAAAAGACTAATCGGAAATTTGTATTGCTGAGAAAATTTCCTATCCTTTGATAGGTTATAACTTTTTGTACGCAAAAATTTTGTATTTGTATGAAAACTATAAAATATATAAAAAAATTAATTGGATATTTGGATTGTTTAGAGAATTTCCTATCTTTTAATAGGTTATAACTTTTTGTACGGTAAATAATAAAAAAGTTACGAGGGAATTACAAATTTTAACAAAAATTTTGTATTTCCCCCGTATATTGAAAACTATAAAAGATAAAAAAAAATTAATTAGAAATTTGGATTGCTGAGCAAATTTCCTTTCTTTTGATAGGTTATAACTTTTTGTACGTTAATTAAAAAAACAGTTACGAGGGAATTACAAATTTTAACAAAAATTTTGTATTTCCCCCGTATATTGAAAACTATAAAAGATATAAAAAGACTAATCGGAAATTTGTATGACTGAGAAAATTTCCTATCTTTTGATAGGTTATAACTTTTTGTACGGTAATTAATAAAAAAGTTACGAGGGAATTACAAATTTTAACAAAAATTTGGTATTTCCCCCGTATATTGAAAACTGTAGAAGATATAAAAGAACTAATTGGAACTTTGGATTTTTAATAGTATTTCCTATCTTTTGATAGGTTATAACTTTTTGTACGTTAATTAATAAAAAAGTTACGAGGGATTTACAAATTTTAAAAAAAAATTTGTATTTCTTCCGTATATTGAAAACTATAAAAGATATAAAAAAACTAATCGGAAATTTGGATTGCTAAAAAAATTTCCAATCTTTTGATAGGTTATAACTTTTTGTACGGTAATTAATAAAAAAGTTACGAGGGAATTTCAAATTTTAACAAAAATTTTGTATTTCCCCCGTATATTGAAAACTATGAAAGATATGAAAAAACTAGTTGGAATTTTGAATTTTTAAGAAAATTTTCTATCTTTTAATGGGTTATAACTTTCTGTATGTTAATTAATAAACAAGATACGAGGGATTTACAAATTTTAACAAAAATTTGGTATTTCCCCCGTATACTGAAAACTACAAAAGACATAAAAAAATTAATCAAAAATTTAGATTCTTGAGAAAATTTCCTATCTTTTGATAGGTTATAACTTTTTGTACGGTAATTAATAAAAAAGTTACGAGAGAATTACAAATTTTAACAAAAATTTGGTATTTCCCCCGTATATTGAAAACTATAAAAGATATAAAAAAAATAATTGGAATTTTGGAGTTCTAAAAAAATTTCCTTTCTTTTGATAAGTTATAACTTTTTGTGCGGTAATTAATAAAAAAGTTACGAGGGAATTACAAATTTTAACAAAAATTTTGTATTTTTCCCGTATATTGAAAACTATAAAAGATATGAAAAAACTAGTTGGAATTTTGAATTTTTAAGAAAATTTTCTATCTTTTAATGGGTTATAACTTTCTGTATGTTAATTAATAAACAAGTTACGAGAGATTTACAAATTTTAACAAAAATTTGGTATTTCCCCCGTATATTGAAAACTATAAAAGATATAAAAAGACTAATCGGAAATTTGTATTGCTAAGAAAATTTCCTATCTTTTAAAAGGTTATAACTTTTTGTACGGTAATTAATAAAAAAGTTACGAGGGAATTTCAAATTTTAACAAAAATTTTGTATTTCCCCCGTATATTGAAAACTATAAAAGATATAAAAAAATTAATTGGATATTTAGATTGTTAGGAGAATTTCCTTTTTTTTGATAGGTTACAACTTTTTGTACGGTATATAATAAAAAAGTTACGAGGGAATTACAAATTTTAACAAAAATTTTGTATTTCCCCCGTATATTGAAAACTATAAAAGATAAAAAAAAAATAATTAGAAATTTGGATTGCTGAGCAAATTTCCTTTCTTTTGATAGGTTATAACTTTTTGTACGTTAATTAAAAAAACAGTTACGAGGGAATTACAAATTTTAACAAAAATTTTGTATTTCCCCCGTATATTGAAAACTATAAAAGATATAAAAAGACTAATCGAAAATTTGTATGGCTGAGAAAATTTCCTATCTTTTGATAGGTTATAACTTTTTGTACGGTAATTAATAAAAAAGTTACGAGGGAATTACAAATTTTATCAAAAATTTGGTATTTCCCCCGTATATTGAAAACTATAGAAGATATGAAAGAACTAATTGAAACTTTGGATTTTTAAGAGTATTTCCTATCTTTTGATAGGTTATAACTTTTTGTACGTTAATTAATAAAAAAGTTACGAGGGATTTACAAATTTAAAAAAAAATTTTGTATTTCCCCCGTATATTGAAAACTATAAAAGATATAAAGACTAATCGGAAATTTGGATTGCTAAAAAAATTTCCTATCTTTTACTAGGTTATAACTTTTTGTACGGTAATTAATAAAAAAGTTACGAGGGAATTTCAAATTTTAACAAAAATTTTATATTTCCCCCGTATATTGAAAACTATAAAAGATATAAAAAGACTAATCGGAAATTTGTATGGCTGAGAAAATTTCCTATCTTTTGATAGGTTATAACTTTTTGTACGGTAATTAATAAAAAAGTTACGAGGGAATTACAAATTTTAACAAAAATTTAATATTTCCCCCGTATATTGAAAACTATAGAAGCTATAAAAGAACTAATTGGAACTTTGGATTTTTAAGAATATTTCCTATCTTTTGATAGGTTATAACTTTTTGTACGTTAATTAATAAAAAAGTTACAAGGGATTTACAAATTTTAAAAAAAATTTTGTATTTCCCCCGTATATTGAAAACTATAAAAGATATAAAAAGACTAATCGGAAATTTGGATTGCTAAAAAAATTTCCTATCTTTTAATAGGTTATAACTTTTTGTACGGTAATTAATAAAAAAGTTACGAGGGAATTTTAAATTTTAACAAAAATTTTGTATTTCCCCCGTATATTGAAAACTACAAAAGATATAAAAAAATTAATTGGATATTTGGATTGTTGAGAGCATTTCCTATCTTTTGATAGGTTATAACTTTTTGTACAGTAATTAATAAAAAAGTTACGAGGAAATTACAAATTTTAACAAAAATTTTGTATTTCCCCCGTATATTGAAAACTATAAAAGATATGAAAAAACTAGTTGGAATTTTGAATTTTTAAGAAAATTTTCTATCTTTTAATAGGTTATAACTTTCTGTATGTTAATTAATAAACAAGTTACGAGGGATTAACAAATTTTAACAAAAATTTGGTATTTCCCCAGTATATTGAAAACTGCAAAAGATATAAAAAAATTAATTGAAAATTTAGATTCTTGAGAAAATTTCCTATCTTTGGATAGGTTATAACTTTTTGTACGGTAATTATTAAAAAAGTTTCTAGGGAATTACAAATTTTAACAAAAATTTGGTATTTACCCGTATATTGAAAACTATAAAAGATATTAAAAAAATAATTGGAATTTTGGAGTACTAAAAAAATTTCCTTTCTTTTGATAAGTTATAACTTTTTGTACGGTAATTAATAAAAAAGTTACGAGGGAATTACAAATTATAACAAAAATTTTGTATTTCCCCCGTATATTGAAAACTATAAAAGATATGAAAAAACTAGTTAGAATTTTGAATTTTTAAAAAAATTTTCTATCTTTTATTAGGTTATAACTTTCTGTATGTTAATTAATAAACAAGTTACGAGGGATTTACAAATTTTAACAAAAATTTGGTATTTCCCCCGTATATTGAAAACTATAAAAGATATAAAAAGACTAATCGGAAATTTGTATTGCTGAGAAAATTTCCTATCCTTTGATAGGTTATAACTTTTTGTACGCAAAAATTTTGTATTTGTATGAAAACTATAAAATATATAAAAAAATTAATTGGATATTTGGATTGTTTAGAGAATTTCCTATCTTTTAATAGGTTATAACTTTTTGTACGGTAAATAATAAAAAAGTTACGAGGGAATTACAAATTTTAACAAAAATTTTGTATTTCCCCCGTATATTGAAAACTATAAAAGATAAAAAAAAATTAATTAGAAATTTGGATTGCTGAGCAAATTTCCTTTCTTTTGATAGGTTATAACTTTTTGTACGTTAATTAAAAAAACAGTTACGAGGGAATTACAAATTTTAACAAAAATTTTGTATTTCCCCCGTATATTGAAAACTATAAAAGATATAAAAAGACTAATCGGAAATTTGTATGACTGAGAAAATTTCCTATCTTTTGATAGGTTATAACTTTTTGTACGGTAATTAATAAAAAAGTTACGAGGGAATTACAAATTTTAACAAAAATTTGGTATTTCCCCCGTATATTGAAAACTGTAGAAGATATAAAAGAACTAATTGGAACTTTGGATTTTTAATAGTATTTCCTATCTTTTGATAGGTTATAACTTTTTGTACGTTAATTAATAAAAAAGTTACGAGGGATTTACAAATTTTAAAAAAAAATTTGTATTTCTTCCGTATATTGAAAACTATAAAAGATATAAAAAAACTAATCGGAAATTTGGATTGCTAAAAAAATTTCCAATCTTTTGATAGGTTATAACTTTTTGTACGGTAATTAATAAAAAAGTTACGAGGGAATTTCAAATTTTAACAAAAATTTTGTATTTCCCCCGTATATTGAAAACTATGAAAGATATGAAAAAACTAGTTGAAATTTTGAATTTTTAAGAAAATTTTCTATCTTTTAATGGGTTATAACTTTCTGTATGTTAATTAATAAACAAGATACGAGGGATTTACAAATTTTAACAAAAATTTGGTATTTCCCCCGTATACTGAAAACTACAAAAGACATAAAAAAATTAATCAAAAATTTAGATTCTTGAGAAAATTTCCTATCTTTTGATAGGTTATAACTTTTTGTACGGTAATTAATAAAAAAGTTACGAGAGAATTACAAATTTTAACAAAAATTTGGTATTTCCCCCGTATATTGAAAACTATAAAAGATATAAAAAAAATAATTGGAATTTTGGAGTTCTAAAAAAATTTCCTTTCTTTTGATAAGTTATAACTTTTTGTGCGGTAATTAATAAAAAAGTTACGAGGGAATTACAAATTTTAACAAAAATTTTGTATTTTTCCCGTATATTGAAAACTATAAAAGATATGAAAAAACTAGTTGGAATTTTGAATTTTTAAGAAAATTTTCTATCTTTTAATGGGTTATAACTTTCTGTATGTTAATTAATAAACAAGTTACGAGAGATTTACAAATTTTAACAAAAATTTGGTATTTCCCCCGTATATTGAAAACTATAAAAGATATAAAAAGACTAATCGGAAATTTGTATTGCTAAGAAAATTTCCTATCTTTTAAAAGGTTATAACTTTTTGTACGGTAATTAATAAAAAAGTTACGAGGGAATTTCAAATTTTAACAAAAATTTTGTATTTCCCCCGTATATTGAAAACTATAAAAGATATAAAAAAATTAATTGGATATTTAGATTGTTAGGAGAATTTCCTTTTTTTTGATAGGTTACAACTTTTTGTACGGTATATAATAAAAAAGTTACGAGGGAATTACAAATTTTAACAAAAATTTTGTATTTCCCCCGTATATTGAAAACTATAAAAGATAAAAAAAAAATAATTAGAAATTTGGATTGCTGAGCAAATTTCCTTTCTTTTGATAGGTTATAACTTTTTGTACGTTAATTAAAAAAACAGTTACGAGGGAATTACAAATTTTAACAAAAATTTTGTATTTCCCCCGTATATTGAAAACTATAAAAGATATAAAAAGACTAATCGAAAATTTGTATGGCTGAGAAAATTTCCTATCTTTTGATAGGTTATAACTTTTTGTACGGTAATTAATAAAAAAGTTACGAGGGAATTACAAATTTTATCAAAAATTTGGTATTTCCCCCGTATATTGAAAACTATAGAAGATATGAAAGAACTAATTGAAACTTTGGATTTTTAAGAGTATTTCCTATCTTTTGATAGGTTATAACTTTTTGTACGTTAATTAATAAAAAAGTTACGAGGGATTTACAAATTTAAAAAAAAATTTTGTATTTCCCCCGTATATTGAAAACTATAAAAGATATAAAGACTAATCGGAAATTTGGATTGCTAAAAAAATTTCCTATCTTTTACTAGGTTATAACTTTTTGTACGGTAATTAATAAAAAAGTTACGAGGGAATTTCAAATTTTAACAAAAATTTTGTATTTCCCTTGTATATTGAAAACTACAAAAGATATAAAAAAATTAATTGAAAATTTAGATTCTTGAGAAAATTTCCTATTTTTTTTATAGGTTATAACTTTTTGTACGGTAATTAATAAAAAAGTTACGAGGGAATTACAAATTTTAACAAAAATTTGGTATTTCCCCCGTATATTGAAAACTATAAAAGATATAAAAAAAATAATTGGAATTTTGGAGTTCTAAAAAAATTTCCCTTCTTTTGATAAGTTATAACTTTCTGTACGGTAATTAATAAAAAAGTTACGAGGGAATTACAAATTTTAACAAAAATTTTGTATTTCCCCCGTATATTGAAAACTATAAAAGATATAAAAAAACTAGTTGGAATTTTAAATTTTAAAGAAAATTTTCTATCTTTTAATAGGTTATAACTTTCTGTATGTTTATTAATAAACAAGTTACGAGGGATTTACAAATTTTAACAAAAATTTGGTATTTCCCCCGTATATTGAAAACTATAAAAGATATAAAAAGACTATTTGGAAATTTGTATTGCTGAGAAAATTTCCTATCTTTTGATAGGTTATAACTTTTTGTACGGTAATTAATAAAAAAGTTACAAATTTTAACAAAAATTTTGTATTTTCCCCGTATATTGAAAACTATTAAAGATATAAAAAGACTAATGAGAAATTTGGATTGCTAAGCAAATTTCCCTTCTTTTGATAGGTTATAACTTTTTGTACGGTAATTAATAAAAAAGTTACGAGGTAATTCTAAATTTCAACAAAAATTTTGTATTTCCCCCGTATATTGAAAACTATAAAAGATATAAAAAAATTAATTGAATATTTGGATTGTTGAGAGAATTTCCTATCTTTTGATAGGTTGTAACTTTTTGTACGGTAAATAATAAAAAAGTTACAAGGGAATTACAAATTTTAACAAAAATTTTGTATTTCCCCCGTATATTGAAAACTATAAAAGATAAAAAAAAATAATTAGAAATTTGGATTGCTGAGCAAATTTCCTTTCTTTTGATAGGTTATAACTTTTTGTACGTTAATTAAAAAAACAGTTACAAGGGAATTACAAATTTTAACAAAAATTTTGTATTTCCCCCGTATATTGAAAACCATAAGGGATAAAAAAAAATTAATTAGAAATTTGGATTGCTGAGCAAATTTCCTTTCTTTTGATAGGTTATAACTTTTTGTACGTTAATTAAAAAAACAGTTACGAAGGAATTACAAATTTTAACAAATATTTTGTATTTCCCCCGTATATTGAAAACTATAAAAGATATAAAAAGACTAATCGAAAATTTGTATGGCTGAGAAAATTTCCTATCTTTTCATAGGTTATAACTTTTTGTACCGTAATTAATAAAAAAGTTACAAGGGAATTACAAATTTTAACAAAAATTTGGTATTTCCCCCGTATATTGAAAACTATAAAAGATATAAAAAAAATAATTGGAATTTTGGAGTTCTAAAAAAATTTCCCTTCTTTTGATAAGTTATAACTTTTTGTACGGTAATTAATAAAAAAGTTACTAGGGAATTACAAATTTTAACAAAAATTTTGTATTACCCCCGTATATTGAAAACCATAAAAGATATGAAAAAACTAGTTGGAATTTTAAATTTTTAAGAAAATTTTCTATCTTTTAATAGGTTATAACTTTCTGTATGTTTATTAATAAACAAGTTACCAGGGATTTACAAATTTTAACAAAAACTTGGTATTTCCCCCGTATATTGAAAACTATAAAAGATATAAAAAGACTATTTAGAAATTTGTATTGATGAGAAAATTTCCTATCTTTTGATAGGTTATAACTTTTTGTACGGTAATTAATGAAAAAGTTACGAGGAAATTTCGAATTTTAACAAAAATTTTGTATTTCCCCCGTATATTAAAAACTATAAAAGATATAAAAAAACTAATTGGATATTTGGATTGCTGAGAAAATTTCCTATCTTTTGATAGGTTATAAATTTTTGTACGGTAATTAATAAAAAAGTTACGAGGGAATTTCAAATTTTAACAAAAATTTTGTATTTCCCCCGTATATTGAAAACTATAAAAGACATAAAAAGACTAATCGGAAATTTGTATGGCTGAGAAAATTTCCTATCTTTTGATAGGTTATAACTTTTTGTACGGCAATTAATAAAAAAGTTACGAGGGAATTACAAATTTTAACAAAAATTTAATATTTCCCCCGTATATTGAAAACTATAGAAGATATAAAAGAACTAATTGGAACTTTGGATTTTTAAGAATATTTCCTATCTTTTGATAGGTTATAACTTTTTGTACGGTAATTAATGAAAAAGTTACGAGGAAATTTCGAATTTTAACAAAAATTTTGTATTTCCCCCGTATATTAAAAACTATAAAAGATATAAAAAAACTAATTGGATATTTGGATTGCTGAGAAAATTTCCTATCTTTTGATAGGTTATAACTTTTTGTACGGTAATTAATAAAAAAGTTACGAGGGAATTTCAAATTTTAACAAAAATTTTGTATTTCCCCCATATATTGAAAACTATAAAAGATATAAAAAGACTAATCGGAAATTTGTATGGCTGAGAAAATTTCCTATCTTTTGATAGGTTATAACTTTTTGTACGGCAATTAATAAAAAAGTTACGAGGGAATTACAAATTTTAACAAAAATTTAATATTTCCCCCGTATATTGAAAACTATAGAAGATATAAAAGAACTAATTGGAACTTTGGATTTTTAAGAATATTTCCTATCTTTTGATAGGTTATAACTTTTTGTACGTTAATTAATAAAAAAGTTACAAGGGATTTACAAATTTTAAAAAAAAAATTGTATTTCCCCCGTATATTGAAAACTATAAAAGATATAAAAAGACTAATCGGAAATTTGGATTGCTAAAAAAATTTTCTATCTTTTAATAGGTTATAACTTTTTGTACGGTAATTAATAAAAAAGTTACGAGGGAATTTTAAATTTTAACAAAAATTTTGTATTTCCCCCGTATATTAAAAACTACAAAAGATATAAAAAAATTAATTGGATATTTGGATTGTTGAGAGAATTTCCTATCTTTTGATAGGTTATAACTTTTTGTACGGTAATTAATAAAAAGGTTACGAGGAAATTACAAATTTTAACAAAAATTTTGTATTTCCCCCGTATATTGAAAACTATAAAAGATATAAAAAAACTAGTTGGAATTTTGAATTTTTAAGAAAATTTTCTATCTTTTAATAGGTTATAACTTTCTGTATGTTAATTAATAAACAAGTTACGAGGGATTAACAAATTTTAACAAAAATTTGGTATTTCCCCCGTATATTGAAAACTGCAAAAGATATAAAAAAATTAATTGAAAATTTAGATTCTTGAGAAAATTTCCTATCTTTTGATAGGCTATAACTTTTTGTACGGTGATTAATAAAAAAGTTACGAGGGAATTACAAATTTTAACAAAAATTTGGTATTTACCCGTATATTGAAAACTATAAAAGATATAAAAAAAATAATTGGAATTTTGGAGTTCTAAAAAAATTTTCTTTCTTCTGATAAGTTATAGCTTTTTGTACGGTAATTAATAAAAAAGTTACGAGGAAATTACAAATTATAACAAAAATTTTGTATTTCCCCCGTATATTGAAAACTATAAAAGATATGAAAAAACTAGTTAGAATTTTGAATTTTTAAGAAAATTTTCTATCTTTTAATAGGTTATAACTTTCTGTATGTTAATTAATAAACAAGTTACGAGGGATTTACAAATTTTAACAAAAATTTGGTATTTCCCCCGTATATTGAAAACTATAAAAGATATAAAAGGATTAATCGGAAATTTGTATTGCTGAGAAAATTTCCTATCTTTTGATAGGTTAAAACTTTTTGTACGGTAATTAATAAAAAAGTTACGAGGGAATTTCAAATATTAACAAAAATTTTGTATTTGTATGAAAACTATAAAAGATATAAAAAAATTAATTGGATATTTGGATTGTTGAGAGAATTTCCTATCTTTTAATAGGTTATAACTTTTTGTACGGTAAATAATAAAAAAGTTACGAGAGAATTACAAATTTTAACAAAAATTTGGTATTTCCCCCGTATATTGAAAACTATAAAAGATAAAAAAAAATTAATTAGAAATTTGGATTGCTGAGCAAATTTCCTTTCTTTTGATAGATTATAACTTTTTGTACGTTAATTAAAAAAACAGTTACGAGGAAATTACAAATTTTAACAAAAATTTTGTATTTCCCCCGTATATTGAAAACTATAAAAGATATAAAAAGACTAATCAGAAATTTGTATGGCTGAGAAAATTTCCTATCTTTTGATAGGTTATAACTTTTTGTACGGTAATTAATAAAAAATTTACGAGGGAATTACAAATTTTAACAAAAATTTGGTATTTCCCCCGTATATTGAAAACTATAAAAGATATGAAAGAACTAATTGGAACTTTGGATTTTTAAGAGTATTTCCTATCTTTTGATAGGTTATAACTTTTTGTACGTTAATTAATAAAAAAGTTACGAGGGATTTACAAATTTTAAAAAAAATTTTGTATTTCCCCCGTATATTGAAAACTATAAAAGATATAAAAAACTAATCGGAAATTTGGATTGCTAAAAAAATTTCCTATCTTTTGATAGGTTATAACTTTTTGTACGGTAAATAATAAAAAAGTTACGAGGGAATTACAAATTTTAACAAAAATTTTGTATTTCCCCCTTATATTGAAAACTATAAAAGATATAAAAAAAATAATTGGAATTTTGGAGTTCTAAAAAAATTTTCTTTCTTTTGATAAGTTATAACTTTTTGTAAGCTAATTAATAAAAAAGTTACGAGGGAATTACAAATTTTAACAAAAATTTTGTATTTCCCCCGTATATTGAAAACTATGAAAGATATGAAAAAACTAGTTGGAATTTTGAATTTTTAAGAAAATTTTCTATCTTTTAACGGGTTATAACTTTCTGTGTGTTAATTAATAAACAAGTTACGAGGGATTTACAAATTTTAACAAAAATTTGGTATTTCCCCCGTATACTGAAAACTACAAAAGACATAAAAAAATTAATTGAAAATTTAGATTCTTGAGAAAATTTCCTATCTTTTGATAGGTTATAACTTTTTGTACGGTAATTAATAAAAAAGTTACGAGGGAATTACAAATTTTAACAAAAATTTGGTATTTCCCCCGTATATTGAAAACTATAAAAGATATAAAAAAAATAATAGGAATTTTGGAGTTCTAAAAAAATTTCCTTTCTTTTGATAAGTTAACACTTTTTGTACGGTAATTAATAAAAAAGTTACAAGGGAATTACAAATTTTAACAAAAATTTTGTATTTCCCCCGTATATTGAAAACTATAAAAGATATGAAAGAACTAGTTGGAATTTTGAATTTTTAAGAAAATTTTCTATCTTTTAATAGGTTATAACTTTCTGTATGTTAATTAATAAACAAGTTACGAGAGATTTACAAATTTTAACAAAAATTTGGTATTTCCCCCGTATATTGAAAACTATAAAAGATATAAAAAGACTAATCGGAAATTTGTATTGCTGAGAAACCTTTCTATCTTTTGATAGGTTTTAACTTTTTGTACGGTAATTAATAAAAAAGTTACGAGGGAATTTCAAATTTTAACAAAAATTTTGTATTTTCCCCGTATATTGAAAACTATAAAAGATATAAAAAAATTAATTGGATATTTAGATTGTTAAGAGAATTTCCTATCTTTTGATAGGTTATAACTTTTTGTATGGTATATAATAAAAAAGTTACGAGGGAATTACAAATTTTAACAAAAATTTAATATTTCCCCCGTATATTGAAAACTATAGAAGATATAAAAGAACTAATTGGAACTTTGGATTTTTAAGAATATTTCCTATCTTTTGATAGGTTATAACTTTTTGTACGGTAATTAATGAAAAAGTTACGAGGAAATTTCGAATTTTAACAAAAATTTTGTATTTCCCCCGTATATTAAAAACTATAAAAGATATAAAAAAACTAATTGGATATTTGGATTGCTGAGAAAATTTCCTATCTTTTGATAGGTTATAACTTTTTGTACGGTAATTAATAAAAAAGTTACGAGGGAATTTCAAATTTTAACAAAAATTTTGTATTTCCCCCATATATTGAAAACTATAAAAGATATAAAAAGACTAATCGGAAATTTGTATGGCTGAGAAAATTTCCTATCTTTTGATAGGTTATAACTTTTTGTACGGCAATTAATAAAAAAGTTACGAGGGAATTACAAATTTTAACAAAAATTTAATATTTCCCCCGTATATTGAAAACTATAGAAGATATAAAAGAACTAATTGGAACTTTGGATTTTTAAGAATATTTCCTATCTTTTGATAGGTTATAACTTTTTGTACGTTAATTAATAAAAAAGTTACAAGGGATTTACAAATTTTAAAAAAAAATTTGTATTTCCCCCGTATATTGAAAACTATAAAAGATATAAAAAGACTAATCGGAAATTTGGATTGCTAAAAAAATTTTCTATCTTTTAATAGGTTATAACTTTTTGTACGGTAATTAATAAAAAAGTTACGAGGGAATTTTAAATTTTAACAAAAATTTTGTATTTCCCCCGTATATTAAAAACTACAAAAGATATAAAAAAATTAATTGGATATTTGGATTGTTGAGAGAATTTCCTATCTTTTGATAGGTTATAACTTTTTGTACGGTAATTAATAAAAAGGTTACGAGGAAATTACAAATTTTAACAAAAATTTTGTATTTCCCCCGTATATTGAAAACTATAAAAGATATAAAAAAACTAGTTGGAATTTTGAATTTTTAAGAAAATTTTCTATCTTTTAATAGGTTATAACTTTCTGTATGTTAATTAATAAACAAGTTACGAGGGATTAACAAATTTTAACAAAAATTTGGTATTTCCCCCGTATATTGAAAACTGCAAAAGATATAAAAAAATTAATTGAAAATTTAGATTCTTGAGAAAATTTCCTATCTTTTGATAGGCTATAACTTTTTGTACGGTGATTAATAAAAAAGTTACGAGGGAATTACAAATTTTAACAAAAATTTGGTATTTACCCGTATATTGAAAACTATAAAAGATATAAAAAAAATAATTGGAATTTTGGAGTTCTAAAAAAATTTTCTTTCTTCTGATAAGTTATAGCTTTTTGTACGGTAATTAATAAAAAAGTTACGAGGAAATTACAAATTATAACAAAAATTTTGTATTTCCCCCGTATATTGAAAACTATAAAAGATATGAAAAAACTAGTTAGAATTTTGAATTTTTAAGAAAATTTTCTATCTTTTAATAGGTTATAACTTTCTGTATGTTAATTAATAAACAAGTTACGAGGGATTTACAAATTTTAAAAAAAATTTGGTATTTCCCCCGTATATTGAAAACTATAAAAGATATAAAAGGATTAATCGGAAATTTGTATTGCTGAGAAAATTTCCTATCTTTTGATAGGTTAAAACTTTTTGTACGGTAATTAATAAAAAAGTTACGAGGGAATTTCAAATATTAACAAAAATTTTGTATTTGTATGAAAACTATAAAAGATATAAAAAAATTAATTGGATATTTGGATTGTTGAGAGAATTTCCTATCTTTTAATAGGTTATAACTTTTTGTACGGTAAATAATAAAAAAGTTACGAGAGAATTACAAATTTTAACAAAAATTTGGTATTTCCCCCGTATATTGAAAACTATAAAAGATAAAAAAAAATTAATTAGAAATTTGGATTGCTGAGCAAATTTCCTTTCTTTTGATAGATTATAACTTTTTGTACGTTAATTAAAAAAACAGTTACGAGGAAATTACAAATTTTAACAAAAATTTTGTATTTCCCCCGTATATTGAAAACTATAAAAGATATAAAAAGACTAATCAGAAATTTGTATGGCTGAGAAAATTTCCTATCTTTTGATAGGTTATAACTTTTTGTACGGTAATTAATAAAAAATTTACGAGGGAATTACAAATTTTAACAAAAATTTGGTATTTCCCCCGTATATTGAAAACTATAAAAGATATGAAAGAACTAATTGGAACTTTGGATTTTTAAGAGTATTTCCTATCTTTTGATAGGTTATAACTTTTTGTACGTTAATTAATAAAAAAGTTACGAGGGATTTACAAATTTTAAAAAAAATTTTGTATTTCCCCCGTATATTGAAAACTATAAAAGATATAAAAAACTAATCGGAAATTTGGATTGCTAAAAAAATTTCCTATCTTTTGATAGGTTATAACTTTTTGTACGGTAAATAATAAAAAAGTTACGAGGGAATTACAAATTTTAACAAAAATTTTGTATTTCCCCCTTATATTGAAAACTATAAAAGATATAAAAAAAATAATTGGAATTTTGGAGTTCTAAAAAAATTTTCTTTCTTTTGATAAGTTATAACTTTTTGTAAGCTAATTAATAAAAAAGTTACGAGGGAATTACAAATTTTAACAAAAATTTTGTATTTCCCCCGTATATTGAAAACTATGAAAGATATGAAAAAACTAGTTGGAATTTTGAATTTTTAAGAAAATTTTCTATCTTTTAACGGGTTATAACTTTCTGTGTGTTAATTAATAAACAAGTTACGAGGGATTTACAAATTTTAACAAAAATTTGGTATTTCCCCCGTATACTGAAAACTACAAAAGACATAAAAAAATTAATTGAAAATTTAGATTCTTGAGAAAATTTCCTATCTTTTGATAGGTTATAACTTTTTGTACGGTAATTAATAAAAAAGTTACGAGGGAATTACAAATTTTAACAAAAATTTGGTATTTCCCCCGTATATTGAAAACTATAAAAGATATAAAAAAAATAATAGGAATTTTGGAGTTCTAAAAAAATTTCCTTTCTTTTGATAAGTTAACACTTTTTGTACGGTAATTAATAAAAAAGTTACAAGGGAATTACAAATTTTAACAAAAATTTTGTATTTCCCCCGTATATTGAAAACTATAAAAGATATGAAAGAACTAGTTGGAATTTTGAATTTTTAAGAAAATTTTCTATCTTTTAATAGGTTATAACTTTCTGTATGTTAATTAATAAACAAGTTACGAGAGATTTACAAATTTTAACAAAAATTTGGTATTTCCCCCGTATATTGAAAACTATAAAAGATATAAAAAGACTAATCGGAAATTTGTATTGCTGAGAAACCTTTCTATCTTTTGATAGGTTTTAACTTTTTGTACGGTAATTAATAAAAAAGTTACGAGGGAATTTCAAATTTTAACAAAAATTTTGTATTTTCCCCGTATATTGAAAACTATAAAAGATATAAAAAAATTAATTGGATATTTAGATTGTTAAGAGAATTTCCTATCTTTTAATAGGTTATAACTTTTTGTATGGTATATAATAAAAAAGTTACGAGGGAATTACAAATTTTAACAAAAATTTTGTATTTCCCCCGTATATTGAAAACTATAAAAGATAAAAAAAAAATAATTAGAAATTTGGATTGCTGAGCAAATTTCCTTTCTTTTGATAGGTTATAACTTTTTGAATTTCGAATTTTTAAGAAAATTTTCTATCTTTTAATAGGTTTTATAACTTTCTGTACGTTAATTAATAAACAAGTTACGGGGGATTTACAAATTTTAACAAAAATTTGGTATTTCCCCCGTATATTGAAAACTATAAAAGATATAAAAAGACTAATCGGAAATTTGTATTGCTGAGAAATCTTTCTATCATTTGATAGGTTATAACTTTTTGTACGGTAATTAATAAAAAAGTTACGAGGGAATTTCAAATTTTAACAAAAATTTTGTATTTCCCCCGTATATTGAAAACTATAAAAGATATAAAAAGACTAATCGGAAATTTGTATGGCTGAGAAAATTTCCTATCTTTTGATAGGTTATAACTTTTTGTACGGTAATTAATAAAAAAGTTACGAGGGAATTACAAATTTTATCAAAAATTTGGTATTTCCCCTGTATATTGAAAACTATAGAAGATATGAAAGAACTAATTGAAACTTTGGATTTTTAAGAGTATTTCCTATCTTTTGATAGGTTATAACTTTTTGTACGTTAATTAATAAAAAAGTTACGAGGGATTTACAAATTTTAAAAAAAATTTTGTATTTCCCCCGTATATTGAAAACTATAAAAGATATAAAAAAACTAATCGGAAATTTGGATTGCTAAAAAAATTTCCAATCTTTTGATAGGTTATAACTTTTTGTACGGTAATTAATAAAAAAGTTACGAGAGAATTTCAAATATTAACAAAAATTTTGTATTTGTATGAAAACTATAAAATATATAAAAAAATTAATTGGATATTTGGATTGTTTAGAGAATTTCCTATCTTTTAATAGGTTATAACTTTTTGTACGGTAAATAATAAAAAAGTTACGAGGGAATTACAAATTTTAACAAAAATTTTGTATTTCTCCCGTATATTGAAAACTATAAAAGATAAAAAAAAATTAATTAGAAATTTGGATTGCTGAGCAAATTTCCTTTCTTTTGATAGGTTATAACTTTTTGTACGTTAATTAAAAAAACAGTTACGAGGGAATTACAAATTTTAACAAAAATTTTGTATTTCCCCCGTATATTAAAAACTATAAGGGATAAAAAAAAATTACTTAGAAATTTGGATTGCTGAGCAAATTTCCTTTCTTTTGATAGGTTATAACTTTTTGTACGTTTATTAAAAAAACAGTTACGAAGGAATTACAAATTTTAACAAATATTTTGTATTTCCCCCGTATATTGAAAACTATAAAAGATATAAAAAGACTAATCGGAAATTTGTATGGCTGAGAAAATTTCCTTTTTTTTCATAGGTTATAAATTTGTGTACGGTAATTAGTAAAAAAGTTACGAGGGAATTTCAAATTTTAACAAAAATTTTGTATTTCCCCCTTATATTGAAAACTACAAAAGATATAAAAAAATTAATCGGATATTTGGATTGTTGAGAGAATTTCCTATCTTTTGATAGGTTATAACTTTTTGTATGGTAAATAATAAAAAAGTTACGAGGGAATTACAAATTTTAACAAAAATTTTGTATTTCCTCCGTATATTAAAAACTATAAAAGATATAAAAAAACTAATTGAAAATTTGGATTCTTGAGAAAATTTCCTATCTTATGATAGGTTATAACTTTTTGTACGGTAATTAATAAAAAAGTTACAAGGGAATTTCAAATTTTACCAAAAATTTTGTATTTCCCCCGTATATTGAAAACTACAAAAGATATAAAAAAATTAATTGAAAATTTAGATTCTTGAGAAAATTTCCTATTTGTTTATAGGTTATAACTTTTTGTACGGTAATTAATAAAAAAGTTACGAGGGAATTACAAATTTTAACAAAAATTTGGTATTTCCCCCGTATATTGAAAACTATAAAAGATATAAAAAAAATAATTGGAATTTTGGAGTTCTAAAAAAATTTTCCTTCTTTTGATAAGTTATAACTTTTTGTACGGTAATTAATAAAAAAGTTACGAGGGAATTACAAATTTTAACAAAAATTTTGTATTTCCCCCGTATATTGAAAACTATAAAAGATATGAAAAAACTAGTTGAAATTTTAAATTTTTAAGAAAATTTTCTATCTTTTAATAGGTTATAACTTTCTGTATGTTTATTAATAAACAAGTTACGAGGGATTTACAAATTTTAACAAAAATTTGGTATTTCCCCCGTATATTGAAAACTATAAAAGATATAAAAAGACTATTTGGAAATTTGTATTGCTGAGAAAATTTCCTATCTTTTGATAGGTTATAACTTTTTGTACGGTAATTAGTGAAAAAGTTACGAGGGAATTTCAAATTTTAACAAAAATTTTGTATTTCTTCCGTATATTGAAAACTAAAAAAGATATAAAAAAATTAATTGGATATTTGGATTGCTGAGAAAATTTTCTATCTTTTGATAGGTTATAACTTTTTGTACGGTAATTAATAAAAAAGTTACGAGGGAATTTCAAATTTTAACAAAAATTTTGTATTTCCCCCGTATATTGAAAACTATAAAAGATATAAAAAGACTAATCGGAAATTTGTATGGCTGAGAAAATTTCCTATCTTTTGATAGGTTATAACTTTTTGTACGGTAATTAATAAAAAAGTTACGAGGGAATTACAAATTTTAACAAAAATTTAATATTTCCCCCGTATATTGAAAACTATAGAAGATATAAAAGAACTAATTGGAACTTTGGATTTTTAAGAATATTTCCTATCTTTTGATAGGTTATAACTTTTTGTACGTTAATTAATAAAAAAGTTACAAGGGATTTACAAATTTTAAAAAAAAATTTGTATTTCCCCCGTATATTGAAAACTATAAAAGATATAAAAAGACTAATCGGAAATTTGGATTGCTAAAAAAATTTCCTATCTTTTAATAGGTTATACCTTTTTGTACGGTAATTAATAAAAAAGTTACGAGGGAATTTTAAATTTTAACAAAAATTTTGTATTTCCCCCGTATATTGAAAACTACAAAAGATATAAAAAAATTAATTGGATATTTGGATTGTTGAGAGCATTTCCTATCTTTTGATAGGTTATAACTTTTTGTACAGTAATTAATAAAAAAGTTACGAGGAAATTACAAATTTTAACAAAAATTTTGTATTTCCCCCGTATATTGAAAACTATAAAAGATATGAAAAAACTAGTTGGAATTTTGAATTTTTAAGAAAATTTTCTATCTTTTAATAGGTTATAACTTTCTGTATGTTAATTAATAAACAAGTTACGAGGGATTAACAAATTATAACAAAAATTTGGTATTTCCCCAGTATATTAAAAACTGCAAAAGATATAAAAAAATTAATTGAAAATTTAGATTCTTGAGAAAATTTCCTATCTTTGGATAGGTTATAACTTTTTGTACGGTAATTATTAGAAAAGTTACGAGGGAATTACAAATTTTAACAAAAATTTGGTATTTACCCGTATATTGAAAACTATAAAAGATATTAAAAAAATAATTGGAATTTTGGAGTACTAAAAAAATTTCCTTTCTTTTGATAAGTTATAACTTTTTGTACGGTAATTAATAAAAAAGTTACGAGGGAATTACAAATTATAACAAAAATTTTGTATTTCCCCCGTATATTGAAAACTATAAAAGATATGAAAAAACTAGTTAGAATTTTGAATTTTTAAAAAAATTTTCTATCTTTTATTAGGTTATAACTTTCTGTATGTTAATTAATAAACAAGTTACGAGGGATTTACAAATTTTAACAAAAATTTGGTATTTCCCCCGTATATTGAAAACTATAAAAGATATAAAAAGACTAATCGGAAATTTGTATTGCTGAGAAAATTTCCTATCTTTTGATAGGTTATAACTTTTTGTACGGTAATTAATAAAAAAGTTACGAGAGAATTTCAAATATTAACAAAAATTTTGTATTTGTATGAAAACTATAAAATATATAAAAAAATTAATTGGATATTTGGATTGTTTAGAGAATTTCCTATCTTTTAATAGGTTATAACTTTTTGTACGGTAAATAATAAAAAAGTTACGAGGGAATTACAAATTTTAACAAAAATTTTGTATTTCCCCCGTATATTGAAAACTATAAAAGATAAAAAAAAATTAATTAGAAATTTGGATTGCTGAGCAAATTTCCTTTCTTTTGATAGGTTATAACTTTTTGTACGTTAATTAAAAAAACAGTTACGAGGGAATTACAAATTTTAACAAAAATTTTGTATTTCCCCCGTATATTGAAAACTATAAAAGATATAAAAAGACTAATCGGAAATTTGTATGACTGAGAAAATTTCCTATCTTTTGATAGGTTATAACTTTTTGTACGGTAATTAATAAAAAAGTTACGAGGGAATTACAAATTTTAACAAAAATTTGGTATTTCCCCCGTATATTGAAAACTGTAGAAGATATAAAAGAACTAATTGGAACTTTGGATTTTTAATAGTATTTCCTATCTTTTGATAGGTTATAACTTTTTGTACGTTAATTAATAAAAAAGTTACGAGGGATTTACAAATTTTAAAAAAAATTTTGTATTTCCCCCGTATATTGAAAACTATAAAAGATATAAAAAAACTAATCGGAAATTTGGATTGCTAAAAAAATTTCCAATCTTTTGATAGGTTATAACTTTTTGTACGGTAATTAATAAAAAAGTTACGAGGGAATTTCAAATTTTAACAAAAATTTTGTATTTCCCCAGTATATTGAAAACTATAAAAGATATAAAAAAAATTGATTGGATCTTTGGATTGTTGAGAGAATTTCCTATCTTTTGATAGGTTATAACTTTTTGTACGGTAATTAATAAAAAAGTTACGAGGGAATTACAAATTTTAACAAAAATTTTGTATTTCCCCCTTATATTGAAAACTATAAAAGATATAAAAAAAATAATTGGAATTTTGGAGTTCTAAAAAAATTTTCTTTCTTTTGATAAGTTATAACTTTTTGTAAGGTAATTAATAAAAAAGTTACGAGGGAATTACAAATTTTAACAAAAATTTTGTATTTCCCCCGTATATTGAAAACTATGAAAGATATGAAAAAACTAGTTGGAATTTTGAATTTTTAAGAAAATTTTCTATCTTTTAATGGGTTATAACTTTCTGTATGTTAATTAATAAACAAGATACGAGGGATTTACAAATTTTAACAAAAATTTGGTATTTCCCCCGTATACTGAAAACTACAAAAGACATAAAAAAATTAATCAAAAATTTAGATTCTTGAGAAAATTTCCTATCTTTTGATAGGTTATAACTTTTTGTACGGTAATTAATAAAAAAGTTACGAGAGAATTACAAATTTTAACAAAAATTTGGTATTTCCCCCGTATATTGAAAACTATAAAAGATATAAAAAAAATAATTGGAATTTTGGAGTTCTAAAAAAATTTCCTTTCTTTTGATAAGTTATAACTTTTTGTGCGGTAATTAATAAAAAAGTTACGAGGGAATTACAAATTTTAACAAAAATTTTGTATTTTTCCCGTATATTGAAAACTATAAAAGATATGAAAAAACTAGTTGGAATTTTGAATTTTTAAGAAAATTTTCTATCTTTTAATGGGTTATAACTTTCTGTATGTTAATTAATAAACAAGTTACGAGAGATTTACAAATTTTAACAAAAATTTGGTATTTCCCCCGTATATTGAAAACTATAAAAGATATAAAAAGACTAATCGGAAATTTGTATTGCTAAGAAAATTTCCTATCTTTTGATAGGTTATAACTTTTTGTACGGTAATTAATAAAAAAGTTACGAGGGAATTTCAAATGTTAACAAAAATTTTGTATTTCCCCCGTATATTGAAAACTATAAAAGATATAAAAAAATTAATTGGATATTTAGATTGTTAGGAGAATTTCCTTTTTTTTGATAGGTTACAACTTTTTGTACGGTATATAATAAAAAAGTTACGAGGGAATTACAAATTTTAACAAAAATTTTGTATTTCCCCCGTATATTGAAAACTATAAAAGATAAAAAAAAAATAATTAGAAATTTGGATTGCTGAGCAAATTTCCTTTCTTTTGATAGGTTATAACTTTTTGTACGTTAATTAAAAAAACAGTTACGAGGGAATTACAAATTTTAACAAAAATTTTGTATTTCCCCCGTATATTGAAAACTATAAAAGATATAAAAAGACTAATCGAAAATTTGTATGGCTGAAAAAATTTCCTATCTTTTGATAGGTTATAACTTTTTGTACGGTAATTAATAAAAAAGTTACGAGGGAATTACAAATTTTATCAAAAATTTGGTATTTCCCCCGTATATTGAAAACTATAGAAGATATGAAAGAACTAATTGAAACTTTGGATTTTTAAGAGTATTTCCTATCTTTTGATAGGTTATAACTTTTTGTACGTTAATTAATAAAAAAGTTACGAGGGATTTACAAATTTAAAAAAAAATTTTGTATTTCCCCCGTATATTAAAAACTATAAAAGATATAAAGACTAATCGGAAATTTGGATTGCTAAAAAAATTTCCTATCTTTTACTAGGTTATAACTTTTTGTACGGTAATTAATAAAAAAGTTACGAGGGAATTTCAAATTTTAACAAAAATTTTGTATTTCCCTTGTATATTGAAAACTACAAAAGATATAAAAAAATTAATTGAAAATTTAGATTCTTGAGAAAATTTCCTATTTTTTTTATAGGTTATAACTTTTTGTACGGTAATTAATAAAAAAGTTACGAGGGAATTACAAATTTTAACAAAAATTTGGTATTTCCCCCGTATATTGAAAACTATAAAAGATATAGAAAAAATTTTTGGAATTTTGGAGTTCTAAAAAAATTTCCCTTCTTTTGATAAGTTATAACTTTCTGTACGGTAATTAATAAAAAAGTTACGAGGGAATTACAAATTTTAACAAAAATTTTGTATTTCCCCCGTATATTGAAAACTATAAAAGATATGAAAAAACTAGTTGGAATTTTAAATTTTAAAGAAAATTTTCTATCTTTTAATAGGTTATAACTTTCTGTATGTTTATTAATAAACAAGTTACGAGGGATTTACAAATTTTAACAAAAATTTGGTATTTCCTCCGTATATTGAAAACTATAAAAGATATAAAAAGACTATTTGGAAATTTGTATTGCTGAGAAAATTTCCTATCTTTTGATAGGTTATAACTTTTTGTACGGTAATTAATAAAAAAGTTACAAATTTTAACAAAAATTTTGTATTTTCCCCGTATATTGAAAACTATCAAAGATATAAAAAGACTAATGAGAAATTTGGATTGCTAAGCAAATCTCCTTTCTTTTGATAGGTTATAACTTTTTGTACGGTAATTAATAAAAAAGTTACGAGGTAATTCTAAATTTTAACAAAAATTTTGTATTTCTCCCGTATATTAAAAACTATAAAAGATATAAAAAAATTAATTGAATATTTGGATTGTTGAGAGAATTTCCTATCTTTTGATAGGTTGTAACTTTTTGTACGGTAAATAATAAAAAAGTTACAAGGGAATTACAAATTTTAACAAAAATTTTGTATTTCCCCCGTATATTGAAAACTATAAAAGATAAAAAAAATTATTAAGAAATTTGGATTGCTAAGCAAATTTCCTTTCTTTTGATAGGTTATAACTTTTTGTACGTTAATTAAAAAAACAGTTACAAGGGAATTACAAATTTTAACAAAAATTTTGTATTTCCCCCGTATATTGAAAACCATAAGGGATAAAAAAAAATTAATTAGAAATTTGGATTGCTGAGCAAATTTCCTTTCTTTTGATAGGTTATAACTTTTTGTACGTTAATTAAAAAAACAGTTACGAAGGAATTACAAATTTTAACAAATATTTTGTATTTCCCCCGTATATTGAAAACTATAAAAGATATAAAAAAAATATTTGGAATTTTGGAGTTCTAAAAAAATTTCCCTTCTTTTGATAAATTATAACTTTTTGTACGGTAATTAATAAAAAAGTTACGGGGGAATTACAAATTTTAACAAAAATTTTGTATTACCCCCGTATATTGAAAACCATAAAAGATATGAAAAAACTAGTTGGAATTTTAAATTTTTAAGAAAATTTTCTATCTTTTAATAGGTTATAACTTTCTGTATGTTTATTAATAAACAAGTTACCAGGGATTTACAAATTTTAACAAAAACTTGGTATTTCCCCCGTATATTGAAAACTATAAAAGATATAAAAAGACTATTTAGAAATTTGTATTGATGAGAAAATTTCCTATCTTTTGATAGGTTATAACTTTTTGTACGGTAATTAATGAAAAAGTTACGAGGAAATTTCGAATTTTAACAAAAATTTTGTATTTCCCCCGTATATTAAAAACTATAAAAGATATAAAAAAACTAATTGGATATTTGGATTGCTGAGAAAATTTCCTATCTTTTGATAGGTTATAACTTTTTGTACGGTAATTAATAAAAAAGTTACGAGGGAATTTCAAATTTTAACAAAAATTTTGTATTTCCCCCGTATATTGAAAACTATAAAAGACATAAAAAGACTAATCGGAAATTTGTATGGCTGAGAAAATTTCCTATCTTTTGATAGGTTATAACTTTTTGTACGGCAATTAATAAAAAAGTTACGAGGGAATTACAAATTTTAACAAAAATTTAATATTTCCCCCGTATATTGAAAACTATAGAAGATATAAAAGAACTAATTGGAACTTTGGATTTTTAAGAATATTTCCTATCTTTTGATAGGTTATAACTTTTTGTACGGTAATTAATGAAAAAGTTACGAGGAAATTTCGAATTTTAACAAAAATTTTGTATTTCCCCCGTATATTAAAAACTATAAAAGATATAAAAAAACTAATTGGATATTTGGATTGCTGAGAAAATTTCCTATCTTTTGATAGGTTATAACTTTTTGTACGGTAATTAATAAAAAAGTTACAAGGGAATTTCAAATTTTAACAAAAATTTTGTATTTCCCCCGTATATTGAAAACTATAAAAGATATAAAAAGACTAATCGGAAATTTGTATGGCTGAGAAAATTTTCTATCTTTTGATAGGTTATAACTTTTTGTACGGCAATTAATAAAAAAGTTACGAGGGAATTACAAATTTTAACAAAAATTTAATATTTCCCCCGTATATTGAAAACTATAGAAGATATAAAAGAACAAATTGGAACTTTGGATTTTTAAGAATATTTCCTATCTTTTGATAGGTTACAACTTTTTGTACGTTAATTAATAAAAAAGTTACAAGGGATTTACAAATTTTAAAAAAAAATTTGTATTTCCCCCGTATATTGAAAACTATAAAAGATATAAAAAGACTAATCGGAAATTTGGATTGCTAAAAAAATTTTCTATCTTTTAATAGGTTATAACTTTTTGTACGGTAATTAATAAAAAAGTTACGAGGGAATTTTAAATTTTAACAAAAATTTTGTATTTCCCCCGTATATTAAAAACTACAAAAGATATAAAAAAATTAATTGGATATTTGGATTGTTGAGAGAATTTCCTATCTTTTGATAGGTTATAACTTTTTGTACGGTAA
The DNA here is from genome assembly GCA_964028335.1 of Altica lythri. Lineage (NCBI taxonomy): Eukaryota > Metazoa > Arthropoda > Insecta > Coleoptera > Chrysomelidae > Altica > Altica lythri. Next base: position 234,645 of record CAXIIO010000367.1, on the reverse strand, counting down.
TTAATAAAAAGGTTACGAGGAAATTACAAATTTTAACAAAAATTTTGTATTTCCCCCGTATATTGAAAACTATAAAAGATATAAAAAAACTAGTTGGAATTTTGAATTTTTAAGAAAATTTTCTATCTTTTAATAGGTTATAACTTTCTGTATGTTAATTAATAAACAAGTTACGAGGGATTAACAAATTTTAACAAAAATTTGGTATTTCCCCCGTATATTGAAAACTGCAAAAGATATAAAAAAATTAATTGAAAATTTAGATTCTTGAGAAAATTTCCTATCTTTTGATAGGCTATAACTTTTTGTACGGTAATTAATAAAAAAGTTACGAGGGAATTACAAATTTTAACAAAAATTTGGTATTTACCCGTATATTGAAAACTATAAAAGATATAAAAAAAATAATTGGAATTTTGGAGTTCTAAAAAAATTTTCTTTCTTCTGATAAGTTATAGCTTTTTGTACGGTAATTAATAAAAAAGTTACGAGGAAATTACAAATTATAACAAAAATTTTGTATTTCCCCCGTATATTGAAAACTATAAAAGATATGAAAAAACTAGTTAGAATTTTGAATTTTTAAGAAAATTTTCTATCTTTTAATAGGTTATAACTTTCTGTATGTTAATTAATAAACAAGTTACGAGGGATTTACAAATTTTAACAAAAATTTGGTATTTCCCCCGTATATTGAAAACTATAAAAGATATAAAAGGATTAATTGGAAATTTGTATTGCTGAGAAAATTTCCTATCTTTTGATAGGTTATAACTTTTTGTACGGTAATTAATAAAAAAGTTACGAGGGAATTTCAAATATTAACAAAAATTTTGTATTTGTATGAAAACTATAAAAGATATAAAAAAATTAATTGGATATTTGGATTGTTGAGAGAATTTCCTATCTTTTAATAGGTTATAACTTTTTGTACGGTAAATAATAAAAAAGTTACGAGAGAATTACAAATTTTAACAAAAATTTGGTATTTCCCCCGTATATTGAAAACTATAAAAGATAAAAAAAAATTAATTAGAAATTTGGATTGCTGAGCAAATTTCCTTTCTTTTGATAGATTATAACTTTTTGTACGTTAATTAAAAAAACAGTTACGAGGAAATTACAAATTTTAACAAAAATTTTGTATTTCCCCCGTATATTGAAAACTATAAAAGATATAAAAAGACTAATCAGAAATTTGTATGGCTGAGAAAATTTCCTATCTTTTGATAGGTTATAACTTTTTGTACGGTAATTAATAAAAAAGTTACGAGGGAATTACAAATTTTAACAAAAATTTGGTATTTCCCCCGTATATTGAAAACTATAAAAGATATGAAAGAACTAATTGGAACTTTGGATTTTTAAGAGTATTTCCTATCTTTTGATAGGTTATAACTTTTTGTACGTTAATTAATAAAAAAGTTACGAGGGATTTACAAATTTTAAAAAAAATTTTGTATTTCCCCCGTATATTGAAAACTATAAAAGATATAAAAAACTAATCGGAAATTTGGATTGCTAAAAAAATGTCCTATCTTTTGATAGGTTATAACTTTTTGTACGGTAAATAATAAAAAAGTTACGAGGGAATTACAAATTTTAACAAAAATTTTGTATTTCCCCCTTATATTGAAAACTATAAAAGATATAAAAAAAATAATTGGAATTTTGGAGTTCTAAAAAAATTTTCTTTCTTTTGATAAGTTATAACTTTTTGTAAGGTAATTAATAAAAAAGTTACGAGGGAATTACAAATTTTAACAAAAATTTTGTATTTCCCCCGTATATCGAAAACTATGAAAGATATGAAAAAACTAGTTGGAATTTTGAATTTTTAAGAAAATTTTCTATCTTTTAACGGGTTATAACTTTCTGTGTGTTAATTAATAAACAAGTTACGAGGGATTTACAAATTTTAACAAAAATTTGGTATTTCCCCCGTATACTGAAAACTACAAAAGACATAAAAAAATTAATTGAAAATTTAGATTCTTGAGAAAATTTCCTATCTTTTGATAGGTTATAACTTTTTGTACGGTAATTAATAAAAAAGTTACGAGGGAATTACAAATTTTAACAAAAATTTGGTATTTCCCCCGTATATTGAAAACTATAAAAGATATAAAAAAAATAATAGGAATTTTGGAGTTCTAAAAAAATTTCCTTTCTTTTGATAAGTTAACACTTTTTGTACGGTAATTAATAAAAAAGTTACAAGGGAATTACAAATTTTAACAAAAATTTTGTATTTCCCCCGTATATTGAAAACTATAAAAGATATGAAAGAACTAGTTGGAATTTTGAATTTTTAAGAAAATTTTCTATCTTTTAATAGGTTATAACTTTCTGTATGTTAATTAATAAACAAGTTACGAGAGATTTACAAATTTTAACAAAAATTTGGTATTTCCCCCGTATATTGAAAACTATAAAAGATATAAAAAGACTAATCGGAAATTTGTATTGCTGAGAAACCTTTCTATCTTTTGATAGGTTTTAACTTTTTGTACGGTAATTAATAAAAAAGTTACGAGGGAATTTCAAATTTTAACAAAAATTTTGTATTTTCCCCGTATATTGAAAACTATAAAAGATATAAAAAAATTAATTGGATATTTAGATTGTTAAGAGAATTTCCTATCTTTTGATAGGTTAGAACTTTTTGTATGGTATATAATAAAAAAGTTACGAGGGAATTACAAATTTTAACAAAAATTTTGTATTTCCACCGTATATTGAAAACTATAAAAGATAAAAAAAAAATAATTAGAAATTTGGATTGCTGAGCAAATTTCCTTTCTTTTGATAGGTTATAACTTTTTGAATTTCGAATTTTTAAGAAAATTTTCTATCTTTTAATAGGTTTTATAACTTTCTGTACGTTAATTAATAAACAAGTTACGGGGGATTTACAAATTTTAACAAAAATTTGGTATTTCCCCCGTATATTGAAAACTATAAAAGATATAAAAAGACTAATCGGAAATTTGTATTGCTGAGAAATCTTTCTATCATTTGATAGGTTATAACTTTTTGTACGGTAATTAATAAAAAAGTTACGAGGGAATTTCAAATTTTAACAAAAATTTTGTATTTCCCCCGTATATTGAAAACTATAAAAGATATAAAAAGACTAATCGGAAATTTGTATGGCTGAGAAAATTTCCTATCTTTTGATAGGTTATAACTTTTTGTACGGTAATTAATAAAAAAGTTACGAGGGAATTACAAATTTTATCAAAAATTTGGTATTTCCCCTGTATATTGAAAACTATAGAAGATATGAAAGAACTAATTGAAACTTTGGATTTTTAAGAGTATTTCCTATCTTTTGATAGGTTATAACTTTTTGTACGTTAATTAATAAAAAAGTTACGAGGGATTTACAAATTTTAAAAAAAAATTTGTATTTCCCCCGTATATTGAAAACTATAAAAGATATAAAAAAACTAATCGGAAATTTGGATTGCTAAAAAAATTTCCAATCTTTTGATAGGTTATAACTTTTTGTACGGTAATTAATAAAAAAGTTACGAGGGAATTTCAAATTTTAACAAAAATTTTGTATTTCCCCAGTATATTGAAAACTATAAAAGATATAAAAAAAATTGATTGGATCTTTGGATTGTTGAGAGAATTTCCAATCTTTTGATAAGTTATAACTTTTTGTAAGGTAATTAATAAAAAAGTTACGAGGGAATTACAAATTTTAACAAAAATTTTGTATTTCCCCCGTATATTGAAAACTATGAAAGATATGAAAAAACTAGTTGGAATTTTGAATTTTTAAGAAAATTTTCTATCTTTTAATGGGTTATAACTTTCTGTATGTTAATTAATAAACAAGATACGAGGGATTTACAAATTTTAACAAAAATTTGGTATTTCCCCCGTATACTGAAAACTACAAAGGACATAAAAAAATTAATCAAAAATTTAGATTCTTGAGAAAATTTCCTATCTTTTGATAGGTTATAACTTTTTGTACGGTAATTAATAAAAAAGTTACGAGAGAATTACAAATTTTAACAAAAATTTGGTATTTCCCCCGTATATTGAAAACTATAAAAGATATAAAAAAAATAATTGGAATTTTGGAGTTCTAAAAAAATTTCCTTTCTTTTGATAAGTTATAACTTTTTGTGCGGTAATTAATAAAAAAGTTACGAGGGAATTACAAATTTTAACAAAAATTTTGTATTTTTCCCGTATATTGAAAACTATAAAAGATATGAAAAAACTAGTTGGAATTTTGAATTTTTAAGAAAATTTTCTATCTTTTAATGGGTTATAACTTTCTGTATGTTAATTAATAAACAAGTTACGTGAGATTTACAAATTTTAACAAAAATTTGGTATTTCCCCCGTATATTGAAAACTATAAAAGATATAAAAAGACTAATCGGAAATTTGTATTGCTAAGAAAATTTCCTATCTTTTGATAGGTTATAACTTTTTGTACGGTAATTAATAAAAAAGTTACGAGGGAATTTCAAATTTTAACAAAAATTTTGTATTTCCCCCGTATATTGAAAACTATAAAAGATATAAAAAAATTAATTGGATATTTAGATTGTTAGGAGAATTTCCTTTTTTTTGATAGGTTACAACTTTTTGTACGGTATATAATAAAAAAGTTACGAGGGAATTACAAATTTTAACAAAAATTTTGTATTTCCCCCGTAGATTGAAAACTATAAAAGATAAAAAAAAAATAATTAGAAATTTGGATTGCTGAGCAAATTTCCTTTCTTTTGATAGGTTATAACTTTTTGTACGTTAATTAAAAAAACAGTTACGAGGGAATTACAAATTTTAACAAAAATTTTGTATTTCCCCCGTATATTGAAAACTATAAAAGATATAAAAAGACTAATCGGAAATTTGTATGGCTGAGAAAATTTCCTATCTTTTGATAGGTTATAACTTTTTGTACGGTAATTAATAAAAAAGTTACGAGGGAATTACAAATTTTATCAAAAATTTGGTATTTCCCCCGTATATTGAAAACTATAAAAGATATGAAAGAACTAATTGGAACTTTGGATTTTTAAGAGTATTTCCTATCTTTTGATAGGTTATAACTTTTTGTACGTTAATTAATAAAAAAGTTACGAGGGATTTACAAATTTTAAAAAAAATTTTGTATTTTCCCCGTATATTGAAAACTATAAAAGATATAAAAAACTAATCGGAAATTTGGATTGCTAAAAAAATTTCCTATCTTTTGATAGGTTATAACTTTTTGTACGGTAAATAATAAAAAAGTTACGAGGGAATTACAAATTTTAACAAAAATTTTGTATTTCCCCCTTATATTGAAAACTATAAAAGATATAAAAAAAATAATTGGAATTTTGGAGTTCTAAAAAAATTTTCTTTCTTTTGATAAGTTATAACTTTTTGTAAGGTAATTAATAAAAAAGTTACGAGGGAATTACAAATTTTAACAAAAATTTTGTATTTCCCCCGTATATCGAAAACTATGAAAGATATGAAAAAACTAGTTGGAATTTTGAATTTTTAAGAAAATTTTCTATCCTTTAACGGGTTATAACTTTCTGTGCGTTAATTAATAAACAAGTTACGAGGGATTTACAAATTTTAACAAAAATTTGGTATTTCCCCCGTATACTGAAAACTACAAAAGACATAAAAAAATTAATTGAAAATTTAGATTCTTGAGAAAATTTCCTATCTTTTGATAGGTTATAACTTTTTGTACGGTAATTAATAAAAAAGTTACGAGGGAATTACAAATTTTAACAAAAATTTGGTATTTCCCCCGTATATTGAAAACTATAAAAGATATAAAAAAAATAATAGGAATTTTGGAGTTCTAAAAAAATTTCCTTTCTTTTGATAAGTTAACACTTTTTGTACGGTAATTAATAAAAAAGTTACAAGGGAATTACAAATTTTAACAAAAATTTTGTATTTCCCCCGTATATTGAAAACTATAAAAGATATGAAAGAACTAGTTGGAATTTTGAATTTTTAAGAAAATTTTCTATCTTTTAATAGGTTATAACTTTCTGTATGTTAATTAATAAACAAGTTACGAGAGATTTACAAATTTTAACAAAAATTTGGTATTTCCCCCGTATATTGAAAACTATAAAAGATATAAAAAGACTAATCGGAAATTTGTATTGCTGAGAAACCTTTCTATCTTTTGATAGGTTTTAACTTTTTGTACGGTAATTAATAAAAAAGTTACGAGGGAATTTCAAATTTTAACAAAAATTTTGTATTTTCCCCGTATATTGAAAACTATAAAAGATATAAAAAAATTAATTGGATATTTAGATTGTTAAGAGAATTTCCTATCTTTTGATAGGTTAGAACTTTTTGTATGGTATATAATAAAAAAGTTACGAGGGAATTACAAATTTTAACAAAAATTTTGTATTTCCACCGTATATTGAAAACTATAAAAGATAAAAAAAAATAATTAGAAATTTGGATTGCTGAGCAAATTTCCTTTCTTTTGATAGGTTATAACTTTTTGAATTTCGAATTTTTAAGAAAATTTTCTATCTTTTAATAGGTTTTATAACTTTCTGTACGTTAATTAATAAACAAGTTACGGGGGATTTACAAATTTTAACAAAAATTTGGTATTTCCCCCGTATATTGAAAACTATAAAAGATATAAAAAGACTAATCGGAAATTTGTATTGCTGAGAAATCTTTCTATCATTTGATAGGTTATAACTTTTTGTACGGTAATTAATAAAAAAGTTACGAGGGAATTTCAAATTTTAACAAAAATTTTGTATTTCCCCCGTATATTGAAAACTATAAAAGATATAAAAAGACTAATCGGAAATTTGTATGGCTGAGAAAATTTCCTATCTTTTGATAGGTTATAACTTTTTGTACGGTAATTAATAAAAAAGTTACGAGGGAATTACAAATTTTATCAAAAATTTGGTATTTCCCCTGTATATTGAAAACTATAGAAGATATGAAAGAACTAATTGAAACTTTGGATTTTTAAGAGTATTTCCTATCTTTTGATAGGTTATAACTTTTTGTACGTTAATTAATAAAAAAGTTACGAGGGATTTACAAATTTTAAAAAAAATTTTGTATTTCCCCCGTATATTGAAAACTATAAAAGATATAAAAAAACTAATCGGAAATTTGGATTGCTAAAAAAATTTCCAATCTTTTGATAGGTTATAACTTTTTGTACGGTAATTAATAAAAAAGTTACGAGGGAATTTCAAATTTTAACAAAAATTTTGTATTTCCCCAGTATATTGAAAACTATAAAAGATATAAAAAAAATTGATTGGATCTTTGGATTGTTGAGAGAATTTCCAATCTTTTGATAAGTTATAACTTTTTGTAAGGTAATTAATAAAAAAGTTACGAGGGAATTACAAATTTTAACAAAAATTTTGTATTTCCCCCGTATATTGAAAACTATGAAAGATATGAAAAAACTAGTTGGAATTTTGAATTTTTAAGAAAATTTTCTATCTTTTAATGGGTTATAACTTTCTGTATGTTAATTAATAAACAAGATACGAGGGATTTACAAATTTTAACAAAAATTTGGTATTTCCCCCGTATACTGAAAACTACAAAAGACATAAAAAAATTAATCAAAAATTTAGATTCTTGAGAAAATTTCCTATCTTTTGATAGGTTATAACTTTTTGTACGGTAATTAATAAAAAAGTTACGAGAGAATTACAAATTTTAACAAAAATTTGGTATTTCCCCCGTATATTGAAAACTATAAAAGATATAAAAAAAATAATTGGAATTTTGGAGTTCTAAAAAAATTTCCTTTCTTTTGATAAGTTATAACTTTTTGTGCGGTAATTAATAAAAAAGTTACGAGGGAATTACAAATTTTAACAAAAATTTTGTATTTTTCCCGTATATTGAAAACTATAAAAGATATGAAAAAACTAGTTGGAATTTTGAATTTTTAAGAAAATTTTCTATCTTTTAATGGGTTATAACTTTCTGTATGTTAATTAATAAACAAGTTACGTGAGATTTACAAATTTTAACAAAAATTTGGTATTTCCCCCGTATATTGAAAACTATAAAAGATATAAAAAGACTAATCGAAAATTTGTATTGCTAAGAAAATTTCCTATCTTTTGATAGGTTATAACTTTTTGTACGGTAATTAATAAAAAAGTTACGAGGGAATTTCAAATTTTAACAAAAATTTTGTATTTCCCCCGTATATTGAAAACTATAAAAGATATAAAAAAATTAATTGGATATTTAGATTGTTAGGAGAATTTCCTTTTTTTTGATAGGTTACAACTTTTTGTACGGTATATAATAAAAAAGTTACGAGGGAATTACAAATTTTAACAAAAATTTTGTATTTCCCCCGTATATTGAAAACTATAAAAGATAAAAAAAAAATAATTAGAAATTTGGATTGCTGAGCAAATTTCCTTTCTTTTGATAGGTTATAACTTTTTGTACGTTAATTAAAAAAACAGTTACGAGGGAATTACAAATTTTAACAAAAATTTTGTATTTCCCCCGTATATTGAAAACTATAAAAGATATAAAAAGACTAATCGGAAATTTGTATGGCTGAGAAAATTTCCTATCTTTTGATAGGTTATAACTTTTTGTACGGTAATTAATAAAAAAGTTACGAGGGAATTACAAATTTTATCAAAAATTTGGTATTTCCCCCGTATATTGAAAACTATAAAAGATATGAAAGAACTAATTGAAACTTTGGATTTTTAAGAGTATTTCCTATCTTTTGATAGGTTATAACTTTTTGTACGTTAATTAATAAAAAAGTTACGAGGGATTTACAAATTTAAAAAAAAATTTTGTATTTCCCCCGTATATTGAAAACTATAAAAGATATAAAAAAAATAATTGGAATTTTGGAGTTCTAAAAAAATTTCCCTTCTTTTGATAAGTTATAACTTTTTGTACGGTAATTAATAAAAAAGTTACGAGGGAATTACAAATTTTAACAAAAATTTTGTATTTCCCCCGTATATTGAAAACTATAAAAGATATGAAAAAACTAGTTGGAATTTTAAATTTTAAAGAAAATTTTCTATCTTTTAATAGGTTATAACTTTCTGTATGTTTATTAATAAACAAGTTACGAGGGATTTACAAATTTTAACAAAAATTTGGTATTTCCCCCGTATATTGAAAACTATAAAAGATATAAAAAGACTATTTGGAAATTTGTATTGCTGAGAAAATTTCCTATCTTTTGATAGGTTATAACTTTTTGTACGGTAATTAATAAAAAAGTTACAAATTTTAACAAAAATTTTGTATTTTCCCCGTATATTGAAAACTATCAAAGATATAAAAAGACTAATGAGAAATTTGGATTGCTAAGCAAATTTTTTTTTTTTGATAGGTTATAACTTTTTGTACGGTAATTAATAAAAAAGTTACAAGGTAATTCTAAATTTTAACAAAAATTTTGTATTTCCCCCGTATATTGAAAACTATAAAAGATATAAAAAAATTAATTGAATATTTGGATTGTTGAGAGAATTTCCTATCTTTTGATAGGCTGTAACTTTTTGTACGGTAAATAATAAAAAAGTTACAAGGGAATTACAAATTTTAACAAAAATTTTGTATTTCCCCCGTATATTGAAAACTATAAAAGATAAAAAAAATTATTAAGAAATTTGGATTGCTAAGCAAATTTCCTTTCTTTTGATAGGTTATAACTTTTTGTACGTTAATTAAAAAAACAGTTACAAGGGAATTACAAATTTTAACAAAAATTTTGTATTTCCCCCGTATATTGAAAACCATAAGGGATAAAAAAAAATTAATTAGAAATTTGGATTGCTGAGCAAATTTCCTTTCTTTTGATAGGTTATAACTTTTTGTACGTTAATTAAAAAAACAGTTACGAAGGAATTACAAATTTTAACAAATATTTTGTATTTCCCCCGTATATTGAAAACTATAAAAGATATAAAAAGACTAATCGAAAATTTGTATGGCTGAGAAAATTTCCTATCTTTTCATAGGTTATAACTTTGTGTACGGTAATTAATAAAAAAGTTACGAGGGAATTTCAAATTTTAACAAAAATTTTGTATTTCCCCCTTATATTGAAAACTACAAAAGATATAAAAAAATTAATCGGATATTTGGATTGTTGAGAGAATTTCCTATCTTTTGATAGGTTATAACTTTTTGTACGGTAAATAATAAAAAAGTTACGAGGGAATTACAAATTTTAACAAAAATTTTGTATTTCCTCCGTATATTGAAAACTATAAAAGATATAAAAAAATTAATTGAAAATTTGGATTCTTGAGAAAATTTCCTATTTGTTTATAGGTTATAACTTTTTGTACCGTAATTAATAAAAAAGTTACAAGGGAATTACAAATTTTAACAAAAATTTGGTATTTCCCCCGTATATTGAAAACTATAAAAGATATAAAAAAAATAATTGGAATTTTGGAGTTCTAAAAAAATTTCCCTTCTTTTGATAAGTTATAACTTTTTGTACGGTAATTAATAAAAAAGTTACAAGGGAATTACAAATTTTAACAAAAATTTGGTATTTCCCCCGTATATTGAAAACTATAAAAGATATAAAAAAAATATTTGGAATTTTGGAGTTCTAAAAAAATTTCCCTTCTTTTGATAAGTTATAACTTTTTGTACGGTAATTAATAAAAAAGTTACGAGGGAATTACAAATTTTAACAAAAATTTTGTATTACCCCCGTATATTGAAAACCATAAAAGATATGAAAAAACTAGTTGGAATTTTAAATTTTTAAGAAAATTTTTTATCTTTTAATAGGTTATAACTTTCTGTATGTTTATTAATAAACAAGTTACCAGGGATTTACAAATTTTAACAAAAACTTGGTATTTCCCCCGTATATTGAAAACTATAAAAGATATAAAAAGACTATTTAGAAATTTGTATTGATGAGAAAATTTTCTATCTTTTGATAGGTTATAACTTTTTGTACGGTAATTAATGAAAAAGTTACGAGGAAATTTCGAATTTTAACAAAAATTTTGTATTTCCCCCGTATATTAAAAACTATAAAAGATATAAAAAAACTAATTGGATATTTGGATTGCTGAGAAAATTTCCTATCTTTTGATAGGTTATAACTTTTTGTACGGTAATTAATAAAAAAGTTACGAGGGAATTTCAAATTTTAACAAAAATTTTGTATTTCCCCCGTATATTGAAAACTATAAAAGACATAAAAAGACTAATCGGAAATTTGTTTGGCTGAGAAAATTTCCTATCTTTTGATAGGTTATAACTTTTTGTACGGCAATTAATAAAAAAGTTACGAGGGAATTACAAATTTTAACAAAAATTTAATATTTCCCCCGTATATTGAAAACTATAGAAGATATAAAAGAACTAATTGGAACTTTGGATTCTTAAGAATATTTCCTATCTTTTGATAGGTTATAACTTTTTGTACGGTAATTAATGAAAAAGTTACGACGAAATTTCGAATTTTAACAAAAATTTTGTATTTCCCCCGTATATTAAAAACTATAAAAGATATAAAAAAACTAATTGGATATTTGGATTGCTGAGAAAATTTCCTATCTTTTGATAGGTTATAACTTTTTGTACGGTAATTAATAAAAAAGTTACGAGGGAATTTCAAATTTTAACAAAAATTTTGTATTTCCCCCGTATATTGAAAACTATAAAAGATATAAAAAGACTAATCGGAAATTTGTATGGCTGAGAAAATTTCCTATCTTTTGATAGGTTATAACTTTTTGTACGGCAATTAATAAAAAAGTTACGAGGGAATTACAAATTTTAACAAAAATTTAATATTTCCCCCGTATATTGAAAACTATAGAAGATATAAAAGAACTAATTGGAACTTTGGATTTTTAAGAATATTTCCTATCTTTTGATAGGTTATAACTTTTTGTACGTTAATTAATAAAAAAGTTACAAGGGATTTACAAATTTTAAAAAAAAATTTGTATTTCCCCCGTATATTGAAAACTATAAAAGATATAAAAAGTCTAATCGGAAATTTGGATTGCTAAAAAAATTTTCTATCTTTTAATAGGTTATAACTTTTTGTACGGTAATTAATAAAAAAGTTACGAGGGAATTTTAAATTTTAACAAAAATTTTGTATTTCCCCCGTATATTAAAAACTACAAAAGATATAAAAAAATTAATTGGATATTTGGATTGTTGAGAGAATTTCCTATCTTTTGATAGGTTATAACTTTTTGTACGGTAATTAATAAAAAGGTTACGAGGAAATTACAAATTTTAACAAAAATTTTGTATTTCCCCCGTATATTGAAAACTATAAAAGATATAAAAAAACTAGTTGGAATTTTGAATTTTTAAGAAAATTTTCTATCTTTTAATAGGTTATAACTTTCTGTATGTTAATTAATAAACAAGTTACGAGGGATTAACAAATTTTAACAAAAATTTGGTATTTCCCCCGTATATTGAAAACTGCAAAAGATATAAAAAAATTAATTGAAAATTTAGATTCTTGAGAAAATTTCCTATCTTTTGATAGGCTATAACTTTTTGTACGGTGATTAATAAAAAAGTTACGAGGGAATTACAAATTTTTACAAAAATTTGGTATTTACCCGTATATTGAAAACTATAAAAGATATAAAAAAAATAATTGGAATTTTGGAGTTCTAAAAAAATTTTCTTTCTTCTGATAAGTTATAGCTTTTTGTACGGTAATTAATAAAAAAGTTACGAGGAAATTACAAATTATAACAAAAATTTTGTATTTCCCCCGTATATTGAAAACTATAAAAGATATGAAAAAACTAGTTAGAATTTTGAATTTTTAAGAAAATTTTCTATCTTTTAATAGGTTATAACTTTCTGTATGTTAATTAATAAACAAGTTACGAGGGATTTACAAATTTTAACAAAAATTTGGTATTTCCCCCGTATATTGAAAACTATAAAAGATATAAAAGGATTAATCGGAAATTTGTATTGCTGAGAAAATTTCCTATCTTTTGATAGGTTATAACTTTTTGTACGGTAATTAATAAAAAAGTTACGAGGGAATTTCAAATATTAACAAAAATTTTGTATTTGTATGAAAACTATAAAAGATATAAAAAAATTAATTGGATATTTGGATTGTTGAGAGAATTTCCTATCTTTTAATAGGTTATAACTTTTTGTACGGTAAATAATAAAAAAGTTACGAGAGAATTACAAATTTTAACAAAAATTTGGTATTTCCCCCGTATATTGAAAACTATAAAAGATAAAAAAAAATTAATTAGAAATTTGGATTGCTGAGCAAATTTCCTTTCTTTTGATAGATTATAACTTTTTGTACGTTAATTAAAAAAACAGTTACGAGGAAATTACAAATTTTAACAAAAATTTTGTATTTCCCCCGTATATTGAAAACTATAAAAGATATAAAAAGACTAATCAGAAATTTGTATGGCTGAGAAAATTTCCTATCTTTTGATAGGTTATAACTTTTTGTACGGTAATTAATAAAAAAGTTACGAGGGAATTACAAATTTTAACAAAAATTTGGTATTTCCCCCGTATATTGAAAACTATAAAAGATATGAAAGAACTAATTGGAACTTTGGATTTTTAAGAGTATTTCCTATCTTTTGATAGGTTATAACTTTTTGTACGTTAATTAATAAAAAAGTTACGAGGGATTTACAAATTTTAAAAAAAATTTTGTATTTCCCCCGTATATTGAAAACTATAAAAGATATAAAAAACTAATCGGAAATTTGGATTGCTAAAAAAATTTCCTATCTTTTGATAGGTTATAACTTTTTGTACGGTAAATAATAAAAAAGTTACGAGGGAATTACAAATTTTAACAAAAATTTTGTATTTCCCCCTTATATTGAAAACTATAAAAGATATAAAAAAAATAATTGGAATTTTGGAGTTCTAAAAAAATTTTCTTTCTTTTGATAAGTTATAACTTTTTGTAAGGTAATTAATAAAAAAGTTACGAGGGAATTACAAATTTTAACAAAAATTTTGTATTTCCCCCGTATATTGAAAACTATGAAAGATATGAAAAAACTAGTTGGAATTTTGAATTTTTAAGAAAATTTTCTATCTTTTAACGGGTTATAACTTTCTGTGTGTTAATTAATAAACAAGTTACGAGGGATTTACAAATTTTAACAAAAATTTGGTATTTCCCCCGTATACTGAAAACTACAGAAGACATAAAAAAATTAATTGAAAATTTAGATTCTTGAGAAAATTTCCTATCTTTTGATAGGTTATAACTTTTTGTACGGTAATTAATAAAAAAGTTACGAGGGAATTACAAATTTTAACAAAAATTTGGTATTTCCCCCGTATATTGAAAACTATAAAAGATATAAAAAAAATAATAGGAATTTTGGAGTTCTAAAAAAATTTCCTTTCTTTTGATAAGTTAACACTTTTTGTACGGTAATTAATAAAAAAGTTACAAGGGAATTACAAATTTTAACAAAAATTTTGTATTTCCCCCGTATATTGAAAACTATAAAAGATATGAAAGAACTAGTTGGAATTTTGAATTTTTAAGAAAATTTTCTATCTTTTAATAGGTTATAACTTTCTGTATGTTAATTAATAAACAAGTTACGAGAGATTTACAAATTTTAACAAAAATTTGGTATTTCCCCCGTATATTGAAAACTATAAAAGATATAAAAAGACTAATCGGAAATTTGTATTGCTGAGAAACCTTTCTATCTTTTGATAGGTTTTAACTTTTTGTACGGTAATTAATAAAAAAGTTACGAGGGAATTTCAAATTTTAACAAAAATTTTGTATTTTCCCCGTATATTGAAAACTATAAAAGATATAAAAAAATTAATTGGATATTTAGATTGTTAAGAGAATTTCCTATCTTTTGATAGGTTATAACTTTTTGTATGGTATATAATAAAAAAGTTACGAGGGAATTACAAATTTTAACAAAAATTTTGTATTTCCCCCGTATATTGAAAACTATAAAAGATAAAAAAAAAATAATTAGAAATTTGGATTGCTGAGCAAATTTCCTTTCTTTTGATAGGTTATAACTTTTTGAATTTCGAATTTTTAAGAAAATTTTCTATCTTTTAATAGGTTTTATAACTTTCTGTACGTTAATTAATAAACAAGTTACGGGGGATTTACAAATTTTAACAAAAATTTGGTATTTCCCCCGTATATTGAAAACTATAAAAGATATAAAAAGGCTAATCGGAAATTTGTATTGCTGAGAAATCTTTCTATCATTTGATAGGTTATAACTTTTTGTACGGTAATTAATAAAAAAGTTACGAGGGAATTTAAAATTTTAACAAAAATTTTGTATTTCCCCCGTATATTGAAAACTATAAAAGATATAAAAAGACTAATCGGAAATTTGTATGGCTGAGAAAATTTCCTATCTTTTGATAGGTTATAACTTTTTGTACGGTAATTAATAAAAAAGTTACGAGGGAATTACAAATTTTATCAAAAATTTGGTATTTCCCCTGTATATTGAAAACTATAGAAGATATGAAAGAACTAATTGAAACTTTGGATTTTTAAGAGTATTTCCTATCTTTTGATAGGTTATAATTTTTTGTACGTTAATTAATAAAAAAGTTACGAGGGATTTACAAATTTAAAAAAAAAATTTGTATTTCCCCCGTATATTGAAAACTATAAAAGATATAAAAAGACTAATCAGAAATTTGGATTGCTAAAAAAATTTCCTATCTTTTAATAGGTTATAACTTTTTGTACGGTAATTAATAAAAAAGTTACGAGGGAATTTCAAATTTTAACAAAAATTTTGTATTTCCCCCGTATATTGAAAACTACAAAAGATAAAAAAAAAATAATTGGATATTTGGATTGTTGAGAGAATTTCCTATATTTTGATAGGTTATAACTTTTTGTACGGTAAATAATAAAAAAGTTATGAGGGAATTACAAATTTTAACAAAAATTTTGTATTTCCCCTGTATATTGAAAACTATAAAAGATATAAAAAAAATAATTAAAATTTTGGAGTTCTAAAAAAATTTCCTTTCTTTTGATAAGTTATAACTTTTTGTACGTTAATTAATAAAAAAGTTACGAGGGATTTACAAATTTTAATAAAAATTTTGTATTTCCCCCGTATATTGAAAACTATAAAAGATATAAAAAGACTAATCGGAAATTTGGATTGCTAAAAAAATTTCCTATCTTCTAATAGGTTATAACTTTTTGTACGGTAATTAATAAAAAAGTTACGAGGGAATTACAAATTTTAACAAAAATTTTGTATTTCCCCCGTATATTGAAAACTATAAATGATATAAAAAAAATAATTGAAATTTTGGAGTTCTAAAAAAATTTCCTTTCTTTAGATAAGTTATAACTTTTTGTACGGTAATTAATAAAAAATTACGAGGGAATTACAAATTTTAACAAAAATTTTGTATTTCCCCTGTATATTAAAAACTATAAAAGATATGAAAAAACTAGTTGGAATTTTAAATTTTCAAGAAAATTTTCTATCTTTTAATAGGTTATAACTTTCTGTATGTTAATTAATAAACAAGTTACGAGCGATTTACAAATTTTAACAAAAATTTGGTATTTCCCCCGTATATTGAAAACTATAAAAGATATAAAAAGACTAATCGGAAATTTGGATTGCTAAAAGAATTTCCAATCTTTTGATAGGTTATAACTTTTTGTACAATAATTAATAAAAAAGTTACGAGGGAATTTCAAATTTTAACAAAAATTTTGTATTTCCCCCGTATATTGAAAACTATAAAAGATATAAAAAAACTAATCGGAAATTTGGATTGCTAAAAAAATTTCCAATCTTTTGATAGGTTATAACTTTTTGTACGGTAATTAATAAAAAAGTTACGAGGGATTTACAAATTTTAATAAAAATTTTGTATTTCCCCCGTATATTGAAAACTATAAAAGATATAAAAAGACTAATCGGAAATTTGGATTGCTAAAAAAATTTCCTATCTTCTAATAGGTTATAACTTTTTGTACGGTAATTAATAAAAAAGTTACGAGTCAATTTCAAATTTTAACAAAAATTTTGTATTTCCTCCATATATTGAAAACTACAAAAGATATAAAAAAATTAATTGGATCTTTGGATTGTTGAGAGAATTTCCTATCTTTTGATAGGTTATAACTTTTTGTACGGTAAATAATAAAAAAGTTACGAGGGAATTACAAATTTTAACAAAAATTTTGTATTTCCCCCTTATATTAAAAACTATAAAAGATATAAAAAAAATAATTGGAATTTTGGAGTTCTAAAAAAATTTTCTTTCTTTTGATAAGTTATAACTTTTTGTAAGGTAATTAATAAAAAAGTTACGAGGGAATTACAAATTTTAACAAAAATTTTGTATTTCCCCCGTATATTGAAAACTATGAAAGATATGAAAAAACTAGTTGGAATTTTGAATTTTTAAGAAAATTTTCTATCTTTTAATGGGTTATAACTTTCTGTATGGTAATTAATAAACAAGTTACGAGAGATTTACAAATTTTAACAAAAATTTGGTATTTCCCCCGTATATTGAAAACTATAAAAGATATAAAAAGACTAATCGGAAATTTGTATTGCTAAGAAAATTTCCTATCTTTTGATAGGTTATAACTTTTTGTACGGTAATTAATAAAAAAGTTACGAGGGAATTTCAAATTTTAACAAAAATTTTGTATTTCCCCCGTATATTGAAAACTATAAAAGATATAAAAAAATTAATTGGATATTTAGATTGTTAGGAGAATTTCCTTTTTTCTGATGGGTTATAACTTTTTGTACGGTATATAATAAAAAAGTTACGAGGGAATTACAAATTTTAACAAAAATTTTGTATTTCCCCCGTATATTGAAAACTATAAAAGATAAAAAAAAAATAATTAGAAATTTGGATTGCTGAGCAAATTTCCTTTCTTTTGATAGGTTATGACTTTTTGTACGGTAATTAATAAAAAAGTTACGAGGGAATTACAAATTTTATCAAAAATTTGGTATTTCCCCCGTATATTGAAAACTATAGAAGATATGAAAGAACTAATTGAAACTTTGGATTTTTAAGGGTATTTCCTATCGTTTGATAGGTTATAACTTTTTGTACGTTAATTAATAAAAAAGTTACGAGAGATTTACAAATTTAAAAAAAAAATTTGTATTTCCCCCGTATATTGAAAACTATAAAAGATATAAAAAGACTATTTGGAAATTTGAAATGCTAAAAAAATTTCCTATCTTTTACTAGCTTATAACTTTTTGTGCGGTAATTAATAAAAAAGTTACGAGGGAATTTCAAATTTTAACAAAAATTTTGTATTTCCCTTGTATATTGAAAACTACAAAAGATATAAAAAAATTAATTGAAAATTTAGATTCTTGAGAAAATTTCCTATTTTTTTTATAGGTTATAACTTTTTCTACGGTAATTAATAAAAAAGTTACGAGGGAATTACAAATTTTAACAAAAATTTGGTATTTCCCCCGTATATTGAAAACTATAAAAGATATAAAAAAAATAATTGGAATTTTGGAGTTCTAAAAAAATTTCCCTTCTTTTGATAAGTTATAACTTTTTGTACGGTAATTAATAAAAAAGTTACGAGGGAATTACAAATTTTAACAAAAATTTTGTATTTCCCCCGTATATTGACAACTATAAAAGATATGAAAAAACTAGTTGGAATTTTAAATTTTAAAGAAAATTTTCTATCTTTTAGTAGGTTATAACTTTCTGTATGTTTATTAATAAACAAGTTACGAGGGATTTACAAATTTTAACAAAAATTTGGTATTTCCCCCGTATATTGAAAACTATAAAAGATATAAAAAGACTATTTGGAAATTTGTATTGCTGAGAAAATTTCCTATCTTTTGATAGGTTATAACTTTTTGTACGGTAATTAATAAAAAAGTTACAAATTTTAACAAAAATTTTGTATTTTCCCTGTATATTGAAAACTATCAAAGATATAAAAAGACTAATGAGAAATTTGGATTGCTAAGCAAATTTCCTTTCTTTTGATAGGTTATAACTTTTTGTACGGTAATTAATAAAAAAGTTACGAGGTAATTCTAAATTTTAACAAAAATTTTGTATTTCCCCCGTATATTGAAAACTATAAAAGATATAAAAAAATTAATTGAATATTTGGATTGTTGAGAGAATTTCCTATCTTTTGATAGGTTGTAACTATTTGTACGGTAAATAATAAAAAAGTTACAAGGGAATTACAAATTTTAACAAAAATTTTGTATTTCCCCTGTATATTGAAAACTATAAAAGATAAAAAAAATTATTAAGAAATTTGGATTGCTAAGCAAATTTCCTTTCTTTTGATAGGTTATAACTTTTTGTACGTTAATTAAAAAAACAGTTACAAGGGAATTACAAATTTTAACAAAAATTTTGTATTTCCCCCGTATATTGAAAACTATAAGGGATAAAAAAAAATTAAATAGAAATTTGGATTGCTGAGCAAATTTCCTTTCTTTTCATAGGTTATAACTTTGTGTACGGTAATTAATAAAAAAGTTACGAGGGAATTTCAAATTTTAACAAAAATTTTGTATTTCCCCCTTATATTGAAAACTACAAAAGATATAAAAAAATTAATCGGATATTTGGATTGTTGAGAGAATTTCCTATCTTTTGATAGGTTATAACTTTTTGTACGGTAATTAATAAAAAAGTTACAAGGGAATTACAAATTTTAACAAAAATTTGGTATTTCCCCCGTATATTGAAAACTATAAAAGATATAAAAAAAATAATTGGAATTTTGGAGTTCTAAAAAAATTTCCCTTCTTTTGATAAGTTATAACTTTTTGTACGGTAATTAATAAAAAAGTTACAAGGGAATTACAAATTTTAACAAAAATTTGGTTTTTCCCCCGTATATTGAAAACTATAAAAGATATAAAAAAAATAATTGGAATTTTGGAGTTCTAAAAAAATTTCCCTTCTTTTGATAAGTTATAACTTTTTGTACGGTAATTAATAAAAAAGTTACGAGGGAATTACAAATTTTAACAAAAATTTTGTATTACCCCCGTATATTGAAAACCATAAAAGATATGAAAAAACTAGTTGGAATTTTAAATTTTTAAGAAAATTTTCTATCTTTTAATAGGTTATAACTTTCTGTATGTTTATTAATAAACAAGTTACGAGGGATTTACAAATTTTAACAAAAATTTGGTATTTCCCCCGTATATTGAAAACTATAAAAGATATAAAAAGACTATTTGGAAATTTGTATTGATGAGAAAATTTCCTATCTTTTGATAGGTTATAACTTTTTGTGCGGTAATTAATAAAAAAGTTACGAGGGAATTTCAAATTTTAACAAAAATTTTGTATTTCCCCAATATATTAAAAACTATAAAAGATATAAAAAAATTGATTGGATATTTGGATTGTTGAGAGAATTTCCTATCTTTTGATAGGTTATAACTTTTTGTACGGTAAATAATAAAAAAGTTACGAGGGAATTACAAATTTTAACAAAAATTTGGTATTTCCCCCTTATATTGAAAACTATAAAAGATATAAAAAAAATAATTGGAATTTTGGAGTTCTAAAAAAATTTTCTTTCTTCTGATAAGTTATAACTTTTTGTAAGGTAATTAATAAAAAAGTTACGAGGGAATTACAAATTTTAACAAAAATTTTGTATTTCCCCCGTATATTGAAAACTATAAAAGATATGAAAAAACTAGTTGGAATTTAGAATTTTTAAGAAAATTTTCTATCTTTTAACGGGTTATAACTTTCTGTGTGTTAATTAATAAACAAGTTACGAGGGATTTACAAATTTTAACAAAAATTTGGTATTTCCCCCGTATACTGAAAACTACAAAAGACATAAAAAAATTAATTGAAAATTTAGATTCTTGAGAAAATTTCCTATCTTTTGATAGGTTATTTTAACAAAAATTTTGTATTTCCCCTGTATATTAAAAACTATAAAAGATATGAAAAAACTAGTTGGAATTTTAAATTTTCAAGAAAATTTTCTATCTTTTAATAGGTTATAACTTTCTGTATGTTAATTAATAAACAAGTTACGAGGGATTTACAAATTTTAACAAAAATTTGGTATTTCCCCCGTATATTGAAAACTATAAAAGATATAAAAAGACTAATCGGAAATTTGTATTGCTAAGAAAATTTCCTATCTGTTGATAGGTTATAACTTTTTGTACGGTAATTAATAAAAAAGTTACAAATTTTAACAAAAATTTTGTATTTTTCCCGTATATTGAAAACTATAAAAGATTTAAAAAGACTAATCAGAAATTTGGATTGCTAAGCAAATTTCCTTTCTTTTGATAGGTTATAACTTTTTGTACGGTAATTAATAAAAAAGTTACGAGGTAATTCTAAATTTTAACAAAAATTTTGTATTTCTCCCGTATATTGAAAACTATAAAAGATATAAAAAAATTAATTGAATATTTGGATTGTTGAGAGAATTTCCTATATTTTGATAGGTTGTAACTTTTTGTACGGTAAATAATAAAAAAGTTACAAGGGAATTACAAATTTTAACAAAAATTTTGTATTTCCCCCGTATATTGAAAACTATAAAAGATAAAAAGAATTATTAAGAAATTTGGATTGCTAAGCAAATTTCCTTTCTTTTGATAGGTTATAACTTTTTGTACGTTAATTAAAAAAACAGTTACAAGGGAATTACAAATTTTAACAAAAATTTTGTATTTCCCCCGTATATTGAAAACTATAAGGGATAAAAAAAAATTAATTAGAAATTTGGATTGCTGAGCAAATTTCCTTTCTTTTGATAGGTTATAACTTTTTGTACGTTAATTAAAAAAACAGTTACGAAGGAATTACAAATTTTAACAAATATTTTGTATTTCCCCCGTATATTGAAAACTATAAAAGATATAAAAAGACTAATCGGAAATTTGTATGGCTGAGAAAATTTACTATCTTTTCATAGGTTATAACTTTGTGTACGGTAATTAATAAAAAAGTTACGAGGGAATTTCAAATTTTAACAAAAATTTTGTATTTCCCCCTTATATTGAAAACTACAAAAGATATAAAAAAATTAATCGGATATTTGAATTGTTGAGAGAATTTTCTATCTTTTGATAGGTTATAACTTTTTGTACGGTAAATAATAAAAAAGTTACGAGGGAATTACAAATTTTAACAAAAATTTTGTATTTCCTCCGTATATTGAAAACTATAAAAGATATAAAAAAATTAATTAAAAATTTGGATTCTTGAGAAAATTTCCTATTTGTTTATAGGTTATAACTTTTTGTACGGTAATTAATAAAAAAGTTACAAGGGAATTACAAATTTTAACAAAAATTTGGTATTTCCCCCGTATATTGAAAACTATAAAAGATATAAAAAGAGTATTTGGAAATTTGTATTGCTGAGAAAATTTCCTATCTTCTGATAGGTTATAACTTTTTGAACGGTAATTAATAAAAAAGTTACGAGGGAATTACAAATTTTAACAAAAATTTAATATTTCCCCCGTATATTGAAAACTATAGAAGATATAAAAGAACTAATTGGAACTTTGGATTTTTAAGAATATTTCCTATCTTTTGATAGGTTATAACTTTTTGTACGTTAATTAATAAAAAAGTTACAAGGGATTTACAAATTTTAAAAAAAAAATTTGTATTTCCCCCGTATATTGAAAACTATAAAAGATATAAAGTGACTAATCGGAAATTTGGATTGCTAAAAAAATTTTCTATCTTTTAATAGGTTATAACTTTTTGTACGGTAATTAATAAAAAAGTTACGAGGGAATTTTAAATTTTAACAAAAATTTTGTATTTCCCCCGTATATTGAAAACTACAAAAGATTTAAAAAAATTAATTGGATATTTGGATTGTTGAGAGAATTTCCTATCTTTTGATAGGTTATAACTTTTTGTACGGTAATTAATAAAAAAGTTACGAGGAAATTACAAATTTTAACAAAAATTTTGTATTTCCCCCGTATATTGAAAACTATAAAAGATATGAAAAAACTAGTTGGAATTTTGAATTTTTAAGAAAATTTTCTATCTTTTAATAGGTTATAACTTTCTGTATGTTAATTAATAAACAAGTTACGAGGGATTAACAAATTTTAACAAAAATTTGGTATTTCCCCCGTATATTGAAAACTGCAAAAGATATAAAAAAATTAATTGAAAATTTAGATTCTTGAGAAAATTTCCTATCTTTTGATAGGTTATAACTTTTTGTACGGTGATTAATAACAAAGTTACGAGGGAATTACAAATTTTAACAAAAATTTGGTATTTACCCGTATATTGAAAACTATAAAAGATATAAAAAAAATAATTGGAATTTTGGAGTTCTAAAAAAATTTTCTTTCTTCTGATAAGTTAAAGCTTTTTGTACGGTAATTAATAAAAAAGTTACGAGGGAATTACAAATTATAACAAAAATTTTGTATTTCCCCCGTATATTGAAAACTATAAAAGATATGAAAAAACTAGTTAGAATTTTGAATTTTTAAGAAAATTTTCTATCTTTTAATAGGTTATAACTTTCTGTATGTTAATTAATAAACAAGTTACGAAGGATTTACAAATTTTAACAAAAATTTGGTATTTCCCCCGTATATTGAAAACTATAAAAGATATAAAAAGACTAATCAAAAATTTGGATTGCTAAGCAAATTTCCTTTCTTTTGATAGGTTATAACTTTTTGTACGGTAATTAATAAAAAAGTTACGAGGTAATTCTAAATTTTAACAAAAATTTTGTTTTTCCCCCGTATATTGAAAACTATAAAAGATAAAAAAAATTATTAAGAAATTTGGATTGCTAAGCAAATTTCCTTTCTTTTGATAGTTTATAACTTTTTGTACGTTAATTAAAAAAACAGTTACAAGGGAATTACAAATTTTAACAAAAATTTTGTATTTCACCCGTATATTGAAAACTATAAGGGATAAAAAAAAATTAATTAGAAATTTGGATTGCTGAGCAAATTTTCTTTCTTTTGATAGGTTATAACTTTTTGTACGTTAATTAAAAAAACAGTTACGAGGGAATTACAAATTTTAACAAAAATTTTGTATTTCCCCCGTATATTGAAAACTATAAAAGATATAAAAAGACTAATCGGAAATTTGTATGGCTGAGAAAATTTCCTATCTTTTGATAGGTTACAACTTTTTGTACGGTAATTAATAAAAAAGTTACGAGGGAATTACAAATTTTAACAAAAATTTAATATTTTTCCCGTATATTAAAAACTATAAAAGATATAAAAGAACTAATTGAAACTTTGGATTTCTAAGAATATTTCCTATCTTTTAATAGGTTATAACTTTTTGTACGTTTATTAATAAAAAAGTTACGAGGGAATTTTAAATTTTAACAAAAATTTTGTATTTCCCCGTATATTGAAAACTACAAAAGATATAAAAAAATTGATTGGATATTTGGATTGTTGAGAGAATTTCCTATCTTTTGATAGGTTATAACTTTTTGTACGGTAATTAATAAAAAAGTTACGAGGGAATTACAAATTGTAACAAAAATTTGGTATTTCTTTCGTATATTGAAAACTATAAAAGATATAAAAAAAATAATTGGAATTTTGTAGTTCTAAAAAAATTTCCTTTCTTTTGATAGGTTATAACTTTTTGTACGGTAATTAATAAAAAAGTTACGAGGGAATTACAAATTTTAACAAAAATTTTGTATTTCCCCCGTATATTGAAAACTATAAAAGATATAAAAAAACTAGTTAGAATTTTAAATTTTTAAGAGTATTTCCTATCTTTTAATAGGTTATAACTTTTTGTACGGTAATTAATAAAAAAGTTACGAGGGAATTTTAAATTTTAACAAAAATTTTGTATTTCCCCCGTATATTGAAAACTACAAAAGATTTAAAAAAATTAATTGGATATTTGGATTGTTGAGAGAATTTCCTATCTTTTGATAGGTTATAACTTTTTGTACGGTAAATAATAACAAAGTTACGAGGGAATTACAAATTTTAACAAAAATTTGGTATTTCCCCCGTATATTGAAAACTATAAAAGATATAAAAAGACTAATCGGAAATTTGTATTGCTGAGAAAATTTCCTATCGTTTGATAGGTTATAACTTTTTGTACGGTAATTAATAAAAAAGTTACGAGGTAATTTCAAATTTTAACAAAAATTTTGTATTTCCCCCGTATATTGAAAACTATAAAAGATATAAAAAAATTAATTGGATATTTGGATTGTTGAGAGAATTTCCTATCTTCTAATAGGTTATAAGTTTTTGTACGTTAATTAAAAAAACAGTTACGAGGGAATTACAAATTTTAACAAATTTTGTATTTCCCCCGTATATTGAAAACTATAAAAGATATAAAAAGACTAATCGGAAATTTGTATGGCTGAGAAAATTTCCTATCTTTTGAAAGGTTATAACTTTTTGTACGGTAATTAATAAAAAAGTTACGAGGGAATTACAAATTTTAACAAAAATTTGGTATTTCCCCCGTATATTAAAAACTACAAAAGATATAAAAAAATTAATTAGATATTTGGATTGTTGAGAGAATTTCCTATCTTTTGATAGGTTATAACTTTTTGTACGGTAAATAATAAAAAAGTTACGAGGGAATTACAAGTTTTAACAAAAATTTTGTATTTCCCCCGTATATTGAAAACTATAAAAGATAAAAAAAATTATTAAGAAATTTGGATTGCTAAGAAAATTTCCCTTCTATTGATAGGTTATAACTTTTTGTACGTTAATAAAAAAAACAGTTACGAGGGAATTACAAATTTTAACAAAAATTTTGTATTTCCCCCGTATATTGAAAACTATAAAAGATAAAAAAAAATTAATTAGAAATTTGGATTGCTGAGCAAATTTTCTTTCTTTTAGTAGGTTATAACTTTTTGTACGTTAATTAAAAAAACAGTTACGAGGGAATTACAAATTTTAACAAAAATTTTGTATTTCCCCCGTATATTGAAAACTATAAAAGATATAAAAAGACTAATCGAAAATTTGAATGGCTGAGAAAATTTCCTATCTTTTCATAGGTTATAATTTTTTGTACGGTAATTAACAAAAAAGTTACGAGGGAATTACAAATTTTAACAAAAATTTGGTATTTCCCCCGTATATTGAAAACTATAGAAGATATGAAAGAACTAATTGGAACTTTGGTTTTTTAAAAATATTTCCTATCTTTTGATAGGTTATAACTTTTTGTACGTTAATTATTAAAAAAGTTACGAGGGATTTACAAATTTTAACAAAAATTTTGTATTTCCCCCGTATATTGAAAACTATAAAAGATATAAAAAGACTAATCGGAAATTTGGATTGCCAAAAAAAATTTCCTATCTTTTAATGGGTTATAACTTTTTGTACGGTAATTAATAAAAAAGTTACGAGGGAATTTCAAATTTGAACAAAAATTTTGTATTTCCCCCGTATATTGAAAACTACAAAGGATATAAAAAAATTAATTGGATATTTGGATTGTTGAGAGAATTTCCTATCTTTTGATAGGTTATAACTTTTTGTACGGTAAATAATAAAAAAGTTACGAGGGAATTACAAATTTTAACAAAAATTTTGTATTTCCCCCGTAAATTGAAAACTATAAAAGATATAAAAAAATTAATTAAAAATTTGGATTCTTAAGAAAATTTCCTATCTTTTGATAGGTTATAACTTTTTGTACGGTAATTAATAAAAAAGTTACGAGGGAATTACAAATTTTAACAAAAATTTTGTATTTCCCCCGTATATTGAAAACTATAAAAGATATGAAAGAACTAGTTGGAATTTTAAATTTTTAAGAAAATTTTCTATCTTTTAATAGGTTATAACTTTCTGTATGTTAAGTAATAAACAAGTTACGAGAGATTTACAAATTTTAACAAAAATTTGGTATTTCCCCCGTATATTGAAAACTATAAAAGATATAAAAAGACTAATCGGAAATTTGTATTGCTGAGAAATCTTTCTATCTTTTGATAGGTTATAACTTTTTGTACGGTAATTAATAAAAAAGTTACGAGAGAATTTCAAATTTTAACAAAAATTTTGTATTTTCCCCGTATATTGAAAACTATAAAAGATATAAAAAAATTAATTGGATATTTAGATTGTTAAGAGAATTTCCTATCTTTTGATAGGTTATAACTTTTTGTACGGTATATAATAAAAAAGTTACGAGGGAATTACAAATTTTAACAAAAATTTTGTATTTCCCCCGTATATTGAAAACTATAAAAGATAAAAAAAAAATAATTAGAAATTTGGATTGCTGAGCAAATTTCCTTTCTTTTGATAGGTTATAACTTTTTGTACGTTAATTAAAAAAACAGTTACGAGGGAATTACAAATTTTAACAAAAATTTTGTATTTCCTCCGTATATTGAAAACTATAAAAGATATAAAAAGACTAATCGGAAATTTGTATGGCTGAGAAAATTTCCTATCTTTTGATAGGTTACAACTTTTTGTACGGTAATTAATAAAAAAGTTACGAGGGAATTACAAATTTTATCAAAAATTTGGTATTTCCCCCGTATATTGAAAACTATAAAAGATATGAAAGAACTAATTGAAACTTTGGATTTTTAAGAGTATTTCCTATCTTTTGATAGGTTATAACTTTTTGTACGTTAATTAATAAAAAAGTTACGAGGGATTTACAAATTTAAAAAAAAAATTTGTATTTCCCCCGTATATTGAAAACCATAAAAGATATAAAAAGACTAATCGGAAATTTGGATTGCTAAAAAAATTTCCTATCTTTTAATAGGTTATAACTTTTTGTACGGTAATTAATAAAAAAGTTACGAGGGAATTTCAAATTTTAACAAAAATTTTGTATTTCCCCCGTATATTGAAAACTACAAAAGATAAAAAAAAAATAATTGGATATTTGGATTGTTGAGAGAATTTCCTATCTTTTGATAGGTTATGACTTTTTGTACGGTAAATAATAAAAAAGTTATGAGGGAATTACAAATTTTAACAAAAATTTTGTATTTCCCCTGTATATTAAAAACTATAAAAGATATAAAAAAAATAATTGAAATTTTGGAGTTCTAAAAAAATTTCCTTTCTTTAGATAAGTTATAACTTTTTGTACGGTAATTAATAAAAAAGTTACGAGTGAATTTCAAATTTTAACAAAAATTTTGTATTTCCCCCATATATTTAAAACTACAAAAGATATAAAAAAATTAATTGGATATTTGGATTGTTGAGAGAATTTCCTATCTTTTGATAGGTTATAACTTTTTGTACGGTAAATAATAAAAAAGTTACGAGGGAATTACAAATTTTAACAAAAATTTGGTATTTCCCCCGTATATTGAAAACTATAGAAGATATGAAAGAACTAATTGGAACTTTGGATTTTTAAAAATATTTCCTATCTTTTGATAGGTTATAACTTTTTGTACGTTAATTATTAAAAAAGTTACGAGGGATTTACAAATTTTAACAAAAATTTTGTATTTCCCCCGTATATTGAAAACTATAAAAGTTATAAAAAGACTAATCGGAAATTTGGATTGCTAAAAAAATTTCCTATCTTTTAATGGGTTATAACTTTTTGTACGGTAATTAATAAAAAAGTTACGAGGGAATTTCAAATTTTAACAAAAATTTTGTATTTCCCCCGTATATTGAAAACTACAAAAGATATAAAAATATTAATTGGATATTTGGATTGTTGAGAGAATTTCCTATCTTTTGATAGGTCATAACTTTTTGTACGGTAAATAATAAAAAAGTTACGAGGGAATTACAAATTTTAACAAAAATTTGGTATTTCCCCCGTATATTGAAAACTATAAAAGATATAAAAAGACTAATCGCAAATTTGTATTGCTGAGAAAATTTCCTATCGTTTGATAGGTTATAACTTTTTGTACGGTAATTAATAAAAAAGTTACGAGGTAATTTCAAATTTTAACAAAAATTTTGTATTTCCCCCGTATATTGAAAACTATAAAAGATATAAAAAAATTAATTGGATATTTGGATTGTTGAGAGAATTTTCTATCTTCTAATAGGTTATAAGTTTTTGTACGTTAATTAAAAAAACAGTTACGAGGGAATTACAAATTTTAACAAATTTTGTATTTCCCCCGTATATTGAAAACTATAAAAGATATAAAAAGACTAATCGGAAATTTGTATGGCTGAGAAAATTTCCTATCTTTTGATAGGTTATAACTTTTTGTACGGTAATTAATAAAAAAGTTACGAGGGAATTACAAATTTTTACAAAAATTTGGTATTTCCCCCGTATATTAAAAACTACAAAAGATATAAAAAAATTAATTGGATATTTGGATTGTTGAGAGAATTTCCTATCTTTTGATAGGTTATAACTTTTTGTACGCTAAATAATAAAAAAGTTACGAGGGAATTACAAATTTTAACAAAAATTTTGTATTTCCCCCGTATATTGAAAACTATAAAAGTAAAAAAAAATTATTAAGAAATTTGGATTGCTAAGAAAATTTCCTTTCTATTGATAGGTTATAACTTTTTGTACGTTAATAAAAAAAACAGTTACGAGGGAATTACAAATTTTAACAAAAATTTTGTATTTCCCCCGTATATTAAAAACTATAAAAGATAAAAAAAAATTAATTAGAAATTTGGATTGCTGAGCAAATTTCCTTTCTTTTAATAGGTTATAACTTTTTGTACGTTAATTAAAAAAACAGTTACAAAGGAATTACAAATTTTAACAAAAATTTTGTATTTCCCCCGTATATTGAAAACTATAAAAGATATAAAAAGACTAATCGAAAATTTGAATGGCTGAGAAAATTTCCTATCTTTTCATAGGTTACAATTTTTTGTACGGTAATTAACAAAAAAGTTACGAGGGAATTACAAATTTTAACAAAAATTTGGTATTTCCTCCGTTTATTGAAAACTATAGAAGATATGAAAGAACTAATTGGAACTTTTGATTTTTAAAAATATTTCCTATCTTTTGATAGGTTATAACTTTTTGTACGTTAATTATTAAAAAAGTTACGAGGGATTTACAAATTTTAACAAAAATTTTGTATTTCCCCCGTATATTGAAAACTATAAAAGATATAAAAAGACTAATCGGAAATTTGGATTGCTAAAAAAATTTCCTATCTTTTAATGGGTTATAACTTTTTGTACGGTAATTAATAAAAAAGTTACGAGGGAATTTCAAATTTTAACAAAAATTTTGTATTTCCCCCGTATATTGAAAACTACAAAATATAAAAAAATTATTTGGATATTTGGATTGTTGAGAGAATTTCCTATCTTTTAATAGTTTATAACTTTTTGTACGGTAAATAATAAAAAAGTTACGAGGGAATTACAAATTTTAACAAAAATTTTGTATTTCCCCCGTAAATTGAAAACTATAAAAGATATAAAAAAATTAATTAAAAATTTGGATTCTTAAGAAAATTTCCTATCTTTTGATAGGTTATAACTTTTTGTACGGTAATTAATAAAAAAGTTACGAGGGAATTACAAATTTTAACAAAAATTTGGTATTTCCCCCGTATATTGAAAACCATAAAAGATATAAAAAAAATAATTGGAATTTTGGAGTTCTAAAAAAATTTCCTTTCTTTTGATAAGTTATAAGTTTTTGTACGGTAATTAATAAAAAAGTTACGAGGGAATTTCAAATTTTAACAAAAATTTGGTATTTCCCCTGTATATTGAAAACTATAAAAGATATGAAAAAACTAGTTGGAATTGTGAATTTTTAAGAAAATTTTCTATCTTTAAATAGGTTCTAACTTTCTGTATGTTAATTAATAAACAAGTTACGAGGGATTTACAAATTTTAACAAAAATTTGGTATTTGCCCCGTATATTCAAAACTATAAAAGATATAAAAAGACTAATACGAAATTTGTATTCCTGAGAAAATTTTCTATCTTTTGATAGGTTATAACTTTTTGTACGGTAATTAATAAAAAAGTTACGAGGGAATTTCAAATTTTAACAAAAATTTGGTATTTCCCCCGTATATTGGAAACTACAAAAGATATAAAAAAATTAATTAAAAATTTAGATTCTTGAGAAAATTTCCTATCTTTTGATAGGTTATAACTTTTTGTACGGTAATTAATAAAAAAGTTACGAGGGAATTACAAATTTTAACAAAAATTTTGTATTTCCCCCGTATATTGAAAACTATAAAAGATATAAAAAAAATAATTGGAATTTTGGAGTTTTAACAAAATTTCCTTTTTTTTGATAAGTTATAACTTTTTGTACGGTAATTAATAAAAAAGTTACGAGGGAATTACAAATTTTAACAAAAATTTTGTATTTCCCCCGTATATTAAAAACTATAAAAGATATGAAAAAACTAGTTAGAATTTTGAATTTTTAAGAAAATTTTCTATCTTTTAATAGGTTCTAACTTTCTGTATGTTAATTAATAAACAAGTTACGAGGGATTTACAAATTTTAACAAAAATTTGGTATTTCCCCCGTATATTGAAAACTATAAAAGATATAAAAAGATTAATCGGAAATTTGTATTGCTGAGAAAATTTCCTATCTTTTGATGAGTTATAACTTTTTGTACGGTAATTAATAAAAAAGTTACGAGGGAATTTCAAATATTAACAAAAATTTTGTATTTGTATGAAAACTATAAAAGATATAAAAAAATTAATTGGATATTTGGATTGTTGAGAGAATTTCCTATCTTTTAATAGGTTATAACTTTTTGTACGGTAAATAATAAAAAAGTTACGAGAGAATTACAAATTTTAACAAAAATTTTGTATTTCCCCCGTATATTGAAAACTATAAAAGATAAAAAAAAATTAATTAGAAATTTGGATTGCTGAGCAAATTTCCTTTCTTTTGATAGATTATAACTTTTTGTACGTTAATTAAAAAAACAGTTACGAGGAAATTACAAATTTTAACAAAAATTTTGTGTTTCCCCCGTATATTGAAAACTATAAAAGATATAAAAAGACTAATCAGAAATTTGTATGGCTGAGAAAATTTTCTATCTTCTGATAGGTTATAACTTTTTGTACGTTAATTAATAAAAAAGTTACGAGGGATTTACAAATTTTAAAAAAAATTTTGTATTTTTCCCGTATATTGAAAACTATAAAAGATATAAAAAAACTAATCGGAAATTTGGATTGCTAAAAAAATTTCCTATCTTTTGATAGGTTATAACTTTTTGTACGGTAATTAATAAAAAAGTTACGAGGGAATTTCAAATTTTAACAAAAATTTTGTATTTCCCTTATATTGAAAACTATAAAAGATATAAAAAAAATAATTGGAATTTTGGAGTTCTAAAAAAATTTTCTTTCTTTTGATAAGTTATAACTTTTTGTAAGGTAATTAATAAAAAAGTTACGAGGGAATTACAAATTTTAACAAAAATTTTGTATTTCCCCCGTATATTGAAAACTATGAAAGATATGAAAAAACTAGTTGGAATTTTGAATTTTTAAGAAAATTTTCTATCTTTTAACGGGTTATAACTTTCTGTGTGTTAATTAATAAACAAGTTACGAGGGATTTACAAATTTTAACAAAAATTTGGTATTTCCCCCGTATACTGAAAACTACAAAAGACATAAAAAAATTAATTGAAAATTTAGATTCTTGAGAAAATTTCCTATCTTTTGATAGGTTATTTTAACAAAAATTTTGTATTTCCCCTGTATATTAAAAACTATAAAAGATATGAAAAAACTAGTTGGAATTTTAAATTTTCAAGAAAATTTTCTATCTTTTAATAGGTTATAACTTTCTGTATGTTAATTAATAAACAAGTTACGAGGGATTTACAAATTTTAACAAAAATTTGGTATTTCCCCCGTATATTGAAAACTATAAAAGATATAAAAAGACTAATCGGAAATTTGTATTGCTAAGAAAATTTCCTTTCTTTTGATAGGTTATAAGTTTTTGTACGTTAATTAAAAAAACAGTTACAAGGGAATTACAAATTTTAACAAAAATTTTGTATTTCACCCGTATATTGAAAACTATAAGGGATAAAAAAAAATTAATTAGAAATTTGGATTGCTGAGCAAATTTTCTTTCTTTTGATAGGTTATAACTTTTTGTACGTTAATTAAAAAAACAGTTACGAGGGAATTACAAATTTTAACAAAAATTTTGTATTTCCCCCGTATATTGAAAACTATAAAAGATATAAAAAGACTAATCGGAAATTTGTATGGCTGAGAAAATTTCCTATCTTTTCATAGGTTATAACTTTTTGAACGGTAATTAATAAAAAGTTACGAGGGAATTACAAATTTTAACAAAAATTTTGTATTTCCCCCGTATATTGAAAACTATAAAAGATATAAAAAGACTAATCGGAAATTTGTATTGCTGAGAAAATTTCCTATCTTTTGATAGGTTATAACTTTTTGTACGGTAATTAATAAAAAAGTTACAAATTTTAACAAAAATTTTGTATTTCCCCCGTATATTGAAAACTATTTAAGATATAAAACGACTAATGAGAAATTTGGATTGCTAAGCAAATTTCCTTTCTTTTGATAGGTTATAACTTTTTGTACGGTAATTAATAAAAAAGTTACGAGGTAATTCTAAATTTTAACAAAAATTTTGTATTTCCCCCGTATATTGAAAACTATAAAAGATATAAAAAAATTAATTGAATATTTGGATTGCTGAGAGAATTTCCTATCTTTTGATCGGTTGTAACTTTTTGTACGGTAAATAATAAAAAAGTTACAAGGGAATTACAAATTTTAACAAAAATTTTGTATTTCCCCCGTATATTAAAAACTATAAAAGTTAAAAAAAATTATTAAGAAATTTGGATTGCTAAGCAAATTTCCTTTCTTTTGATAGGTTATAACTTTTTGTACGTTAATTAAAAAAACAGTTACGAAGGAATTACAAATTTTAACAAATATTTTGTATTTCCCCCGTATATTGAAAACTATAAAAGATATAAAAAGACTAATCGGAAATTTGTATGGCTGAGAAAATTTCCTATGTTTTCATAGGTTATTACTTTGTGTACGGTAATTAATAAAAAAGTTACGAGGGAATTACAAATTTTAACAAAAATTTGGTATTTCCCCCGTATATTGAAAACTATAAAAGATATAAAAAAAATAATTGGAATTTTGGAGTTCTAAAAAAATTTCCCTTCTTTTGATATGTTATAACTTTTTGTACGGTAATTAATAAAAAAGTTACGAGGGAATTACAAATTTTAACAAAAATTTTGTATTTCGCCCGTATATTGAAAACTATAAAAGATATGAAAAAACTAGTTGGAATTTTAAATTTTTAAGAAAATTTTCTATCTTTTAATAGGTTATAACTTTCTGTATGTTTATTAATAAACAAGTTACGAGGGATTTACAAATTTTAACAAAAATTTGGTATTTCCCCCGTATATTGAAAACTATAAAAGATATAAAAAGAGTATTTGGAAATTTGTATTGCTGAGAAAATTTCCTATCTTTTGATAGGTTATAACTTTTTGAACGGTAATTAATAAAAAAGTTACGAGGGAATTACAAATTTTAACAAAAATTTTGTATTTCCTCCGTATATTGAAAACTATAAAAGATATAAAAAAATTAATTGAAAATTTGGATTCTTGAGAAAATTTTCTATTTGTTTATAGGTTATAACTTTTTGTACGGTAATTAATAAAAAAGTTACAAGGGAATTACAAATTTTAACAAAAATTTGGTATTTCCCCCGTATATTGAAAACTATAAAAGATATAAAAAAAATAATTGGAATTTTGGAGTTCTAAAAAAATTTCCCTTCTTTTGATAAGTTATAACTTTTTGTACGGTAATTAATAAAAAAGTTACGAGGGAATTACAAATTTTAACAAAAATTTTGTATTTCGCCCGTATATTGAAAACTATAAAAGATATGAAAAAACTAGTTGAAATTTTAAATTTTTAAGAAAATTTTCTATCTTTTAATAGGTTATAACTTTCTGTATGTTTATTAATAAACAAGTTACGAGGGATTTACAAATTTTAACAAAAATTTGGTATTTCCCCCGTATATTGAAAACTATAAAAGATATAAAAAGAGTATTTGGAAATTTGTATTGCTGAGAAAATTTCCTATCTTTTGATAGGTTATAACTTTTTGAACGGTAATTAATAAAAAAGTTACGAGGGAATTACAAATTTTAACAAAAATTTAATATTTCCCCCGTATATTGAAAACTATAGAAGATATAAAAGAACTAATTGGAACTTTGGATTTTTAAGAATATTTCCTAACTTTTGATAGGTTATAACTTTTTGTACGTTAATTAATAAAAAAGTTACAAGGGATTTACAAATTTTAAAAAAAAATTTGTATTTCCCCCGTATATTGAAAACTATAAAAGATATAAAAAGACTAATCGGAAATTTGGATTGCTAAAAAAATTTCCTATCTTTTAATAGGTTATAACTTTTTGTACGGTAATTAATAAAAAAGTTACGAGGGAATTTTAAATTTTAACAAAAATTTTGTATTTCCCCCGTATATTGAAAACTACAAAAGATTTAAAAAAATTAATTGGATATTTGGATTGTTGAGAGAATTTCCTATCTTTTGATAGGTTATAACTTTTTGTACGGTAATTAATAAAAAAGTTACGAGGAAATTACAAATTTTAACAAAAATTTTGTATTTCCCCCGTATATTGAAAACTATAAAAGATATGAAAAAACTAGTTGGAATTTTGAATTTTTAAGAAAATTTTCTATCTTCTAATAGGTTATAACTTTCTGTATGTTAATTAATAAACAAGTTACGAGGGATTAACAAATTTTAACAAAAATTTGGTATTTCCCCCGTATATTGAAAACTGCAAAAGATAAAAAAATTAATTAAAAATTTAGATTCTTGAGAAAATTTCCTATCTTTTGATAGGTTATAACTTTTTGTACGGTAATTAATACAAAAGTTACGAGGGAATTACAAATTTTAACAAAAATTTGGTATTTACCCGTATATTGAAAACTATAAAAGATATAAAAAAAATAATTGGAATTTTGGAGTTCTAAAAAAATTTTCTTTCTTCTGATAAGTTACAACTTTTTGTACGGTAATTAATAAAAAAGTTACGAGGGAATTACAAATTATAACAAAAATTTTGTATTTCCCCCGTATATTGAAAACTATAAAAGATATAAAAAGACTAATGAGAAATTTGGATTGCTAAGCAAATTTCCTTTCTTTTGATAGGTTATAACTTTTTGTACGGTAATTAATAAAAAAGTTACGAGGTAATTCTAAATTTTAACAAAAATTTTGTATTTCCCCCGTATATTGAAAACTATAAAAGATATAAAAAAATTAATTGAATATTTGGATTGTTGAGAGAATTTCCTATCTTTTGATCGGTTGTAACTTTTTGTACGGTAAATAATAAAAAAGTTACAAGGGAATTACAAATTTTAACAAAAATTTTGTATTTCCCCCGTATATTGAAAACTATAAAAGATAAAAAAAATTATTAAGAAATTTGGATTGCTAAGCAAATTTCCTTTCTTTTGATAGGTTATAACTTTTTGTACGTTAATTAAAAAAACAGTTACAAGCGAATTACAAATTTTAACAAAAATTTTGTATTTCCCCCGTATATTGAAAACTATAAGGGATAAAAAAA
Source organism: Altica lythri (assembly GCA_964028335.1). Lineage (NCBI taxonomy): Eukaryota > Metazoa > Arthropoda > Insecta > Coleoptera > Chrysomelidae > Altica > Altica lythri. The sequence continues at coordinate 197,926 of CAXIIO010000367.1, read as the reverse complement.
AATTAATTAGAAATTTGGATTGCTGAGCAAATTTCCTTTCTTTTGATAGGTTATAACTTTTTGTACGTTAATTAAAAAAACAGTTACGAAGGAATTACAAATTTTAACAAATATTTTGTATTTCCCCCGTATATTGAAAACTATAAAAGATATAAAAAGACTAATCGGAAATTTGTATGGCTGAGAAAATTTCCTATCTTTTCATAGGTTATAACTTTGTGTACGGTAATTAATAAAAAAGTTACGAGGGAATTTCAAATTTTAACAAAAATTTTGTATTTCCCCCTTATATTGAAAACTACAAAAGATAAAAAAAAATTAATCGGATATTTGAATTGTTGAGAGAATTTTCTATCGTTTGATAGGTTATAACTTTTTGTACGGTAAATAATAAAAAAGTTACGAGGGAATTACAAATTTTAACAAAAATTTTGTATTTCCTCCGTATATTAAAAACTTTAAAAGATATAAAAAAATTAATTGAAAATTTGGATTCTTGAGAAAATTTCCTATTTGTTTATAGGTTATAACTTTTTGTACGGTAATTAATAAAAAAGTTACGAGGGATTAACAAATTTTAACAAAAATTTGGTATTTCCCCCGTATATTGAAAACTGCAAAAGATATAAAAAAAATAATTGGAATTTTGGAGTTCTAAAAAAATTTCCCTTCTTTTGATAAGTTACAACTTTTTGTACGGTAATTAATAAAAAAGTTACGAGGGAATTACAAATTATAACAAAAATTTTGTATTTCCCCCGTATATTGAAAACTATAAAAGATATGAAAAAACTAGTTGGAATTTTAAATTTTTAAGAAAATTTTCTATCTTTTAATAGGTTATAACTTTCTGTATGTTTATTAATAAACAAGTTACGAGGGATTTACAAATTTTAACAAAAATTTGGTATTTCCCCCGTATATTGAAAACTATAAAAGATATAAAAAGAGTATTTGGAAATTTGTATTGCTGAGAAAATTTCCTATCTTTTGATAGGTTATAACTTTTTGAACGGTAATTAATAAAAAAGTTACGAGGGAATTACAAATTTTAACAAAAATTTAATATTTCCCCCGTATATTGAAAACTATAGAAGATATAAAAGAACTAATTGGAACTTTGGATTTTTAAGAATATTTCCTAACTTTTGATAGGTTATAACTTTTTGTACGTTAATTAATAAAAAAGTTACAAGGGATTTACAAATTTTAAAAAAAAAATTGTATTTCCCCCGTATATTGAAAACTATAAAAGATATAAAAAGACTAATCGGAAATTTGGATTGCTAAAAAAATTTCCTATCTTTTAATAGGTTATAACTTTTTGTACGGTAATTAATAAAAAAGTTACGAGGGAATTTTAAATTTTAACAAAAATTTTGTATTTCCCCCGTATATTGAAAACTACAAAAGATTTAAAAAAATTAATTGGATATTTGGATTGTTGAGAGAATTTCCTATCTTTTGATAGGTTATAACTTTTTGTACGGTAATTAATAAAAAAGTTACGAGGAAATTACAAATTTTAACAAAAATTTTGTATTTCCCCCGTATATTGAAAACTATAAAAGATATGAAAAAACTAGTTGGAATTTTGAATTTTTAAGAAAATTTTCTATCTTTTAATAGGTTATAACTTTCTGTATGTTAATTAATAAACAAGTTACGAGGGATTAACAAATTTTAACAAAAATTTGGTATTTCCCCCGTATATTGAAAACTGCAAAAGATATAAAAAAATTAATTAAAAATTTAGATTCTTGAGAAAATTTCCTATCTTTTGATAGGTTATAACTTTTTGTACGGTAATTAGTACAAAAGTTACGAGGGAATTACAAATTTTAACAAAAATTTGGTATTTACCCGTATATTGAAAACTATAAAAGATATAAAAAAAATAATTGGAATTTTGGAGTTCTAAAAAAATTCTCTTTCTTCTGATAAGTTACAACTTTTTGTACGGTAATTAATAAAATAGTTACGAGGGAATTACAAATTATAACAAAAATTTTGTATTTCCCCCGTATATTGAAAACTATAAAAGATATGAAAAAACTAGTTAGAATTTTGAATTTTTAAGAAAATTTTCTATCTTTTAATAGGTTATAACTTTCTGTATGTTAATTAATAAACAAGTTACGAAGGATTTACAAATTTTAACAAAAATTTGGTATTTCCCCCGTATATTGAAAACTATAAAGGATATAAAAAGACTAATCGGAAATTTGTATTGCTAAGAAAATTTCCTATCTTTTGATAGGTTATAACTTTTTGTACGGTAATTAATAAAAAAGTTACGAGGGAATTTCAAATATTAACAAAAATTTTGTATTTGTATGAAAACTATAAAAGATATAAAAAAATTAATTGGATACTTGGATTGTTGAGAGAATTTCCTATCTTTTAATAGGTTATAACTTTTTGTACGGTAAATAATAAAAAAGTTACGAGGGAATTACAAATTTTAACAAAAATTTTGTATTTCCCCCGTATATTGAAAACTATAAAAGATAAAAAAAAATTAATTAGAAATTTGGATTGCTGAGCAAATTTCCTTTCTTTTGATAGGTTATAACTTTTTGTACGTTAATTAAAAAAACAGTTACGAGGAAATTACAAATTTTAACAAAAATTTTGTGTTTCCCCCGTATATTGAAAACTATAAAAGATATAAAAAGACTAATCAGAAATTTGTATGGCTGAGAAAATTTCCTATCTTTTGATAGGTTATAACTTTTTGTACGGTAATTAATAAAAAAGTTACGAGGGAATTACAAATTTTAACAAAAATTTGGTATTTCCCCCGTATATTGAAAACTATAGAAGATATGAAAGAACTAATTGGAACCTTGGATTTTTAGGAGTATTTTCTATCTTTTGATAGGTTATAACTTTTTGTACGTTAATTAATAAAAAAGTTACGAGGGAATTACAAATTTTAACAAAAATTTGGTATTTCCCCCGTATATTGAAAACTATAAAAGATATAAAAAAATAATTGGAATTTTGGAGTTCTAAAGAAATTTCCTTTCTTTTGATAAGTTATAACTTTTTGTACGGTAATTAATAAAAAAGTTACGAGGGAATTACAAATTTTAACAAAAATTTTGTATTTCCCCCGTATATTGAAAACTATAAAAGATATGAAAGAACTAGTTGGAATTTTGAATTTTTAAGAAAATTTTCTATCTTTTAATAGGTTATAACTTTCTGTATGTTAATTAATAAACAAGTTACGAGAGATTTACAAATTTTAACAAAAATTTGGTATTTCCCCCGTATATTGAAAACTATAAAAGATATAAAAAGACTAATCGGAAATTTGTATTGCTGAGAAATCTTTCTATCTTTTGATAGGTTATAACTTTTTGTACGGTAATTAATAAAAAAGTTACGAGGGAATTTCAAATTTTAACAAAAATTTTGTATTTTCCCCGTATATTGAAAACTATAAAAGATATAAAAAAATTAATTGGATATTAAGATTGTTAAGAGAACTTCCTATCTTTTGATAGGTTATAACTTTTTGTATGGTATATAATAAAAAAGTTACGAGGGAATTACAAATTTTAACAAAAATTTTGTATTTCCCCCGTATATTGAAAACTATAAAAGATAAAAAAAAAATAATTAGAAATTTGGATTGCTGAGCAAATTTCCTTTCTTTTGATAGGTTATAACTTTTTGTACGTTAATTAAAAAAACAGTTACGAGCGAATTACAAATTTTAACAAAAATTTTGTATTTCCCCCGTATATTGAAAACTATAAAAGATATAAAAAGACTAATCGGAAATTTGTATGGCTGAGAAAATTTCCTATCTTTTGATAGGTTACAACTTTTTGTACGGTAATTAATAAAAAAGTTACGAGGGAATTACAAATTTTATCAAAAATTTGGTATTTCCCCCGTATATTGAAAACTATAGAAGATATGAAAGAACTAATTGAAACTTTGGATTTTTAAGAGTATTTCCTATCTTTTGATAGGTTATAACTTTTTGTACGTTAATTAATAAAAAAGTTACGAGGAATTTACAAATTTAAAAAAAAATTTTGTATTTCCCCCGTATATTAAAAACTACAAAAGATAAAAAAAAAATAATTGGATATTTGGATTGTTGAGAGAATTTCCTATCTTTTGTTAGGTTATAACTTTTTGTACGGTAAATAATAAAAAAGTTATGAGGGAATTACAAATTTTAACAAAAATTTTGTATTTCCCCCGTATATTGAAAACTATAAAAGATATGAAAAAACTAGTTGGAATTTTGAATTTTTAAGAAAATTTTCTATCTTTTAATAGGTTATAACTTTCTGTATGTTAATTAATAAACAAGTTACGAGGGATTAACAAATTTTAACAAAAATTTGGTATTTCCCCCGTATATTGAAAACTGCAAAAGATATAAAAAAATTAATTAAAAATTTAGATTCTTGAGAAAATTTCCTATCTTTTGATAGGTTATAACTTTTTGTACGGTAATTAATACAAAAGTTACGAGGGAATTACAAATTTTAACAAAAATTTGGTATTTACCCGTATATTGAAAACTATAAAAGATATAAAAAAAATAATTGGAATTTTGGAGTTATAAAAAAATTTTCTTTCTTCTGATAAGTTACAACTTTTTGTACGGTAATTAATAAAAAAGTTACGAGGGAATTACAAATTATAACAAAAATTTTGTATTTCCCCCGTATATTGAAAACTATAAAAGATATGAAAAAACTAGTTAGAATTTTGAATTTTTAAGAAAATTTTCTATCTTTTAATAGGTTATAACTTTCTGTATGTTAATTAATAAACAAGTTACGAAGGATTTACAAATTTTAACAAAAATTTGGTATTTCCCCCGTATAGTGAAAACTATAAAAGATATAAAAAGACTAATCGGAAATTTGTATTGCTGAGAAAATTTCCTATCTTTTGATAGGTTATAACTTTTTGTACGGTAATTAATAAAAAAGTTACGAGGGAATTTCAAATTTTAACAAAAATTTTGTATTTCCCCCGTATATTGAAAACTACAAAATATAAAAAAATTATTTGGATATTTGGATTGTTGAGAGAATTTCCTATCTTTTGATAGTTTATAACTTTTTGTACGGTAAATAATAAAAAAGTTACGAGGGAATTACAAATTTTAACAAAAATTTTGTATTTCCCCCGTAAATTGAAAACTATAAAAGATATAAAAAAATTAATTAAAAATTTGGATTCTTAAGAAAATTTCTTATCTTTTGATAGGTTATAACTTTTTGTACGGTAATTAATAAAAAAGTTACGAGGGAATTACAAATTTTAACAAAAATTTGGTATTTCCCCCGTATATTGAAAACCATAAAAGATATAAAAAAAATAATTGGAATTTTGGAGTTCTAAAAAAATTTCCTTTCTTTTGATAAGTTATAAGTTTTTGTACGGTAATTAATAAAAAAGTTACGAGGGAATTTCAAATTTTAACAAAAATTTGGTATTTCCCCTGTATATTGAAAACTATAAAAGATATAAAAAAACTAGTTGGAATTTTGAATTTTTAAGAAAATTTTCTATCTTTAAATAGGTTGTAACTTTCTGTATGTTAATTAATAAACAAGTTACGAGGGATTTACAAATTTTAACAAAAATTTGGTATTTGCCCCGTATATTCAAAACTATAAAAGATATAAAAAGACTAATACGAAATTTGTATTCCTGAGAAAATTTTCTATCTTTTGATAGGTTATAACTTTTTGTACGGTAATTAATAAAAAAGTTACGAGGGAATTTCAAATTTTAACAAAAATTTGGTATTTCCTCCGTATATTGAAAACTACAAAAGATATAAAAAAATTAATTGAAAATTTAGATTCTTGAGAAAATTTCCTATCTTTTGATAGGTTATAACTTTTTGTACGGTAATTAATAAAAAAGTTACGAGGGAATTACAAATTTTAACAAAAATTTTGTATTTCCCCCGTATATTGAAAACTATAAAAGATATAAAAAAAATAATTGGAATTTTGGAGTTTTAACAAAATTTCCTTTTTTTTGATAAGTTATAACTTTTTGTACGGTAATTAATAAAAAAGTTACGAGGGAATTACAAATTTTAACAAAAATTTTGTATTTCCCCCGTATATTGAAAACTATAAAAGATATGAAAAAACTAGTTAGAGTTTTGAATTTTTAAGAAAATTTTCTATCTTTTAATAGGTTCTAACTTTCTGTATGTTAATTAATAAACAAGTTACGAGGGATTTACAAATTTTAACAAAAATTTGGTATTTCCCCCGTATATTGAAAACTATAAAAGATATAAAAAGATTAATCGGAAATTTGTATTGCTGAGAAAATTTCCTATCTTTTGATGGGTTATAACTTTTTGTACGGTTATTAATAAAAAAGTTACGAGGGAATTTCAAATATTAACAAAAATTTTGTATTTGTATGAAAACTATAAAAGATATAAAAAAATTAATTGGATATTTGGATTGTTGAGAGAATTTCCTATCTTTTAATAGGTTATAACTTTTTGTACGGTAAATAATAAAAAAGTTACGAGAGAATTACAAATTTTAACAAAAATTTTGTATTTCCCCCGTATATTGAAAACTATAAAAGATAAAAAAAAATTAATTAGAAATTTGGATTGCTGAGCAAATTTCCTTTCTTTTGATAGATTATAACTTTTTGTACGTTAATTAAAAAAACAGTTACGAGGAAATTACAAATTTTAACAAAAATTTTGTATTTCCCCCGTATATTGAAAACTATAAAAGATATAAAAAGACTAATCAGAAATTTGTATGGCTGAGAAAATTTTCTATCTTTTGATAGGTTATAACTTTTTGTACGTTAATTAATAAAAAAGTTACGAGGGATTTACAAATTTTAAAAAAAATTTTGTATTTCCCCCGTATATTGAAAACTATAAAAGATATAAAAAAACTAATCGGAAATTTGGATTGCTAAAAAAATTTCCTATCTTTTGATAGGTTATAACTTTTTGTACGGTAATTAATAAAAAAGTTACGAGGGAATTTCAAATTTTAACAAAAATTTTGTATTTCCCCAGTATATTAAAAACTATAAAAGATATAAAAAAATTGATTGGATATTTGGATTGTTGAGAGAATTTCCTATCTTTTGATAGGTTATAACTTTTTGTACGGTAAATAAAAAAAAAGTTACGAGGGAATTACAAATTTTAACAAAAATTTTGTATTTCCCCCTTATATTGAAAACTATAAAAGATATAAAAAAAATAATTGGAATTTTGGAGTTCTAAAAAAATTTTCTTTCTTTTGATAAGTTATAACTTTTTGTAAGGTAATTAATAAAAAAGTTACGAGGGAATTACAAATTTTAACAAAAATTTTGTATTTCCCCCGTATATTGAAAACTATGAAAGATATGAAAAAACTAGTTGGAATTTTGAATTTTTAAGAAAATTTTCTATCTTTTAACGGGTTATAACTTTCTGTGTGTTAATTAATAAACAAGTTACGAGGGATTTACAAATTTTAACAAAAATTTGGTATTTCCCCCGTATACTGAAAACTACAAAAGACATAAAAAAATTAATTGAAAATTTAGATTCTTGAGAAAATTTCCTATCTTTTGATAGGTTATTTTAACAAAAATTTTGTATTTCCCCTGTATATTAAAAACTATAAAAGATATGAAAAAACTAGTTGGAATTTTAAATTTTCAAGAAAATTTTCTATCTTTTAATAGGTTATAACTTTCTGTATGTTAATTAATAAACAAGTTACGAGGGATTTACAAATTTTAACAAAAATTTGGTATTTCCCCCGTATATTGAAAACTATAAAAGATATAAAAAGACTAATCGGAAATTTGTATTGCTAAGAAAATTTCCTTTCTTTTGATAGGTTATAACTTTTTGTACGTTAATTAAAAAAACAGTTACAAGGGAATTACAAATTTTAACAAAAATTTGGTATTTCACCCGTATATTGAAAACTATAAGGGATAAAAAAAAATTAATTAGAAATTTGGATTGCTGAGCAAATTTTCTTTCTTTTGATAGGTTATAACTTTTTGTACGTTAATTAAAAAAACAGTTACGAGGGAATTACAAATTTTAACAAAAATTTTGTATTTCCCCCGTATATTGAAAACTATAAAAGATATAAAAAGACTAATCGGAAATTTGTATGGCTGAGAAAATTTCCTATCTTTTCATAGGTTATAACTTTTTGAACGGTAATTAATAAAAAGTTACGAGGGAATTACAAATTTTAACAAAAATTTTGTATTTCCCCCGTATATTGAAAACTATAAAAGATATAAAAAGACTAATCGGAAATTTGTATTGCTGAGAAAATTTCCTATCTTTTGATAGGTTATAACTTTTTGTACGGTAATTAATAAAAAAGTTACAAATTTTAACAAAAATTTTGTATTTCCCCCGTATATTAAAAACTATTAAAGATATAAAAAGACTAATGAGAAATTTGGATTGCTAAGCAAATTTCCTTTCTTTTGATAGGTTATAACTTTTTGTACGGTAATTAATAAAAAAGTTACGAGGTAATTCTAAATTTTAACAAAAATTTTGTATTTCCCCCGTATATTGAAAACTATAAAAGATATAAAAATATTAATTGAATATTTGGATTGTTGAGAGAATTTCCTATCTTTTGATCGGTTGTAACTTTTTGTACGGTAAATAATAAAAAAGTTACAAGGGAATTACAAATTTTAACAAAAATTTTGTATTTCCCCCGTATATTGAAAACTATAAAAGATAAAAAAAATTATTAAGAAATTTGGATTGCTAAGCAAATTTCCTTTCTTTTGATAGGTTATAACTTTTTGTACGTTAATTAAAAAAACAGTTACAAGGGAATTACAAATTTTAACAAAAATTTTGTATATCCCCCGTATATTGAAAACTATAAGGGATAAAAAAAAATTAATTAGAAATTTGGATTGCTGAGCAAATTTCCTTTCTTTTGATAGGTTATAACTTTTTGTACGTTAATTAAAAAAACAGTTACGATGGAATTACAAATTTTAACAAATATTTTGTATTTCCCCCGTATATTGAAAACTATAAAAGATATAAAAAGACTAATCGGAAATTTGTATGGCTGAGAAAATTTCCTATCTTTTCATAGGTTATAACTTTGTGTACGGTAATTAATAAAAAAGTTACGAGGGAATTTCAAATTTTAACAAAAATTTTGTATTTCCCCCTTATATTGAAAACTACAAAAGATAAAAAAAAATTAGTCGGATATTTGAATTGTTGAGAGAATTTTCTATCGTTTGATAGGTTATAACTTTTTGTACGGTAAATAATAAAAAAGTTACGAGGGAATTACAAATTTTAACAAAAATTTTGTATTTCCTCCGTATATTGAAAACTATAAAAGATATAAAAAAATTAATTGAAAATTTGGATTCTTGAGAAAATTTCCTATTTGTTTATAGGTTATAACTTTTTGTACGGTAATTAATAAAAAAGTTACAAGGGAATTACAAATTTTAACAAAAATTTGGTATTTCCCCCGTATATTGAAAACTATAAAAGATATAAAAAAAATAATTGGAATTTTGGAGTTCTAAAAAAATTTCCCTTCTTTTGATAAGTTATAACTTTTTGTACGGTAATTAATAAAAAAGTTACGAGGGAATTACAAATTTTAACAAAAATTTTGTATTTCGCCCATATATTGAAAACTATAAAAGATATGAAAAAACTAGTTGGAATTTTAAATTTTTAAGAAAATTTTCTATCTTTCAATAGGTTATAACTTTCTGTATGTTTATTAATAAACAAGTTACGAGGGATTTACAAATTTTAACAAAAATTTGGTATTTCCCCCGTATATTGAAAACTATAAAAGATATAAAAAGAGTATTTGGAAATTTGTATTGCTGAGAAAATTTCCTATCTTTTGATAGGTTATAACTTTTTGAACGGTAATTAATAAAAAAGTTACGAGGGAATTACAAATTTTAACAAAAATTTAATATTTCCCCCGTATATTGAAAACTATAGAAGATATAAAAGAACTAATTGGAACTTTGGATTTTTAAGAATATTTCCTAACTTTTGATAGGTTATAACTTTTTGTACGTTAATTAATAAAAAAGTTACAAGGGATTTACAAATTTAAAAAAAAAAATTGTATTTCCCCCGTATATTGAAAACTATAAAAGATATAAAAAGACTAATCGGAAATTTGGATTGCTAAAAAAATTTCCTATCTTTTAATAGGTTATAACTTTTTGTACGGTAATTAATAAAAAAGTTACGAGGGAATTTTAAATTTTAACAAAAATTTTGTATTTCCCCCGTATATTGAAAACTACAAAAGATTTAAAAAAATTAATTGGATATTTGGATTGTTGAGAGAATTTACTATCTTTTGATAGGTTATAACTTTTTGTACGGTAATTAATAAAAAAGTTACGAGGAAATTACAAATTTTAACAAAAATTTTGTATTTCCCCCGTATATTGAAAAGTATAAAAGATATGAAAAAACTAGTTGGAATTTTGAATTTTTAAGAAAATTTTCTATCTTTTAATAGGTTATAACTTTCTGTATGTTAATTAATAAACAAGTTACGAGGGATTAACAAATTTTAACAAAAATTTGGTATTTCCCCCGTATATTGAAAACTGCAAAAGATATAAAAAAAATAATTAAAAATTTAGATTTTTGAGAAAATTTCCTATCTTTTGATAGGTTATAACTTTTTGTACGGTAATTAATACAAAAGTTACGAGGGAATTACAAATTTTAACAAAAATTTGGTATTTACCCGTATATTGAAAACTATAAAAGATATAAAAAAAATAATTGGAATTTTGAAGTTCTAAAAAAATTTTCTTTCTTCTGATAAGTTACAACTTTTTGTACGGTAATTAATAAAAAAGTTACGAGGGAATTACAAATTATAACAAAAATTTTGTATTTCCCCCGTATATTGAAAACTATAAAAGATATGAAAAAACTAGTTAGAATTTTGAATTTTTAAGAAAATTTTCTATCTTTTAATAGGTTATAACTTTCTGTATGTTAATTAATAAACAAGTTACGAAGGATTTACAAATTTTAACAAAAATTTGGTATTTCCCCCGTATATTGAAAACTATAAAGGATATAAAAAGACTAATCGGAAATTTGTATTGCTGAGAAAATTTCCTATCTTTTGATAGGTTATAACTTTTTGTACGGTAATTAATAAAAAAGTTACGAGGGAATTTCAAATATTAACAAAAATTTTGTATTTGTATGAAAACTATAAAAGATATAAAAAAATTAATTGGATACTTGGATTGTTGAGAGAATTTCCTATCTTTTAATAGGTTATAACTTTTTGTACGGTAAATAATAAAAAAGTTACGAGGGAATTACAAATTTTAACAAAAATTTGGTATTTACCCGTATATTGAAAACTATAAAAGATATAAAAAAAATAATTGGAATTTTGGAGTTCTAAAAAAATTTTCTTTCTTCTGATAAGTTATAACTTTTTGTACGGTAATTAATAAAAAAGTTACGAGGGAATTACAAATTATAACAAAAATTTTGTATTTCCCCCGTATATTGAAAACTATAAAAGATATAAAAAGACTAATGAGAAATTTGGATTGCTAAGCAAATTTCCTTTCTTTTGATAGGTTATAACTTTTTGTACGGTAATTAATAAAAAAGTTACGAGGTAATTCTAAATTTTAACAAAAATTTTGTATTTCCCCCGTATATTGAAAACTATAAAAGATATAAAAATATTAATTGAATATTTGGATTGTTGAGAGAATTTCCTATCTTTTGATCGGTTGTAACTTTTTGTACGGTAAATAATAAAAAAGTTACAAGGGAATTACAAATTTTAACAAAAATTTTGTATTTCCCCCGTATATTGAAAACTATAAAAGATAAAAAAAATTATTAAGAAATTTGGATTGCTAAGCAAATTTCCTTTCTTTTGATAGGTTATAACTTTTTGTACGTTAATTAAAAAAACAGTTACAAGGGAATTACAAATTTTAACAAAAATTTTGTATATCCCCCGTATATTGAAAACTATAAGGGATAAAAAAAAATTAATTAGAAATTTGGATTGCTGAGCAAATTTCCTTTCTTTTGATAGGTTATAACTTTTTGTACGTTAATTAAAAAAACAGTTACGAAGGAATTACAAATTTTAACAAATATTTTGTATTTCCCCCGTATATTGAAAACTATAAAAGATATAAAAAGACTAATCGGAAATTTGTATGGCTGAGAAAATTTCCTATCTTTTCATAGGTTATAACTTTGTGTACGGTAATTAATAAAAAAGTTACGAGGGAATTTCAAATTTTAACAAAAATTTTGTATTTCCCCCTTATATTGAAAACTACAAAAGATAAAAAAAAATTAATCGGATATTTGAATTGTTGAGAGAATTTCCTATCGTTTGATAGGTTATAACTTTTTGTACGGTAAATAATAAAAAAGTTACGAGGGAATTACAAATTTTAACAAAAATTTTGTATTTCCTCCGTATATTGAAAACTATAAAAGATATAAAAAAATTAATTGAAAATTTGGATTCTTGAGAAAATTTCCTATTTGTTTATAGGTTATAACTTTTTGTACGGTAATTAATAAAAAAGTTACAAGGGAATTACAAATTTTAACAAAAATTTGGTATTTCCCCCGTATATTGAAAACTATAAAAGATATAAAAAAATAATTGGAATTTTGGAGTTCTAAAAAAATTTCCCTTCTTTTGATAAGTTATAACTTTTTGTACGGTAATTAATAAAAAAGTTACGAGGGAATTACAAATTTTAACAAAAATTTTGTATTTCGCCCGTATATTGAAAACTATAAAAGATATGAAAAAACTAGTTGGAATTTTAAATTTTTAAGAAAATTTTCTATCTTTTAATAGGTTATAACTTTCTGTATGTTTATTAATAAACAAGTTACGAGGGATTTACAAATTTTAACAAAAATTTGGTATTTCCCCCGTATATTGAAAACTATAAAAGATATAAAAAGAGTATTTGGAAATTTGTATTGCTGAGAAAATTTCCTATCTTTTGATAGGTTATAACTTTTTGTACGGTAATTAATAAAAAAGTTACGAGGGAATTTTAAATTTTAACAAAAATTTTGTATTTCCCCCGTATATTGAAAACTACAAAAGATTTAAAAAAATTAATTGGATATTTGGATTGTTGAGAGAATTTCCTATCTTTTGATAGGTTATAACTTTTTGTACGGTAATTAATAAAAAAGTTACGAGGAAATTACAAATTTTAACAAAAATTTTGTATTTCCCCCGTATATTGAAAACTATAAAAGATATGAAAAAACTAGTTGGAATTTTGAATTTTTAAGAAAATTTTCTATCTTTTAATAGGTTATAACTTTCTGTATGTTAATTAATAAACAAGTTACGAGGGATTAACAAATTTTAACAAAAATTTGGTATTTCCCCCGTATATTGAAAACTGCAAAAGATATAAAAAAAATAATTAAAAATTTAGATTCTTGAGAAAATTTCCTATCTTTTGATAGGTTATAACTTTTTGTACGGTAATTAATACAAAAGTTACGAGGGAATTACAAATTTTAACAAAAATTTGGTATTTACCCGTATATTGAAAACTATAAAAGATATAAAAAAAATAATTGGAATTTAGGAGTTCTAAAAAAATTTTCTTTCTTCTGATAAGTTACAACTTTTTGTACGGTAATTAATAAAAAAGTTACGAGGGAATTACAAATTATAACAAAAATTTTGTATTTCCCCCGTATATTGAAAACTATAAAAGATATGAAAAAACTAGTTAGAATTTTGAATTTTTAAGAAAATTTTCTATCTTTTAATAGGTTATAACTTTCTGTATGTTAATTAATAAACAAGTTACGAAGGATTTACAAATTTTAACAAAAATTTGGTATTTCCCCCGTATATTGAAAACTATAAAGGATATAAAAAGACTAATCGGAAATTTGTATTGCTGAGAAAATTTCCTATCTTTTGATAGGTTATAACTTTTTGTACGGTAATTAATAAAAAAGTTACGAGGGAATTTCAAATATTAACAAAAATTTTGTATTTGTATGAAAACTATAAAAGATATAAAAAAATTAATTGGATACTTGGATTGTTGAGAGAATTTCCTATCTTTTAATAGGTTATAACTTTTTGTACGGTAAATAATAAAAAAGTTACGAGGGAATTACAAATTTTAACAAAAATTTTGTATTTCCCCCGTATATTGAAAACTATAAAAGATAAAAAAAAATTAATTAGAAATTTGGATTGCTGAGCAAATTTCCTTTCTTTTGATAGGTTATAACTTTTTGTACGTTAATTAAAAAAACAGTTACGAGGAAATTACAAATTTTAACAAAAATTTTGTGTTTCCCCCGTATATTGAAAACTATAAAAGATATAAAAAGACTAATCAGAAATTTGTATGGCTGAGAAAATTTCCTATCTTTTGATAGGTTATAACTTTTTGTACGGTAATTAATAAAAAAGTTACGAGGGAATTACAAATTTTAACAAAAATTTGGTATTTCCCCCGTATATTGAAAACTATAGAAGATATGAAAGAACTAATTGGAACTTTGGATTTTTAGGAGTATTTTCTATCTTTTGATAGGTTATAACTTTTTGTACGTTAATTAATAAAAAAGTTACGAGGGAATTACAAATTTTAACAAAAATTTGGTATTTCCCCCGTATATTGAAAACTATAAAAGATATAAAAAAAATAATTGGAATTTTGGAGTTCTAAAAAAATTTCCTTTCTTTTGATAAGTTATAACTTTTTGTACGGTAATTAATAAAAAAGTTACGAGGGAATTACAAATTTTAACAAAAAATTTGTATTTCCCCCGTATATTGAAAACTATAAAAGATATGAAAGAACTAGTTGGAATTTTGAATTTTTAAGAAAATTTTCTATCTTTTAATAGGTTATAACTTTCTGTATGTTAATTAATAAACAAGTTACGAGAGATTTACAAATTTTAACAAAAATTTGGTATTTCCCCCGTATATTGAAAACTATAAAAGATATAAAAAGACTAATCGGAAATTTGTATTGCTGAGAAATCTTTCTATCTTTTGATAGGTTATAACTTTTTGTACGGTAATTAATAAAAAAGTTACGAGGGAATTTCAAATTTTAACAAAAATTTTGTATTTTCCCCGTATATTGAAAACTATAAAAGATATAAAAAAATTAATTGGATATTTAGATTGTTAAGAGAACTTCCTATCTTTTGATAGGTTATAACTTTTTGTATGGTATATAATAAAAAAGTTACGAGGGAATTACAAATTTTAACAAAAATTTTGTATTTCCCCCGTATATTGAAAACTATAAAAGATAAAAAAAAAATAATTAGAAATTTGGATTGCTGAGCAAATTTCCTTTCTTTTGATAGGTTATAACTTTTTGTACGTTAATTAAAAAAACAGTTACGAGCGAATTACAAATTTTAACAAAAATTTTGTATTTCCCCCGTATATTGAAAACTATAAAAGATATAAAAAGACTAATCGAAAATTTGTATGGCTGAGAAAATTTCCTATCTTTTGATAGGTTACAACTTTTTGTACGGTAATTAATAAAAAAGTTACGAGGGAAGTACAAATTTTATCAAAAATTTGGTATTTCCCCCGTATATTGAAAACTATAGAAGATATGAAAGAACTAATTGAAACTTTGGATTTTTAAGAGTATTTCCTATCTTTTGATAGGTTATAACTTTTTGTACGTTAATTAATAAAAAAGTTACGAGGGATTTACAAATTTAAAAAAAAATTTTGTATTTCCCCCGTATATTAAAAACTACAAAAGATAAAAAAAAAATAATTGGATATTTGGATTGTTGAGAGAATTTTCTATCTTTTGTTAGGTTATAACTTTTTGTACGGTAAATAATAAAAAAGTTATGAGGGAATTACAAATTTTAACAAAAATTTTGTATTTCCCCCGTATATTGAAAACTATAAAAGATATGAAAAAACTAGTTGGAATTTTGAATTTTTAAGAAAATTTTCTATCTTTTAATAGGTTATAACTTTCTGTATGTTAATTAATAAACAAGTTACGAGGGATTAACAAATTTTAACAAAAATTTGGTATTTCCCCCGTATATTGAAAACTGCAAAAGATATAAAAAAATTAATTAAAAATTTAGATTCTTGAGAAAATTTTCTATCTTTTGATAGGTTATAACTTTTTGTACGGTAATTAATACAAAAGTTACGAGGGAATTACAAATTTTAACAAAAATTTGGTATTTACCCGTATATTGAAAACTATAAAAGATATAAAAAAAATAATTAAAATTTTGGAGTTCTAAAAAAATTTTCTTTCTTCTGATAAGTTATAACTTTTTGTACGGTAATTAATAAAAAAGTTACGAGGGAATTACAAATTATAACAAAAATTTTGTATTTCCCCGGTATATTGAAAACTATAAAAGATATGAAAAAACTAGTTAGAATTTTGAATTTTTAAGAAAATTTTCTATCTTTTAATAGGTTATAACTTTCTGTATGTTAATTAATAAACAAGTTACGAAGGATTTACAAATTTTAACAAAAATTTGGTATTTCCCCCGTATATTGAAAACTATAAAAGATATAAAAAGACTAATCGGAAATTTGTATTGCTGAGAAAATTTCCTATCTTTTGATAGGTTATAACTTTTTGTACGGTAATTAATAAAAAAGTTACAAGGGAATTTCAAATATTAACAAAAATTTTGTATTTGTATGAAAACTATAAAAGATATAAAAAAATTAATTGGATATTTGGATTGTTGAGAGAATTTCCTATCTTTTAATAGGTTATAACTTTTTGTACGGTAAATAATAAAAAAGTTACGAGGGAATTACAAATTTTAACAAAAATTTTGTATTTCCCCCGTATATTGAAAACTATAAAAGATAAAAAAAAATTAATTAGAAATTTGGATTGCTGAGCAAATTTCCTTTCTTTTGATAGGTTATAACTTTTTGTACGTTAATTAAAAAAACAGTTACGAGGAAATTACAAATTTTAACAAAAATTTTGTGTTTCCCCCGTATATTGAAAACTATAAAAGATATAAAAAGACTAATCAGAAATTTGTATGGCTGAGAAAATTTCCTATCTTTTGATAGGTTATAACTTTTTGTACGGTAATTAATAAAAAAGTTACGAGGGAATTACAAATTTTAACAAAAATTTGGTATTTCCCTTGTATATTGAAAACTATAGAAGATATGAAAGAACTAATTGGAACTTTGGATTTTTAGAAGTATTTTCTATCTTTTGATAGGTTATAACTTTTTGTACGTTAATTAATAAAAAAGTTACGAGGGAATTACAAATTTTAACAAAAATTTGGTATTTCCCCCGTATATTGAAAACTATAAAAGATATAAAAAAAAATAATTGGAATTTTGGAGTTCTAAAAAAATTTCCTTTCTTTTGATAAGTTATAACTTTTTGTACGGTAATTAATAAAAAAGTTACGAGGGAATTACAAATTTTAACAAAAATTTTGTATTTCCCTTGTATATTGAAAACTATAAAAGATATGAAAGAACTAGTTGGAATTTTGAATTTTTAAGAAAATTTTCTCTTTTAATAGGTTATAACTTTCTGTATGTTAATTAATAAACAAGTTACGAGAGATTTACAAATTTTAACAAAAATTTGGTATTTCCCCCGTATATTGAAAACTATAAAAGATATAAAAAGACTAATCGGAAATTTGTATTGCTGAGAAATCTTTCTATCTTTTGATAGGTTATAACTTTTTGTACGGTAATTAATAAAAAAGTTACGAGGGAATTTCAAATTTTAACAAAAATTTTGTATTTTCCCTGTATATTGAAAACTATAAAAGATATAAAAAAATTAATTGGATATTTAGATTGTTAAGAGAACTTCCTATCTTTTAATAGGTTATAACTTTTTGTACGGTATATAATAAAAAAGTTACGAGGGAATTACAAATTTTAACAAAAATTTTGTATTTCCCCCGTATATTGAAAACTATAAAAGATAAAAAAAAAATAATTAAAAATTTGGATTGCTGAGCAAATTTCCTTTCTTTTAATAGGTTATAACTTTCTGTATGTTAATTAATAAACAAGTTACGAGGGATTAACAAATTTTAACAAAAATTTGGTATTTCCCCCGTATATTGAAAACTGCAAAAGATATAAAAAAATTAATTAAAAATTTAGATTCTTGAGAAAATTTTCTATCTTTTGATAGGTTATAACTTTTTGTACGGTAATTAATACAAAAGTTACGAGGGAATTACAAATTTTAACAAAAATTTGGTATTTACCCGTATATTGAAAACTATAAAAGATATAAAAAAAATAATTAAAATTTTGGAGTTCTAAAAAAATTTTCTTTCTTCTGATAAGTTATAACTTTTTGTACGGTAATTAATAAAAAAGTTACGAGGGAATTACAAATTATAACAAAAATTTTGTATTTCCCCGGTATATTGAAAACTATAAAAGATATGAAAAAACTAGTTAGAATTTTGAATTTTTAAGAAAATTTTCTATCTTTTAATAGGTTATAACTTTCTGTATGTTAATTAATAAACAAGTTACGAAGGATTTACAAATTTTAACAAAAATTTGGTATTTCCCCCGTATATTGAAAACTATAAAAGATATAAAAAGACTAATCGGAAATTTGTATTGCTGAGAAAATTTCCTATCTTTTGATAGGTTATAACTTTTTGTACGGTAATTAATAAAAAAGTTACGAGGGAATTTCAAATATTAACAAAAATTTTGTATTTGTATGAAAACTATAAAAGATATAAAAAAATTAATTGGATATTTGGATTGTTGAGAGAATTTCCTATCTTTTAATAGGTTATAACTTTTTGTACGGTAAATAATAAAAAAGTTACGAGGGAATTACAAATTTTAACAAAAATTTTGTATTTCCCCCGTATATTGAAAACTATAAAAGATAAAAAAAAATTAATTAGAAATTTGGATTGCTGAGCAAATTTCCTTTCTTTTGATAGGTTATAACTTTTTGTACGTTAATTAAAAAAACAGTTACGAGGAAATTACAAATTTTAACAAAAATTTTGTGTTTCCCCCGTATATTGAAAACTATAAAAGATATAAAAAGACTAATCAGAAATTTGTATGGCTGAGAAAATTTCCTATCTTTTGATAGGTTATAACTTTTTGTACGGTAATTAATAAAAAAGTTACGAGGGAATTACAAATTTTAACAAAAATTTGGTATTTCCCTTGTATATTGAAAACTATAGAAGATATGAAAGAACTAATTGGAACTTTGGATTTTTAGAAGTATTTTCTATCTTTTGATAGGTTATAACTTTTTGTACGTTAATTAATAAAAAAGTTACGAGGGAATTACAAATTTTAACAAAAATTTGGTATTTCCCCCGTATATTGAAAACTATAAAAGATATAAAAAAAAATAATTGGAATTTTGGAGTTCTAAAAAAATTTCCTTTCTTTTGATAAGTTATAACTTTTTGTACGGTAATTAATAAAAAAGTTACGAGGGAATTACAAATTTTAACAAAAATTTTGTATTTCCCTTGTATATTGAAAACTATAAAAGATATGAAAGAACTAGTTGGAATTTTGAATTTTTAAGAAAATTTTCTCTTTTAATAGGTTATAACTTTCTGTATGTTAATTAATAAACAAGTTACGAGAGATTTACAAATTTTAACAAAAATTTGGTATTTCCCCCGTATATTGAAAACTATAAAAGATATAAAAAGACTAATCGGAAATTTGTATTGCTGAGAAATCTTTCTATCTTTTGATAGGTTATAACTTTTTGTACGTTAATTAATAAAAAAGTTACGAGGGATTTACAAATTTAAAAAAAAAATTTGTATTTCCCCCGTATATTAAAAACTACAAAAGATAAAAAAAAAATAATTGGATATTTGGATTGTTGAGAGAATTTCCTATCTTTTGTTAGGTTATAACTTTTTGTACGGTAAATAATAAAAAAGTTATGAGGGAATTACAAATTTTAACAAAAATTTTGTATTTCCCCTGTATATTGAAAACTATAAAAGATATAAAAAAAATAATTGAAATTTTGGAGTTCTAAAAAAATTTCCTTTCTTTAGATAAGTCATAACTTTTTGTACGGTAATTAATAAAAAAGTTACGAGTGAATTTCAAATTTTAACAAAAATTTTGTATTTCCCCCATAAATTGAAAACTACAAAAGATATAAAAAAAATTAATTGGATATTTGGATTGCTGAGAGAATTTCCTATCTTTTGATAGGTTATAACTTTTTGTACGGTAAATAATAAAAAAGTTACGAGGGAATTACAAATTTTAACAAAAATTTGGTATTTCCCCCGTATATTGAAAACTATAAAAGATATAAAAAAAATAATTGGAATTTTGGAGTTCTAAAAAAATTTCCTTTCTTTTGATAAGTTATAACTTTTTGTACGGTAATTAATAAAAAAGTTACGAGGGAATTACAAATTTTAACAAAAATTTTGTATTTCCCCCGTATATTGAAAACTATAAAAGATATGAAAGAACTAGTTGGAATTTTGAATTTTTAAGAAAATTTTCTATCTTTAAATAGGTTATAACTTTCTGTATGTTAATTAATAAACAAGTTACGAGAGATTTACAAATTTTAACAAAAATTTGGTATTTCCCCCGTATATTGAAAACTATAAAAGATATAAAAAGACTAATCGGAAATTTGTATTGCTGAGAAATCTTTCTATCTTTTGATAGGTTATAACTTTTTGTACGGTAATTAATAAAAAAGTTACGAGGGAATTTCAAATTTTAACAAAAATTTTGTATTTTCCCCGTATATTGAAAACTAGAAAAGATATAAAAAAATTAATTGGATATTTAGATTGTTAAGAGAACTTCCTATCTTTTGATAGGTTATAACTTTTTGTATGGTATATAATAAAAAAGTTACGAGGGAATTACAAATTTTAACAAAAATTTTGTATTTCCCCCGTATATTGAAAACTATAAAAGATATGAAAGAACTAGTTGGAATTTTGAATTTTTAAGAAAATTTTCTATCTTTAAATAGGTTATAACTTTCTGTATGTTAATTAATAAACAAGTTACGAGAGATTTACAAATTTTAACAAAAATTTGGTATTTCCCCCGTATATTGAAAACTATAAAAGATATAAAAAGACTAATCGGAAATTTGTATTGCTGAGAAAATTTCCTATCTTTTGATAGGTTATAACTTTTTGTACGGTAATTAATAAAAAAGTTACGAGGGAATTTCAAATATTAACAAAAATTTTGTATTTGTATGAAAACTATAAGAGATATAAAAAAATTAATTGGATATTTGGATTGTTGAGAGAATTTCCTATCTTTTAATAGGTTATAACTTTTTGTACGGTAAATAATAAAAAAGTTACGAGGGAATTACAAATTTTAACAAAAATTTTGTATTTCCCCCGTATATTGAAAACTATAAAAGATAAAAAAAAATTAATTAGAACTTTGGATTGCTGAGCAAATTTCCTTTCTTTTGACAGGTTATAACTTTTTGTACGTTAATTAAAAAAACAGTTACGAGGAAATTACAAATTTTAACAAAAATTTTGTGTTTCCCCCGTATATTGAAAACTATAAAAGATATAAAAAGACTAATCAGAAATTTGTATGGCTGAGAAAATTTCCTATCTTTTGATAGGTTATAACTTTTTGTACGGTAATTAATAAAAAAGTTACGAGGGAATTACAAATTTTAACAAAAATTTGGTATTTCCCTTGTATATTGAAAACTATAGAAGATATGAAAGAACTAATTGGAACTTTGGATTTTTAGGAGTATTTTCTATCTTTTGATAGGTTATAACTTTTTGTACGTTAATTAATAAAAAAGTTACGAGGGAATTACAAATTTTAACAAAAATTTGGTATTTCCCCCGTATATTGAAAACTATAAAAGATATAAAAAAAATAATTGGAATTTTGGAGTTCTAAAAAAATTTCCTTTCTTTTGATAAGTTATAACTTTTTGTACGGTAATTAATAAAAAAGTTACGAGGGAATTACAAATTTTAACAAAAATTTTGTATTTCCCTTGTATATTGAAAACTATAAAAGATATGAAAGAACTAGTTGGAATTTTGAATTTTTAAGGAAATTTTCTATCTTTTAATAGGTTATAACTTTCTGTATGTTAATTAATAAACCAGTTACGAGAGATTTACAAATTTTAACAAAAATTTGGTATTTCCCCCGTATATTGAAAACTATAAAAGATATAAAAAGACTAATCGGAAATTTGTATTGCTGAGAAATCTTTCTATCTTTTGATAGGTTATAACTTTTTGTACGGTAATTAATAAAAAAGTTACGAGGGAATTTCAAATTTTAACCAAAATTTTGTATTTTCCCCGTATATTGAAAACTATAAAAGATATAAAAAAATTAATTGGATATTTAGATTGTTAAGAGAACTTCCTATCTTTTGATAGGTTATAACTTTTTGTACGGTATATAATAAAAAAGTTACGAGGGAATTACAAATTTTAACAAAAATTTTGTATTTCCCCCGTATATTGAAAACTATAAAAGATAAAAAAAAAATAATTAAAAATTTGGATTGCTGAGCAAATTTCCTTTCTTTTGATAGGTTATAACTTTTTGTACGTTAATTAAAAAAACAGTTACGAGCGAATTACAAATTTTAACAAAAATTTTGTATTTCCCCCGTATATTGAAAACTATAAAAGATATAAAAAGACTAATCGGAAATTTGTATGGCTGAGAAAATTTCCTATCTTTTGATAGGTTACAACTTTTTGTACGGTAATTAATAAAAAAGTTACGAGGGAATTACAAATTTTATCAAAAATTTGGTATTTCCCCCGTATATTGAAAACTATAGAAGATATGAAAGAACTAATTGAAACTTTGGATTTTTAAGAGTATTTCCTATCTTTTGATAGGTTATAACTTTTTGTACGTTAATTAATAAAAAAGTTACGAGGGATTTACAAATTTAAAAAAAAAATTTGTATTTCCCCCGTATATTAAAAACTACAAAAGATAAAAAAAAATAATTGGATATTTGGATTGTTGAGAGAATTTCCTATCTTTTGTTAGGTCATAACTTTTTGTACGGTAAATAATAAAAAAGTTATGAGGGAATTACAAATTTTAACAAAAATTTTGTATTTCCCCTGTATATTGAAAACTATAAAAGATATAAAAAAAATAATTGAAATTTTAAAGTTCTAAAAAAATTTCCTTTCTATAGATAAGTCATAACTTTTTGTACGGTAATTAATAAAAAAGTTACGAGTGAATTTCAAATTTTAACAAAAATTTTGTATTTCCCCCATATATTGAAAACTACAAAAGATATAAAAAAAATTAATTGGATATTTGGATTGCTGAGAGAATTTCCTATCTTTTGATAGGTTATAACTTTTTGTACGGTAAATAATAAAAAAGTTACGAGGGAATTACAAATTTTAACAAAAATTTTGTATTTCCCCCGTATATTGAAAACTATAAATGATATAAAAAAAATAATTGAAATTTTGGAGTTCTAAAAAAATTTCCTTTCTTTAGATAAGTTATAACTTTTTGTACGGTAATTAATAAAAAAGTTACGAGGGAATTACAAATTTTAACAAAAATTTTGTATTTCCCCTGTATATTGAAAACTATAAAAGATATGAAAAAACTAGTTGGAATTTTAAATTTTCAAGAAAATTTTTTATCTTTTAATAGGATATAACTTTCTGTATGTTAATTAATAAACAAGTTACGAGGGATTTACAAATTTTAACAAAAATTTGGTATTTCCCCCGTATATTGAAAACTATAAAAGATATAAAAAGGCTAATCGGAAACTTGTATTGCTAAGAAAATTTCCTATCTGTTGATAGGTTATAACTTTTTGTACGGTAATTAATAAAAAAGTTACAAATTTTAACAAAAATTTTGTATTTCCCCCGTATATTGAAAACTATAAAAGATATAAAAAGACTAATCAGAAATTTGGATTGCTGAGCAAATTTCCTTTCTTTTAATAGGTTATAACTTTTTGTACGGTAATTAATAAAAAAGTTACGAGGTAATTCTAAGTTTTAACAAAAATTTTGTTTTTCCCCCGTATATTGAAAACTATAAAAGATATAAAAAAATTAATTGAATATTTGGATTGTTAAGAGAATTTCCTATATTTTGATAGGTTGTAACTTTTTGTAAGGTAAATAATAAAAAAGTTACAAGGGAATTACAAATTTTAACAAAAATTTTGTATTTCCCCCGTATATTGAAAACTATAAAAGATAAAAAAAATTATTAAGAAATTTGGATTGCTAAGCAAATTTCCTTTCTTTTGATAGGTTATAACTTTTTGTACGTTAATTAAAAAAACAGTTACAAGGGAATTACAAATTTTAACAAAAATTTTGTATTTCACCCGTATATTGAAAACTATAAGGGATAAAAAAAAATTAATTAGAAATTTGGATTGCAGAGCAAATTTTCTTTCTTTTGATAGGTTATAACTTTTTGTACGTTAATTAAAAAAACAGTTACGGGGGAATTACAAATTTTAACAAAAATTTTGTATTTCCCCCGTATATTAAAAACTATAAAAGATATAAAAAAACTAATCGGAAATTTGTATGGCTGAGAAAATTTCCTATCTTTTGATAGGTTACAACTTTTTGTACGGTAATTAATAAAAAAGTTACGAGGGAATTACAAATTTTAACAAAAATTTAATATTTTTCCCGTATATTGAAAACTATAGAAGATATAAAAGAACTAATTGAAACTTTGGATTTCTAAGAATATTTTCTATCTTTTAATAGGTTATAACTTTTTGTACGTTAATTAATAAAAAAGTTACGAGGGATTTACAAATTTTAAAAAAAAATTTGTATTTCCCCCGTATATTAAAAATTATAAAAGATATAAAAAGACTAATCGGAAATTTGGATTGCTAAAAAAATTTCCTATCTTTTAATAGGTTATAACTTTTTGTACGGTAATTAATAAAAAAGTTACGAGGGAATTTTAAATTTTAACAAAAATTTTGTATTTCCCCGTATATTGAAAACTACAAAAGATATAAAAAAATCGATTGGATATTTGGATTGTTGAGAGAATTTCCTATCTTTTGATAGGTTATAACTTTTTGTACGGTAATTAATAAAAAAGTTATGAGGGAAGTACAAATTGTAACAAAAATTTGGTATTTCTTTCGTATATTGAAAACTATAAAAGATATAAAAAAAATAATTGGAATTTTGGAGTTCTAAAAAAATTTCCTTTCTTTTGATAGGTTATAACTTTTTGTACGGTAATTAATAAAAAAGTTACGAGGGAATTACAAATTTTAACAAAAATTTTGTATTTCCCCCGTATATTGAAAACTATAAAAGATATAAAAAAATTAATTGGATATTTAGATTGTTAAGAGAACTTCCTATCTTTTGATAGGTTATAACTTTTTGTACGGTATATAATAAAAAAGTTACGAGGGAATTACAAATTTTAACAAAAATTTTGTATTTCCCCCGTATATTGAAAACTATAAAAGATAAAAAAAAAAATAATTAAAAATTTGGATTGCTGAGCAAATTTCCTTTCTTTTGATAGGTTATAACTTTTTGTACGTTAATTAAAAAAACAGTTACGAGCGAATTACAAATTTTAACAAAAATTTTGTATTTCCCCCGTATATTGAAAACTATAAAAGATATAAAAAGACTAATCGGAAATTTGTATGGCTGAGAAAATTTCCTATCTTTTGATAGGTTACAACTTTTTGTACGGTAATTAATAAAAAAGTTACGAGGGAATTACAAATTTTATCAAAAATTTGGTATTTCCCCCGTATATTGAAAACTATAGAAGATATGAAAGAACTAATTGAAACTTTGGATTTTTAAGAGTATTTCCTATCTTTTGATAGGTTATAACTTTTTGTACGTTAATTAATAAAAAAGTTACGAGGGATTTACAAATTTAAAAAAAAAATTTGTATTTCCCCCGTATATTAAAAACTACAAAAGATAAAAAAAAAATAATTGGATATTTGGATTGTTGAGAGAATTTCCTATCTTTTGTTAGGTTATAACTTTTTGTACGGTAAATAATAAAAAAGTTATGAGGGAATTACAAATTTTAACAAAAATTTTGTATTTCCCCTGTATATTGAAAACTATAAAAGATATAAAAAAAATAATTGAAATTTTGGAGTTCTAAAAAAATTTCCTTTCTTTAGATAAGTCATAACTTTTTGTACGGTAATTAATAAAAAAGTTACGAGTAAATTTCAAATTTTAACAAAAATTTTGTATTTCCCCCATATATTGAAAACTACAAAAGATATAAAAAAAATTAATTGGATATTTGGATTGCTGAGAGAATTTCCTATCTTTTGATAGGTTATAACTTTTTGTACGGTAAATAATAAAAAAGTTACGAGGGAATTACAAATTTTAACAAAAATTTTGTATTTCCCCCGTATATTGAAAACTATAAATGATATAAAAAAAATAATTGAAATTTTGGAGTTCTAAAAAAATTTCCTTTCTTTAGATAAGTTATAACTTTTTGTACGGTAATTAATAAAAAAGTTACGAGGGAATTACAAATTTTAACAAAAATTTTGTATTTCCCCTGTATATTGAAAACTATAAAAGATATGAAAAAACTAGTTGGAATTTTAAATTTTCAAGAAAATTTTTTATCTTTTAATAGGTTATAACTTTCTGTATGTTAATTAATAAACAAGTTACGAGGGATTTACAAATTTTAACAAAAATTTGGTATTTCCCCCGTATATTGAAAACTATAAAAGATATAAAAAGGCTAATCGGAAACTTGTATTGCTAAGAAAATTTCCTATCTGTTGATAGGTTATAACTTTTTGTACGGTAATTAATAAAAAAGTTACAAATTTTAACAAAAATTTTGTATTTCTCCCGTATATTGAAAACTATAAAAGATATAAAAAGACTAATCAGAAATTTGGATTGCTGAGCAAATTTCCTTTCTTTTAATAGGTTATAACTTTTTGTACGGTAATTAATAAAAAAGTTACGAGGTAATTCTAAGTTTTAACAAAAATTTTGTTTTTCCCCCGTATATTGAAAACTATAAACGATATAAAAAAATTAATTGAATATTTGGATTGTTAAGAGAATTTCCTATATTTTGATAGGTTGTAACTTTTTGTACGGTAAATAATAAAAAAGTTACAAGGGAATTACAAATTTTAACAAAAATTTTGTATTTCACCCGTATATTGAAAACTATAAGGGATAAAAAAAAATTAATTAGAAATTTGGATTGCAGAGCAAATTTTCTTTCTTTTGATAGGTTATAACTTTTTGTACGTTAATTAAAAAAACAGTTACGAGGGAATTACAAATTTTAACAAAAATTTTGTATTTCCCCCGTATATTAAAAACTATAAAAGATATAAAAAGACTAATCGGAAATTTGTATGGCTGAGAAAATTTCCTATCTTTTGATAGGTTACAACTTTTTGTACGGTAATTAATAAAAAAGTTACGAGGGAATTACAAATTTTAACAAAAATTTAATATTTTTCCCTTATATTGAAAACTATAGAAGATATAAAAGAACTAATTGAAACTTTGGATTTCTAAGAATATTTCCTATCTTTTAATAGGTTATAACTTTTTGTACGTTAATTAATAAAAAAGTTACGAGGGATTTACAAATTTTAAAAAAAATTTTGTATTTCCCCCGTATATTAAAAATTATAAAAGATATAAAAAGACTAATCGGAAATTTGGATTGCTAAAAAAATTTCCTATCTTTTAATAGGTTATAACTTTTTGTACGGTAATTAATAAAAAAGTTACGAGGGAATTTTAAATTTTAACAAAAATTTTGTATTTCCCCGTATATTGAAAACTACAAAAGATATAAAAAAATCGATTGGATATTTGGATTGTTGAGAGAATTTTCTATCTTTTGATAGGTTATAACTTTTTGTACGGTAATTAATAAAAAAGTTACGAGGAAAGTACAAATTGTAACAAAAATTTGGTATTTCTTTCGTATATTGAAAACTATAAAAGATATAAAAAAAATAAGTGGAATTTTGGAGTTCTAAAAAAATTTCCTTTCTTTTGATAGGTTATAACTTTTTGTACGGTAATTAATAAAAAAGTTACGAGGGAATTACAAATTTTAACAAAAATTTTGTATTTCCCCCGTATATTGAAAACTATAAAAGATATGAAAAAACTAGTTAGAATTTTGAATTTTTAAGAGTATTTCCTATCTTTTGATAGGTTATAACTTTTTGTACGTTAATTAATAAAAAAGTTACGAGGGATTTACAAATTTAAAGAAAAATTTTGTATTTCCCCCGTATATTGAAAACTATAGAAGATATGAAAGAACTAATTGGAACTTTGGATTTTTAGGAGTATTTTCTATCTTTTGATAGGTTATAACTTTTTGTACGTTAATTAATAAAAAAGTTACGAGGGAATTACAAATTTTAACAAAAATTTGGTATTTCCCCCCTATATTGAAAACTATAAAAGATATAAAAAAAATAATTGGAATTTTGGAGTTCTAGAAAAATTTTCTTTCTTTTGATAAGTTATAACTTTTTGTACGGTAATTAATAAAAAAGTTACGAGGGAATTACAAATTTTAACAAAAATTTTGTATTTCCCCCGTATATTGAAAACTATAAAAGATATGAAAGAACTAGTTGGAATTTTGAATTTTTAAGAAAATTTTCTATCTTTTAATAGGTTATGACTTTCTGTATGTTAATTAATAAACAAGTTACGAGAGATTTACAAATTTTAACAAAAATTTGGTATTTTCCCCGTATATTGAAAACTATAAAGGATATAAAAAGACTAATCGGAAATTTGTATTGCTGAGAAATCTTTCTATCTTTTGATAGGTTATAACTTTTTGTACGGTAATTAATAAAAAAGTTACGAGGGAATTTCAAATTTTAACAAAAATTTTGTATTTTCCCCGTATATTGAAAACCATAAAAGATATAAAAAAATTAATTGGATATTTAGATTGTTAAGAGAACTTCCTATCTTTTGATAGGTTATAACTTTTTGTACGGTATATAATAAAAAAGTTACGAGGGAATTACAAATTTTAACAAAAATTTTGTATTTCCCCCGTATATTGAAAACTATAAAAGATAAAAAAAAAATAATTAGAAATTTGGATTGCTGAGCAAATTTCCTTTCTTTTGATAGGTTATAACTTTTTGTACGTTAATTAAAAAAACAGTTACGAGCGAATTACAAATTTTAACAAAAATTTTGTATTTCCCCCGTATATTGAAAACTATAAAAGATATAAAAAGACTAATCGGAAATTTGTATGGCTGAGAAAATTTCCTATCTCTTGATAGGTTACAACTTTTTGTACGGTAATTAATAAAAAAGTTACGAGGGAATTACAAATTTTATCAAAAATTTGGTATTTCCCCCGTATATTGAAAACTATAGAAGATATGAAAGAACTAATTGAAACTTTGGATTTTTAAGAGTATTTCCTATCTTTTGATAGGTTATAACTTTTTGTACGTTAATTAATAAAAAAGTTACGAGGGATTTACAAATTTAAAAAAAAATTTTGTATTTCCCCCGTATATTAAAAACTACAAAAGATAAAAAAAAAAATAATTGGATATTTGGATTGTTGAGAGAATTTCCTATCTTTTGTTAGGTTATAACTTTTTGTACGGTAAATAATAAAAAAGTTATGAGGGAATTACAAATTTTAACAAAAATTTTGTATTTCCCCTGTATATTAAAAACTATAAAAGATATAAAAAAAATAATTGAAATTTTGCGGTTCTAAAAAAATTTTCTTTCTTTAGATAAGTTATAACTTTTTGTACGGTAATTAATAAAAAAGTTACGAGTGAATTTCAAATTTTAACAAAAATTTTGTATTTCCCCCATATATTGAAAACTACAAAAGATATAAAAAAAATTAATTGGATATTTGGATTGTTGAGAGAATTTCCTATCTTTTGATAGGTTATAACTTTTTGTACGGTAAATAATAAAAAAGTTACGAGGGAATTACAAATTTTAACAAAAATTTTGTATTTCCCCTGTATATTGAAAACTATAAAAGATATAAAAAAACTAGTTGGAATTTTAAATTTTCAAGAAAATTTTTTATCTTTTAATAGGTTATAACTTTCTGTATGTTAATTAATAAACAAGTTACGAGGGATTTACAAATTTTAACAAAAATTTGGTATTTCCCCCGTATATTGAAAACTATAAAAGATATAAAAAGACTAATCGGAAATTTGTATTGCTAAGAAAATTTCCTATCTGCTGATAGGTTATAACTTTTTGTACGGTAATTAATAAAAAAGTTACAAATTTTAACAAAAATTTTGTATTTCCCCCGTATATTGAAAACTATAAAAGATATAAAAAGACTAATCAGAAATTTGGATTGCTAAGCAAATTTTCTTTCTTTTGATAGGTTATAACTTTTTGTACGGTAATTAATAAAAAGGTTACGAGGTAATTCTAAATTTTAACAACAATTTTGTTTTTCCCCCGTATATTGAAAACTATAAAAGATATAAAAAAATTAATTGAATATTTGGATTGTTAAGAGAATTTCCTATATTTTGATAGGTTGTAACTTTTTGTACGGTAAATAATAAAAAAGTTACAAGGGAATTACAAATTTTAACAAAAATTTTGTATTTCCCCCGTATATTGAAAACTATAAAAGATAAAAAAAATTATTAAGAAATTTGGATTGCTAAGCAAATTTCCTTTCTTTTGATAGTTTATAACTTTTTGTACGTTAATTAAAAAAACAGTTACAAGGGAATTACAAATTTTAACAAAAATTTTGTATTTCACCCGTATATTGAAAACTATAAGGGATAAAAAAAAATTAATTAGAAATTTGGATTGCTGAGCAAATTTTCTTTCTTTTGATAGGTTATAACTTTTTGTACGTTAATTAAAAAAACAGTTACGAGGGAATTACAAATTTTAACAAAAATTTTGTATTTCCCCCGTATATTGAAAACTATAAAAGATATAAAAAGACTAATCGGAAATTTGTATGGCTGAGAAAATTTCCTATCTTTTGATAGGTTACAACTTTTTGTACGGTAATTAATAAAAATTTACGAGGGAATTACAAATTTTAACAAAAATTTAATTTTTTTCCCGTATATTGAAAACTATAGAAGATATAAAAGAACTAATTGGAACTTTGGATTTCTAAGAATATTTCCTATCTTTTAATAGGTTATAACTTTTTGTACGTTTATTAATAAAAAAGTTACGAGGGATTTACAAATTTTAAAAAAAATTTTGTATTTCCCCCGTATATTGAAAATTATAAAAGATATAAAAAAATTGATTGGATATTTGGATTGTTGAGAGAATTTTCTATCTTTTGATAGGTTATAACTTTTTGTACGGTAATTAATAAAAAAGTTACGAGGGAATTACAAATTGTAACAAAAATTTGGTATTTCTTTCGTATATTGAAAACTATAAAAGATATAAAAAAAATAATTGGAATTTTGGAGTTCTAAAAAAATTTCCTTTCTTTTGATAGGTTATAACTTTTTGTACGGTAATTAATAAAAAAGTTACGAGGGAATTACAAATTTTAACAAAAATTTTGTATTTCCCCCGTATATTGAAAACTATAAAAGATATAAAAAAACTAGTTAGAATTTTAAATTTTTAAGAGTATTTCCTATCTTTTGATAGGTTATAACTTTTTGTACGTTAATTAATAAAAAAGTTACGAGGGATTTACAAATTTAAAGAAAAATTTTGTATTTCCCCCGTATATTGAAAACCATAAAAGATATAAAAAGACTAATCGGAAATTTGGATTGCTAAAAAAATTTCCTATCTTTTAATGGGTTATAACTTTTTGTACGGTAATTAATAAAAAAGTTACGAGGGAATTTCAAATTTTAACAAAAATTTTGTATTTCCCCCGTATATTGAAAACTACAAAAGATATAAAAAAATTGATTGGATATTTGGATTGTTGGGAGAATTTTCTATCTTTTGATAGGTTATAACTTTTTGTACGGTAAATAATAACAAAGTTACGAGGGAATTACAAATTTTAACAAAAATTTGGTATTTCCCCCTTATATTGAAAACTATAAAAGATATAAAAAGACTAATCGGAAATTTGTATTGCTGAGAAAATTTCCTATCGTTTGATAGGTTATAACTTTTTGTACGGTAATTAATAAAAAAGTTACGAGGTAATATCAAATTTTAACAAAAATTTTGTATTTCCCCCGTATATTGAAAACTATAAAAGATATAAAAAAATTAATTGGATATTTGGATTGTTGAGAGAATTTCCTATCTTCTAATAGGTTATAAGTTTTTGTACGTTAATTAAAAAAACAGTTACGAGGGAATTACAAATTTTAACAAATTTTGTATTTCCCCTGTATATTGAAAACTATAAAAAATATAAAAAGACTAATCGGAAATTTGTATGGCTGAGAAAATTTCCTATCTTTTGATAGGCTATAACTTTTTGTACGGTAATTAATAAAAAAGTTACGAGGGAATTACAAATTTTAACAAAAATTTGGTATTTCCCCCGTATATTAAAAACTACAAAAGATATAAAAAAATTAATTGAATATTTGGATTGTTGAGAGAATTTCCTATCTTTTGATAGGTTATAACTTTTTGTACGGTAAATAATAAAAAAGTTACGAGGGAATTACAAATTTTAACAAAAATTTTGTATTTCCCCCGTATATTGAAAACTATAAAAGATAAAAAAAATTATTAAGAAATTTGGATTGCTAAGAAAATTTCCTTTCTATTGATAGGTTATAACTTTTTGTACGTTAATAAAAAAAACAGTTACGAGGGAATTACAAATTTTAACAAAAATTTTGTATTTCCCCCGTATATTAAAAACTATAAAAGATAAAAAAAAAATTAATTAGAAATTTGGATTGCTGAGCAAATTTCCTTTCTTTTAATAGGTTATAACTTTTTGTACGTTAATTAAAAAAACAGTTACGAGGGAATTACAAATTTTAACAAAAATTTTGTATTTCCCCCGTATATTGAAAACTATAAAAGATATAAAAACACTAATCGAAAATTTGAATGGCTGAGAAAATTTCCTATCTTTTCATAGGTTATAATTTTTTGTACGGTAATTAACAAAAAAGTTACGAGGAAATTACAAATTTTAACAAAAATTTGGTATTTCCCCCGTATATTGAAAACTATAGAAGATATGAAAGAACTAATTGGAACTTTGGTTTTTTAAAAATATTTCCTATCTTTTGATAGGTTATAACTTTTTGTACGTTAATTATTAAAAAAGTTACGAGGGATTTACAAATTTTAACAAAAATTTTGTATTTCCCCCGTATATTGAAAACTATAAAAGATATAAAAAGACTAATCGGAAATTTGGATTGCTAAAAAAATTTCCTATCTTTTAATGGGTTATAACTTTTTGTACGGTAATTAATAAAAAAGTTACGAGGGAATTTCAAATTTTAACAAAAATTTTGTATTTCCCCCGTATATTGAAAACTACAAAGGATATAAAAAAATTAATTGGATATTTGGATTGTTGAGAGAATTTCCTATCTTTTGATAGGTTATAACTTTTTGTACGGTAAATAATAAAAAAGTTACGAGGGAATTACAAATTTTAACAAAAATTTTGTATTTCCCCCGTAAATTGAAAACTATAAAAGATATAAAAAAATTAATTAAAAATTTGGATTCTTAAGAAAATTTCCTATCTTTTGATAGGTTATAACTTTTTGTACGGTAATTAATAAAAAAGTTACGAGGGAATTACAAATTTTAACAAAAATTTGGTATTTCCCCCGTATATTGAAAACCATAAAAGATATAAAAAAAATAATTGGAATTTTGGAGTTCTAAAAAAATTTCCTTTCTTTTGATAAGTTATAATTTTTTGTACGGTAATTAATAAAAAAGTGACGAGGGAATTACAAATTTTAACAAAAATTTTGTATTTCCCCCGTATATTGAAAACTATAAAAGATATAAAAAAACTAGTTAGAATTTTTAATAAAATTTTCTATCTTTTAATGGGTTATAACTTTCTGTATGTTAATTAATAAACAAGTTACGAGGGATTTACAAATTTTAACAAAAATTTGGTATTTCCCCCGTATATTGAAAACTATAAAAGATATAAAAAAATTAATTGGATATTTAGATTGTTAAGAGAATTTCCTATCTTTTGATAGGTTATAACTTTTTGTACGGTATATAATAAAAAAGTTACGAGGGAATTACAAATTTTAACAAAAATTTTGTATTTCCCCCGTATATTGAAAACTATAAAAGATAAAAAAAAAATAATTAGAAATTTGGATTGCTGAGCAAATTTTCTTTCTTTTGATAGGTTATAACTTTTTGTACGTTAATTAAAAAAACAGTTACGAGGGAATTACAAATTTTAACAAAAATTTTGTATTTCCTCCGTATATTGAAAACTATAAAAGATATAAAAAGACTAATCGGAAATTTGTATGGCTGAGAAAATTTCCTATCTTTTGATAGGTTACAACTTTTTGTACGGTAATTAATAAAAAAGTTACGAGGGAATTACAAATTTTATCAAAAATTTGGTATTTCCCCCGTATATTGAAAACTATAGAAGATATGAAAGAACTAATTGAAACTTTGGATTTTTAAGAGTATTTCCTATCTTTTGATAGGTTATAACTTTTTGTACGTTAATTAATAAAAAAGTTACGAGGGATTTACAAATTTAAAAAAAAATTTTGTATTTCCCCCGTATATTGAAAACCATAAAAGATATAAAAAGACTAATCGGAAATTTGGATTGCTAAAAAAATTTCCTATCTTCTAATAGGTTATAACTTTTTGTACGGTAATTAATAAAAAAGTTACGAGGGAATTTCAAATTTTAACAAAAATTTTGTATTTCCCCCGTATATTGAAAACTACAAAAGATAAAAAAAAAATAATTGGATATTTGGATTGTTGAGAGAATTTCCTATCTTTTGATAGGTTATAACTTTTTGTACGGTAAATAATAAAAAAGTTATGAGGGAATTACAAATTTTAACAAAAATTTTGTATTTCCCCTGTATATTGAAAACTATAAAAGATATAAAAAAAATAATTGAAATTTTGGAGTTCTAAAAAAATTTCCTTTCTTTAGATAAGTTATAACTTTTTGTACGGTAATTAATAAAAAAGTTACGAGTGAATTTTAAATTTTAACAAAAATTTTGTATTTCCCCCATATATTGAAAACTACAAAAGATATAAAAAAAATTAATTGGATATTTGGATTGCTGAGAGAATTTCCTATCTTTTGATAGGTTATAACTTTTTGTACGGTAAATAATAAAAAAGTTACGAGGGAATTACAAATTTTAACAAAAATTTTGTATTTCCCCCGTATATTGAAAACTATAAATGATATAAAAAAAATAATTGAAATTTTGGAGTTCTAAAAAAATTTCCTTTCTTTAGATAAGTTATAACTTTTTGTACGGTAATTAATAAAAAAGTTACGAGGGAATTACAAATTTTAACAAAAATTTTGTATTTCCCCTGTATGTTGAAAACTATAAAAGATATGAAAAAACTAGTTGGAATTTTAAATTTTCAAGAAAATTTTTTATCTTTTAATAGGTTATAACTTTCTGTATGTTAATTAATAAACAAGTTACGAGGGATTTACAAATTTTAACAAAAATTTGGTATTTCCCCCGTATATTGAAAACTATAAAAGATATAAAAAGACTAATCGGAAACTTGTATTGCTAAGAAAATTTCCTATCTGTTGATAGGTTATAACTTTTTGTACGGTAATTAATAAAAAAGTTACAAATTTTAACAAAAATTTTGTATTTCCCCCGTATATTGAAAACTATAAAAGATATAAAAAGACTAATCAGAAATTTGGATTGCTAAGCAAATTTCCTTTCTTTTGATAGGTTATAACTTTTTGTACGGTAATTAATAAAAAAGTTACGAGGTAATTCTAAATTTTAACAAAAATTTTGTTTTTCCCCCGTATATTGAAAACTATAAAAGATATAAAAAAATTAATTGAATATTTGGATTGATAAGAGAATTTCCTATATTTTGATAGGTTGTAACTTTTTGTACGGTAAATAATAAAAAAGTTACAAGGGAATTACAAATTTTAACAAAAATTTTGTATTTCCCCCGTATATTGAAAACTATAAAAGATACAAAAAATTATTAAGAAATTTGGATTGCTAAGCAAATTTCCTTTCTTTTAATTGGTTATAACTTTTTGTACGTTAATTAAAAAAACAGTTACAAGGGAATTACAAATTTTAACAAAAATTTTGTATTTCACCCGTATATTGAAAACTATAAGGGATAAAAAAAACTAATTAGAAATTTGGATTGCAGAGCAAATTTTCTTTCTTTTGATAGGTTATAACTTTTTGTACGTTAATTAAAAAAACAGTTACGAGGGAATTACAAATTTTAACAAAAATTTTGTATTTCCCCCGTATATTAAAAACTATAAAAGATATAAAAAGACTAATCGGAAATTTGTATGGCTGAGAAAATTTCCTATCTTTTGATAGGTTACAACTTTTTGTACGGTAATTAATAAAAAAGTTACGAGGGAATTACAAATTTTAACAAAAATTTGGTATTTCCCCTGTATATTGAAAACTATAGAAGATATAAAAAAACTAATTGGAACTTTGGATTTTTAAGAGTATTTCCTATCTTTTGATAGGTTACAACTTTTTGTACGTTAATTAATAAAAAAGTTACGAGGGATTTACAAATTTAAAGAAAAAAAATTGTATTTCTCCCGTATATTGAAAACTATAAAAGATATAAAAAGACTAATCGGAAATTTGGATTGCTAAAAAAATTTCCTATCTTTCAATAGGTTATAATTTTTTGTACGGTAATTAATAAAAAAGTTACGAGGGAATTACAAATTTTAACAAAAATTTGGTATTTCCCCGTATATTGAAAACTATAAAAGATATAAAAAAAATAATCGGAAATTTGGATTGCTAAAAAAATTTCCTATCTTTTAATAGGTTATAACTTTTTGTACGGTAATTAATAAAAAAGTTACGAGGGAATTACAAATTGTAACAAAAATTTGGTATTTCTTTCGTATATTGAAAACTATAAAAGATATAAAAAAAATAATTGGATATTTGGATTGTTGAGAGAATTTCCTATCTTTTGATAGGTTATAACTTTTTGTACGGTAAATAATAAAAAAGTTACGAGGGAATTACAAATTTTAACAAAAATTTTGTATTTCCTCCGTATATTGAAAACTATAAAAGATATAAAAAAATTAATTGAAAATTTGGATTCTTGAGAAAATTTCCTATCTTTTGATAGGTTATAACTTTTTGTACGGTAAATAATAAAAAAGTTACGAGGGAATTACAAATTTTAACAAAAATTTTGTATTTCCTCCGTATATTGAAAACTATAAAAGATATAAAAAAATTAATTGAAAATTTGGATTCTTGAGAAAATTTCCTATCTTTTGATAGGTTATAACTTTTTGTACGGTAATTAATAAAAAAGTTACGAGGGAATTTCAAATTTTAACAAAAATTTTGTATTTCCCCCGTATATTAAAAACTACAAAAGATATAAAAAAATTAATTGAAAATTTAGATTTTTGAGAAAATTTCCTATTTTTTTATAGGTTATAACTTTTTGAACGGTAATTAATAAAAAAGTTACGAGGGATTACAAATTTTAACAAAAATTTGGTATTTCCCCCGTATATTGAAAACTATAAAAGATATAAAAAAAATAATTGGAATTTTTGGGTTCTAAAAAAATTTCCCTTCTTTTGATAAGTTATAACTTTTTGTACGGTAATTAATAAAAAAGTTACGAGGGAATTACAAATTTTAACAAAAATTTTGTATTTCCCCCGTATATTGAAAACTATAAAAGATATAAAAAAACTAGTTGGAATTTTAAATTTTTAAGAAAATTTTCTATCTTTTAATAGGTTATAACTTTCTGTATGTTTATTAATAAACAAGTAACGAGGGATTCACAAATTTTAACAAAAATTTGGTATTTCCCCCGTATATTGAAAACTATAAAAGATATAAAAAGACTATTTGGAAATTTGTATTGCTGAGAAAATTTCCTATCTTTTGATAGGTTATAACTTTTTGTACGGTAATTAATAAAAAAGTTACGAGGAAATTTCAAATTTTAACAAAAATTTTGTATTTCCCCCGTATATTGAAAACTATAAAAGATATAAAAAGACTAATCGGAAATTTGTATGACTGAAAAAATTTTCTATCTTTTGATAGGTTATAACTTTTTGTACGGTAATTAATAAAAAAGTTACGAGGGAATTACAAATTTTAACAAAAATTTAATATTTCCCCCGTATATTGAAAACTATAGAAGATATAAAAAAAATAATTGGAATTTTGGAGTTCTAAAAATATTTTCTTTCTTTTGATATGTTATAACTTTTTGTACGGTAATTAATAAAAAAGTTACGAGGGAATTACAAATTTTAACAAAAATTTTGTATTTCCCCTGTATATTAAAAACTATAAAAGATATAAAAAAAATAATTGAAATTTTGCGGTTCTAAAAAAATTTCCTTTCTTTAGATAAGTTATAACTTTTTGTACGGTAATTAATAAAAAAGTTACGAGTGAATTTCAAATTTTAACAAAAATTTTGTATTTCCCCCATATATTGAAAACTACAAAAGATATAAAAAAAATTAATTGGATATTTGGATTGTTGAGAGAATTTCCTATCTTTTGATAGGTTATAACTTTTTGTACGGTAAATAATAAAAAAGTTACGAGGGAATTACAAATTTTAACAAAAATTTTGTATTTCCCCTGTATATTGAAAACTATAAAAGATATAAAAAAACTAGTTGGAATTTTAAATTTTCAAGAAAATTTTTTATCTTTTAATAGGTTATAACTTTCTGTATGTTAATTAATAAACAAGTTACGAGGGATTTACAAATTTTAACAAAAATTTGGTATTTCCCCCGTATATTGAAAACTATAAAAGATATAAAAAGACTAATCGGAAATTTGTATTGCTAAGAAAATTTCCTATCTGCTGATAGGTTATAACTTTTTGTACGGTAATTAATAAAAAAGTTACAAATTTTAACAAAAATTTTGTATTTCCCCCGTATATTGAAAACTATAAAAGATATAAAAAGACTAATCAGAAATTTGGATTGCTAAGCAAATTTTCTTTCTTTTGATAGGTTATAACTTTTTGTACGGTAATTAATAAAAAGGTTACGAGGTAATTCTAAATTTTAACAACAATTTTGTTTTTCCCCCGTATATTGAAAACTATAAAAGATATAAAAAAATTAATTGAATATTTGGATTGTTAAGAGAATTTCCTATATTTTGATAGGTTGTAACTTTTTGTACGGTAAATAATAAAAAAGTTACAAGGGAATTACAAATTTTAACAAAAATTTTGTATTTCCCCCGTATATTGAAAACTATAAAAGATAAAAAAAATTATTAAGAAATTTGGATTGCTAAGCAAATTTCCTTTCTTTTGATAGTTTATAACTTTTTGTACGTTAATTAAAAAAACAGTTACAAGGGAATTACAAATTTTAACAAAAATTTTGTATTTCACCCGTATATTGAAAACTATAAGGGATAAAAAAAAATTAATTAGAAATTTGGATTGCTGAGCAAATTTTCTTTCTTTTGATAGGTTATAACTTTTTGTACGTTAATTAAAAAAACAGTTACGAGGGAATTACAAATTTTAACAAAAATTTTGTATTTCCCCCGTATATTGAAAACTATAAAAGATATAAAAAGACTAATCGGAAATTTGTATGGCTGAGAAAATTTCCTATCTTTTGATAGGTTACAACTTTTTGTACGGTAATTAATAAAAAAGTTACGAGGGAATTACAAATTTTAACAAAAATTTAATTTTTTTCCCGTATATTGAAAACTATAGAAGATATAAAAGAACTAATTGGAACTTTGGATTTCTAAGAATATTTCCTATCTTTTAATAGGTTATAACTTTTTGTACGTTTATTAATAAAAAAGTTACGAGGGATTTACAAATTTTAAAAAAAATTTTGTATTTCCCCCGTATATTGAAAATTATAAAAGATATAAAAACACTAATCGGAAATTTCGATTGCTAAAAAAATTTCCTATCTTTTAATAGGTTATAACTTTTTGTACGGTAATTAATAAAAAAGTTACGAGGGAATTTTAAATTTTAACAAAAATTTTGTATTTCCCCGTATATTGAAAACTACAAAAGATATAAAAAAATTGATTGGATATTTGGATTGTTGAGAGAATTTTCTATCTTTTGTTAGGTTATAACTTTTTGTACGGTAATTAATAAAAAAGTTACGAGGGAATTACAAATTGTAACAAAAATTTGGTATTTCTTTCGTATATTGAAAACTATAAAAGATATAAAAAAAATAATTGGAATTTTGGAGTTCTAAAAAAATTTCCTTTCTTTTGATAGGTTATAACTTTTTGTACGGTAATTAATAAAAAAGTTACGAGGGAATTACAAATTTTAACAAAAATTTTGTATTTCCCCCGTATATTGAAAACTATAAAAGATATAAAAAAACTAGTTAGAATTTTAAATTTTTAAGAGTATTTCCTATCTTTTGATAGGTTATAACTTTTTGTACGTTAATTAATAAAAAAGTTACGAGGGATTTACAAATTTAAAGAAAAATTTTGTATTTCCCCCGTATATTGAAAACCATAAAAGACATAAAAAGACTAATCGGAAATTTGGATTGCTAAAAAAATTTCCTATCTTTTAATGTGTTATAACTTTTTGTACGGTAATTAATAAAAAAGTTACGAGGGAATTTCAAATTTTAACAAAAATTTTGTATTTCCCCCGTATATTGAAAACTACAAAAGATATAAAAAAATTGATTGGATATTTGGATTGTTGGGAGAATTTCCTATCTTTTGATAGGTTATAACTTTTTGTACGGTAAATAATAACAAAGTTACGAGGGAATTACAAATTTTAACAAAAATTTGGTATTTCCCCCTTATATTGAAAACTATAAAAGATATAAAAAGACTAATCGGAAATTTGTTATGCTGAGAAAATTTCCTATCGTTTGATAGGTTATAACTTTTTGTACGGTAATTAATAAAAAAGTTACGAGGTAATATCAAATTTTAACAAAAATTTTGTATTTCCCCCGTATATTGAAAACTATAAAAGATATAAAAAAATTAATTGGATATTTGGATTGTTGAGAGAATTTCCTATCTTCTAATAGGTTATAAGTTTTTGTACGTTAATTAAAAAAACAGTTACGAGGGAATTACAAATTTTAACAAATTTTGTATTTCCCCCGTATATTGAAAACTATAAAAAATATAAAAAGACTAATCGGAAATTTGTATGGCTGAGAAAATTTCCTATCTTTTGATAGGTTATAACTTTTTGTACGGTAATTAATAAAAAAGTTACGAGGGAATTACAAATTTTAACAAAAATTTGGTATTTCCCCCGTATATTAAAAACTACAAAAGATATAAAAAAATTAATTGGATATTTGGATTGTTGAGAGAATTTCCTATCTTTTGATAGGTTATAACTTTTTGTACGGTAAATAATAAAAAAGTTACGAGGGAATTACAAATTTTAACAAAAATTTTGTATTTCCCCCGTATATTGAAAACTATAAAAGATAAAAAAAATTATTAAGAAATTTGGATTGCTAAGAAAATTTCCTTTCTATTGATAGGTTATAACTTTTTGTACGTTAATAAAAAAAACAGTTACGAGGGAATTACAAATTTTAACAAAAATTTTGTATTTCCCCCGTATATTGAAAACTATAAAAGATAAAAAAAAAATTAATTAGAAATTTGGATTGCTGAGCAAATTTCCTTTCTTTTAATAGGTTATAACTTTTTGTACGTTAATTAAAAAAACAGTTACGAGGGAATTACAAATTTTAACAAAAATTTTGTATTTCCCCCGTATATTGAAAACTATAAAAGATATAAAAACACTAATCGAAAATTTGAATGGCTGAGAAAATTTCCTATCTTTTCATAGGTTATAATTTTTTGTACGGTAATTAACAAAAAAGTTACGAGGAAATTACAAATTTTAACAAAAATTTGGTATTTCCCCCGTATATTGAAAACTATAGAAGATATGAAAGAACTAATTGGAACTTTGGTTTTTTAAAAATATTTCCTATCTTTTGATAGGTTATAACTTTTTGTACGTTAATTATTAAAAAAGTTACGAGGGATTTACAAATTTTAACAAAAATTTTGTATTTCCCCCGTATATTGAAAACTATAAAAGATATAAAAAGACTAATCGGAAATTTGGATTGCTAAAAAAATTTCCTATCTTTTAATGGGTTGTAACTTTTTGTACGGTAATTAATAAAAAAGTTACGAGGGAATTTCAAATTTTAACAAAAATTTTGTATTTCCCCCGTATATTGAAAACTACAAAGGATATAAAAAAATTAATTGGATATTTGGATTGTTGAGAGAATTTCCTATCATTTGATAGGTTATAACTTTTTGTACGGTAAATAATAAAAAAGTTACGAGGGAATTACAAATTTTAACAAAAATTTTGTATTTCCCCCGTAAATTGAAAACTATAAAAGATATAAAAAATTAATTAAAAATTTGGATTCTTAAGAAAATTTCCTATCTTTTGATAGGTTATAACTTTTTGTACGGTAATTAATAAAAAAGTTACGAGGGAATTACAAATTTTAACAAAAATTTGGTATTTCCCCCGTATATTGAAAACCATAAAAGATATAAAAAAAATAATTGGAATTTTGGAGTTCTAAAAAAATTTCCTTTCTTTTGATAAGTTATAATTTTTTGTACGGTAATTAATAAAAAAGTTACGAGGGAATTACAAATTTTAACAAAAATTTTGTATTTCCCCCGTATATTGAAAACTATAAAAGATATAAAAAAACTAGTTAGAATTTTGAATTTTTAATAAAATTTTCTATCTTTTAATGGGTTATAACTTTCTGTATGTTAATTAATAAACAAGTTACGAGGGATTTACAAATTTTAACAAAAATTTGGTATTTCCCCCGTATATTGAAAACTATAAAAGATATAAAAAGACTAATCGGAAATTTGTATTGCTGAGAAATCTTTCTATCTTTTGATAGGTTATAACTTTTTTTACAGTAATTAATAAAAAAGTTACGAGGGAATTTCAAATTTTAACAAAAATTTTGTATTTTTCCCGTATATTGAAAACTATAAAAGATATAAAAAAATTAATTGGATATTTAGATTGTTAAGAGAATTTCCTATCTTTTGATAGGTTATAACTTTTTGTACGGTATATAATAAAAAAGTTACGAGGGAATTACAAATTTTAACAAAAATTTTGTATTTCCCCCGTATATTGAAAACTATAAAAGATAAAAAAAAAATAATTAGAAATTTGGATTGCTGAGCAAATTTTCTTTCTTTTGATAGGTTATAACTTTTTGTACGTTAATTAAAAAAACAGTTACGAGGGAATTACAAATTTTAACAAAAATTTTGTATTTCCTCCGTATATTGAAAACTATAAAAGATATAAAAAGACTAATCGGAAATTTGTATGGCTGAGAAAATTTCCTATCTTTTGATAGGTTACAACTTTTTGTACGGTAATTAATAAAAAAGTTACGAGGGAATTACAAATTTTATCAAAAATTTGGTATTTCCCCCGTATATTGAAAACTATAGAAGATATGAAAGAACTAATTGAAACTTTGGATTTTTAAGAGTATTTCCTATCTTTTGATAGGTTATAACTTTTTGTACGTTAATTAATAAAAAAGTTACGAGGGATTTACAAATTTAAAAAAAAAATTTGTATTTCCCCCGTATATTGAAAACCATAAAAGATATAAAAAGACTAATCGGAAATTTGGATTGCTAAAAAAATTTCCTATCTTTTAATAGGTTATAACTTTTTGTACGGTAATTAATAAAAAAGTTACGAGGGAATTTCAAATTTTAACAAAAATTTTGTATTTCCCCCGTATATTGAAAACTACAAAAGATAAAAAAAAAATAATTGGATATTTGGATTGTTGAGAGAATTTCCTATCTTTTGATAGGTTATAACTTTTTGTACGGTAAATAATAAAAAAGTTATGAGGGAATTACAAATTTTAACAAAAATTTTGTATTTCCCCTGTATATTGAAAACTATAAAAGATATAAAAAAAATAATTGAAATTTTGGAGTTCTAAAAAAATTTCCTTTCTTTAGATAAGTTATAACTTTTTGTACGGTAATTAATAAAAAAGTTACGAGTGAATTTTAAATTTTAACAAAAATTTTGTATTTCCCCCATATATTGAAAACTACAAAAGATATAAAAAAAATTAATTGGATATTTGGATTGCTGAGAGAATTTCCTATCTTTTGATAGGTTATAACTTTTTGTACGGTAAATAATAAAAAAGTTACGAGGGAATTACAAATTTTAACAAAAATTTTGTATTTCCCCCGTATATTGAAAACTATAAATGATATAAAAAAAATAATTGAAATTTTGGAGTTCTAAAAAAATTTCCTTTCTTTAGATAAGTTATAACTTTTTGTACGGTAATTAATAAAAAAGTTACGAGGGAATTACAAATTTTAACAAAAATTTTGTATTTCCCCTGTATGTTGAAAACTATAAAAGATATGAAAAAACTAGTTGGAATTTTAAATTTTCAAGAAAATTTTTTATCTTTTAATAGGTTATAACTTTCTGTATGT
Source organism: Altica lythri (assembly GCA_964028335.1). Classification (NCBI taxonomy): domain Eukaryota; kingdom Metazoa; phylum Arthropoda; class Insecta; order Coleoptera; family Chrysomelidae; genus Altica; species Altica lythri. The sequence goes on along the minus strand of CAXIIO010000367.1, from coordinate 153,028 downwards.
TAATTAATAAACAAGTTACGAGGGATTTACAAATTTTAACAAAAATTTGGTATTTCCCCCGTATATTGAAAACTATAAAAGATATAAAAAGACTAATCGGAAACTTGTATTGCTAAGAAAATTTCCTATCTGTTGATAGGTTATAACTTTTTGTACGGTAATTAATAAAAAAGTTACAAATTTTAACAAAAATTTTGTATTTCCCCCGTATATTGAAAACTATAAAAGATACAAAAAGACTAATCAGAAATTTGGATTGCTAAGCAAATTTCCTTTCTTTTGATAGGTTATAACTTTTTGTACGGTAATTAATAAAAAAGTTACGAGGTAATTCTAAATTTTAACAAAAATTTTGTTTTTCCCCCGTATATTGAAAACTATAAAAGATATAAAAAAATTAATTGAATATTTGGATTGATAAGAGAATTTCCTATATTTTGATAGGTTGTAACTTTTTGTACGGTAAATAATAAAAAAGTTACAAGGGAATTACAAATTTTAACAAAAATTTTGTATTTCCCCCGTATATTGAAAACTATAAAAGATACAAAAAATTATTAAGAAATTTGGATTGCTAAGCAAATTTCCTTTCTTTTAATTGGTTATAACTTTTTGTACGTTAATTAAAAAAACAGTTACAAGGGAATTACAAATTTTAACAAAAATTTTGTATTTCACCCGTATATTGAAAACTATAAGGGATAAAAAAAAACTAATTAGAAATTTGGATTGCAGAGCAAATTTTCTTTCTTTTGATAGGTTATAACTTTTTGTACGTTAATTAAAAAAACAGTTACGAGGGAATTACAAATTTTAACAAAAATTTTGTATTTCCCCCGTATATTAAAAACTATAAAAGATATAAAAAGACTAATCGGAAATTTGTATGGCTGAGAAAATTTCCTATCTTTTGATAGGTTACAACTTTTTGTACGGTAATTAATAAAAAAGTTACGAGGGAATTACAAATTTTAACAAAAATTTGGTATTTCCCCTGTATATTGAAAACTATAGAAGATATAAAAAAACTAATTGGAACTTTGGATTTTTAAGAGTATTTCCTATCTTTTGATAGGTTACAACTTTTTGTACGTTAATTAATAAAAAAGTTACGAGGGATTTACAAATTTAAAGAAAAAAAATTGTATTTCTCCCGTATATTGAAAACTATAAAAGATATAAAAAGACTAATCGGAAATTTGGATTGCTAAAAAAATTTCCTATCTTTCAATAGGTTATAATTTTTTGTACGGTAATTAATAAAAAAGTTACGAGGGAATTACAAATTTTAACAAAAATTTGGTATTTCCCCGTATATTGAAAACTATAAAAGATATAAAAAAAATAATCGGAAATTTGGATTGCTAAAAAAATTTCCTATCTTTTAATAGGTTATAACTTTTTGTACGGTAATTAATAAAAAAGTTACGAGGGAATTACAAATTGTAACAAAAATTTGGTATTTCTTTCGTATATTGAAAACTATAAAAGATATAAAAAAAATAATTGGATATTTGGATTGTTGAGAGAATTTCCTATCTTTTGATAGGTTATAACTTTTTGTACGGTAAATAATAAAAAAGTTACGAGGGAATTACAAATTTTAACAAAAATTTTGTATTTCCTCCGTATATTGAAAACTATAAAAGATATAAAAAAATTAATTGAAAATTTGGATTCTTGAGAAAATTTCCTATCTTTTGATAGGTTATAACTTTTTGTACGGTAAATAATAAAAAAGTTACGAGGGAATTACAAATTTTAACAAAAATTTTGTATTTCCTCCGTATATTGAAAACTATAAAAGATATAAAAAAATTAATTGAAAATTTGGATTCTTGAGAAAATTTCCTATCTTTTGATAGGTTATAACTTTTTGTACGGTAATTAATAAAAAAGTTACGAGGGAATTTCAAATTTTAACAAAAATTTTGTATTTCCCCCGTATATTAAAAACTACAAAAGATATAAAAAAATTAATTGAAAATTTAGATTCTTGAGAAAATTTCCTATTTTTTTATAGGTTATAACTTTTTGAACGGTAATTAATAAAAAAGTTACGAGGGATTACAAATTTTAACAAAAATTTGGTATTTCCCCCGTATATTGAAAACTATAAAAGATATAAAAAAAATAATTGGAATTTTTGGGTTCTAAAAAAATTTCCCTTCTTTTGATAAGTTATAACTTTTTGTACGGTAATTAATAAAAAAGTTACGAGGGAATTACAAATTTTAACAAAAATTTTGTATTTCCCCCGTATATTGAAAACTATAAAAGATATAAAAAAACTAGTTAGAATTTTAAATTTTTAAGAAAATTTTCTATCTTTTAATAGGTTATAACTTTCTGTATGTTTATTAATAAACAAGTAACGAGGGATTTACAAATTTTAACAAAAATTTGGTATTTCCCCCGTATATTGAAAACTATAAAAGATATAAAAAGACTATTTGGAAATTTGTATTGCTGAGAAAATTTCCTATCTTTTGATAGGTTATAACTTTTTGTACGGTAATTAATAAAAAAGTTACGAGGAAATTTCAAATTTTAACAAAAATTTTGTATTTCCCCCGTATATTGAAAACTATAAAAGATATAAAAAGACTAATCGGAAATTTGTATGACTGAAAAAATTTTCTATCTTTTGATAGGTTATAACTTTTTGTACGGTAATTAATAAAAAAGTTACGAGGGAATTACAAATTTTAACAAAAATTTAATATTTCCCCCGTATATTGAAAACTATAGAAGATATAAAAAAAATAATTGGAATTTTGGAGTTCTAAAAATATTTTCTTTCTTTTGATATGTTATAACTTTTTGTACGGTAATTAATAAAAAAGTTACGAGGGAATTACAAATTTTAACAAAAATTTTGTATTTCCCCCGTATATTAAAAACTATAAAAGATATGAAAAAACTAGTTGGAATTTTGAATTTTTAAGAAAATTTTCTATCTTTTAATAGGTTATAACTTTCTGTATGTTAATTAATAAACAAGTTACGAGGGATTTACAAATTTTAACAAAAATTTGGTATTTCCCCCGTATATTGAAAACTACAAAAGACTTAAAAAAATTAATTGAAAATTTAGATTCTTGAGAAAATTTCCTATCTTTTGATAGGTTATAACTTTTTGTACGGTAATTAATAAAAAAGTTACGAGGGAATTTCAAATTTTAACAAAAATTTTGTATTTCCCCCGTATATTGAAAACTATAAAAGATATAAAAAAATTAATGGGATATTTGGGTTGTTGAGAGAATTTCCTATCTTTTGATAGGTTATAACTTTTTGTACGGTAAATAATAAAAAAGTTACGAGGGAATTGCAAATTTTAACAAAAATTTTGTATTTCCCCCGTATATTAAAAACTATAAAAGATAAAAAAAAATTAATTAGAAGTTTGGATTGCTTAGCAAATTTCCTTTCTTTTGATAGGTTACAACTTTTTGTACGTTAATTAAAAAAACAGTTACGAGGGAATTACAAATTTTAACAAAAATTTTGTATTTCCCCCGTATATTGAAACCTATAAAAGATATAAAAAGACTAATCGGAAATTTGTATGGCTGAGAAAATTTCCTATCTTTTGATAGGTTATAACTTTTTGTACGGTAATTAATAAAAAAGTTACGAGGGAATTACAAATTTTAACAAAAATTTGGTATTTCCCCCGTATATTGAAAACTATAGAAGATATAAAAAAACTAATTGGAACTTTGGATTTTTAAGAGTATTTCCTATCTTTTGATAGGTTACAACTTTTTGCACGTTAATTAATAAAAAAGTTACGAGGGATTTACAAATTTAAAGAAAAAAAATTGTATTTCTCCCGTATATTGAAAACTATAAAAGATATAAAAAGACTAATCGGAAATTTGGATTGCTAAAAAAATTTTCTATCTTTCAATAGGTTATAATTTTTTGTACGGTAATTAATAAAAAAGTTACGAGGGAATTTCAAATTTTAACAAAAATTTTGTATTTTCCCCGTATATTGAAAACTACAAAAGATATAAAAAAATTAATTGGATATTTAGATTGTTGAGATAATTTCCTATCTTTAGATAGGTTATAACTTTTTGTATGGTAAATAATAAAAAAGTTACGAGGGAATTACAAATTTTAACAAAAATTTTGTATTTCCCCCGTATATTGAAAACTATAAAAGATATGAAAAAACTAGTTGGAATTTTGAATTTTTAAGAAAATTTTCTATCTTTTAATAGGTTATAACTTTCTGTATGTTAATTAATAAACAAGTTACGAGGGATTTACAAATTTTAACAAAAATTTGGTATTTCCCCCGGATATTGAAAACTACAAAAGACATAAAAAAATTAATTGAAAATTTAGATTCTTGAGAAAATTTCCTATCTTTTGATAGGTTATACTTTTTTGTACGGTAATTAATAAAAAAGTTACGAGGGAATTACAAATTTTAACAAAAATTTGGTATTTCCCCCGTATATTGAAAACTATAAAAGATATAAAAAGACTAATCGGAAATTTGTATGGCTGAGAAAATTTCCTATCTTTTGATAGGTTATAACTTTCTGTTCGGTAATTAATAAAAAAGTTACGAGGGATTTTTAAATTTTAACAAAAATTTTGTATTTCCCCCGTATATTGAAAACTACAAAAGATATAAAAAAATTAATTGGATATTTGGATTGTTGAGAGAATTTCCTATCTTTTGATAGGTTATAACTTTTTGTACGGTAAATAATAAAAAAGTTACGAGGGAATTACAAATTTTAACAAAAATTTTGTATTTCCTCCGTATATTGAAAACTATAAAAGATATAAAAAAATTAATTGAAAATTTGGATTCTTGAGAAAATTTCCTATCTTTTGATAGGTTACAACTTTTTGTACGGTAATTAATAAAAAAGTTACGAGGGAATTTCAAATTTTAACAAAAATTTTGTATTTCCCCCGTATATTGAAAACTACAAAAGATATAAAAAAATTAATTAAAAATTTAGATTCTTGAGAAAATTTCCTATTTTTTTATAGGTTATAACTTTTTGTACGGTAATTAATAAAAAAGTTACGAGGGAATTACAAATTTTAACAAAAATTTGGTATTTCCCCCGTATATTGAAAACTATAAAAGATATAAAAAAAATAATTGCAATTTTGGAGTTCTAAAAAAATTTCCCTTCTTTTGATAAGTTATAACTTTTTGTACGGTAATTAATAAAAAAGTAACGAGGGAATTACAAATTTTAACAAAAATTTTGTATTTCCCCCGTATATTGAAAACTATAAAAGATATGAAAAAACTAGTTGGAATTTTAAATTTCTAAGAAAATTTTCTATCTTTTAATAGGTTATAACTTTCTGTATGTTTATTAATAAACAAGTAACGAGGGATTTACAAATTTTAACAAAAATTTGGTATTTCCCTCGTATATTGAAAACTATAAAAGATATAAAAAGACTATTTGGAAATTTGTATTGCTAAGAAAATTTCCTATCTTTTGATAGGTTATAACTTTTTGTACGGTAATTAATGAAAAAGTTACGAGGGAATTTCAAATTTTAACAAAAATTTTGTATTTCCCCGTATATTGAAAACTATAAAAGATATAAAAAGACTAATCGGAAATTTGTATGGCTGAGAAAATTTCCTATCTTTTGATAGGTTATAACTTTTTGTACGGTAATTAATAAAAAAGTTACGAGGGAATTACAAATTTTAACAAAAATTTAATATTTCCCCCGTATATTGAAAACTATGGAAGATATAAAAGAACTAATTGGAACTTTGAATTTTTAAGAAAATTTTCTATCTTTCAATAGGTTATAACTTTCTGTATGTTAATTAATAAACAAGTTACGAGGGATTTACAAATTTTAACAAAAATTTGGTATTTCCCCCGTATATTGAAAACTATAAAAGATATAAAAAAAATAATCGGAAATTTGGATTGCTAAAAAAATTTCCTATCTTTTAATAGGTTATAACTTTTTGTACGGTAATTAATAAAAAAGTTACGAGGGAATTACAAATTTTAACAAAAATTTTGTATTTTCCCCGTATATTGAAAACTACAAAAGATATAAAAAAATTAATTGGATATTTAGATTGTTGAGAGAATTTCCTATCTTTTGATAGGTTATAACTTTTTGTACGGTAAATAATAAAAAAGTTACGAGGGAATTACAAATTTTAACAAAAATTTTGTATTTCCTCCGTATATTGAAAACTATAAAAGATATAAAAAAAATAATTGAAAATTTGGATTCTTGAGAAAATTTCCTATCTTTTGATAGGTTATAACTTTTTGTACGGTAATTAATAAAAAAGTTACGAGGGAATTTCAAATTTTAACAAAAATTTTGTATTTCCCCCGTATATTGAACACTATAAAAGATATAAAAAAATTATTTGAAAATTTAGATTCTTGAGAAAATTTCCTATTTTTTTATAGGTTATAACTTTTTGTACGGTAATTAATAAAAAAGTTACGAGGGAATTACAAATTTTAACAAAAATTTTGTATTTCCCCCGTATATTGAAAACTATAAAAGATATGAAAAAACTAGTTGGAATTTTAAATTTCTAAGAAAATTTTCTATCTTTTAATAGGTTATAACTTTCTGTATGTTTATTAATAAACAAGTAACGAGGGATTTACAAATTTTAACAAAAATTTGGTATTTCCCTCGTATATTGAAAACTATAAAAGATATAAAAAGACTATTTGGAAATTTGCATTGCTGAGAAAATTTCCTATCTTTTGAGAGGTTATAACTTTTTGTACGGTAATTAATGAAAAAGTTACGAGGGAATTTCAAATTTTAACAAAAATTTTGTATTTCCCCCGTATATTGAAAACTATAAAAGATATAAAAAAATTAATTGGATATTTGGATTGCTGAGAAAATTTCCTATCTTTTGATAGGTTATGACTTTTTGTACGGTAATTAATAAAAAAGTTACGAGGGAATTTCAAATTTTAACAAAAATTTTGTATTTCCCCGTATATTGAAAACTATAAAAGATATAAAAAGACTAATCGGAAATTTGTATGACTGAAAAAATTTCCTATCTTTTGATAGGTTATAACTTTTTGTACGGTAATTAATAAAAAAGTTACGAGGGAATTACAAATTTTAACAAAAATTTAATATTTCCCCCGTATATTGAAAACTATAAAAGATATAAAAGAACTAATTGGAACTTTGGATTTTTAAGAATATTTCCTATCTTTTGATAGGTTATAACTTTTTGTACGTTAATTAATAAAAAAGTTACAAGGGATTTACAAATTTAAAAAAAAATTTTGTATTTCCCCCGTATATTGAAAACTATAAAAGATATAAAAAGACTAATCGGAAATTTGGATTGCTAAAAAAATTTCCTATCTTCTGATAGGTTATAACTTTTTACACGGTAATTAATAAAAAAGTTACGAGGGAATTTCAAATATTAACAAAAATTTTGTATTTGTATGAAAACTACAAAAGATATAAAAAAAATAATTGGATATTTGGATTGTTGAGAGAATTTCCTATCTTTTAATAGGTTATAACTTTTTGTACGGTAAATAATAAAAAAGTTACGAGGGAATTACAAATTTTAACAAAAATTTTGTATTTCCCCCGTATATTGAAAACTATAAAAGATAAAAAAAAATTAATTAGAAATTTGGATTGCTGAGCAAATTTCCTTTCTTTTGATGGATTATAACTTTTTGTACGTTAATTAAAAAAACAGTTACGAGGAAATTACAAATTTTAACAAAAATTTTGTATTTCCCCCGTATATTGAAAACTATAAAAGATATAAAAAGACAAATCGGAAATTTGTATGGCTGAGAAAATTTCCTATCTTTTGATAGGTTATAACTTTCTGTTCGGTAATTAATAAAAAAGTTACGAGGGATTTTTAAATTTTAACAAAAATTTTGTATTTCCCCCGTATATTGAAAACTACAAAAGATATAAAAAAATTAATTGGATATTTGGATTGTTGAGAGAATTTCCTATCTTTTAATAGGTTATAACTTTCTGTATGTTAATTAATAAACAAGTTACGAGGGATTAACAAATTTTAACAAAAATTTGGTATTTCCCCCGTATATTGAAAACTGCAAAAGATATAAAAAAATTAATTGAAAATTTAGATTTTTGAGAAAATTTCCTATCTTTTGATAGGTTATAACTTTTTGTACGGTAATTAATAAAAAAGTTACGAGGGAATTACAAATTTTAACAAAAATTTTGTATTTCCCCTGTATATTAAAAACTATAAAAAATATGAAAGAACTAATTGGAACTTTGGATTTTTAAGAGTATTTCCTATCTTTTAATAGGTTATAACTTTTTGTACGGTAAATAATAAAAAAGTTACGGGGGAATTACAAATTTTAACAAAAATTTTGTATTTCCCCCGTATATTAAAAACTATAAAAGATAAAAAAAAATTAATTAGAAATTTGGATTGCTGAGCAAATTTCCTTTCTTTTGATAGATTATAACTTTTTGTACGTTAATTAAAAAAACAGTTACGAGGAAATTACAAATTTTAACAAAAATTTTGTATTTCCCCCGTATATTGAAAACTATAAAAGATATAAAAAGACTAATCGGAAATTTGTATGGCTGAGAAAATTTCCTATCTTTTGATAGGTTATAACTTTCTGTTTGGTAATTAATAAAAAAGTTACGAGGGATTTTTAAATTTTAACAAAAATTTTGTATTTCCCCCGTATATTGAAAACTACAAAAGATATAAAAAAATTAATTGGATATTTGGATTGTTGAGAGAATTTCCTATCTTTTAATAGGTTATAACTTTCTGTATGTTAATTAATAAACAAGTTACGAGGGATTAACAAATTTTAACAAAAATTTGGTATTTCCCCCGTATATTGAAAACTGCAAAAGATATAAAAAAATTAATTGAAAATTTAGATTTTTGAGAAAATTTCCTATCTTTTGATAGGTTATAACTTTTTGTACGGTAATTAATAAAAAAGTTACGAGGGAATTACAAATTTTAACAAAAATTTGGTATTTACCCGTATATTGAAAACTATAAAAGATATAAAAAAAATAATTGGAATTTTGGAGTTCTAAAAAAATTTTCTTTCTTCTGATAAGTTATAGCTTTTTGTACGGTAATTAATAAAAAAGTTACGAGGGATTTACAAATTTTAATAAAAATTTTGTATTTCCCCCGTATATTGAAAACTATAAAAGATATAAAAAGACTAATCGGAAATTTGGATTGCTAAAAAAATTTCCTATCTTCTAATAGGTTATAACTTTTTGTACGGTAATTAATAAAAAAGTTACGAGTGAATTTCAAATTTTAACAAAAATTTTGTATTTCCCCCATATATTGAAAACTACAAAAGATATAAAAAAATTAATTGGATATTTGGATTGTTGAGAGAATTTCCTATCTTTTGATAGGTTATAACTATTTGTACGGTAAATAATAAAAAAGTTACGAGGGAATTACAAATTTTAACAAAAATTTTGTATTTCCCCCGTATATTGAAAACTATAAAAGATATAAAAAGACTAATCGGAAATTTGTATGGCTGAGAAAATTTCCTATCTTTTGATAGGTTATAACTTTTTGTACGGTAATTAATAAAAAAGTTACGAGGGAATTACAAATTTTATCAAAAATTTGGTATTTCCCCCGTATATTGAAAACTATAGAAGATATGAAAGAACTAATTGAAACTTTGGATTTTTAAGAGTATTTTCTATCATTTGATAGGTTATAACTTTTTGTACGTTAATTAATAAAAAAGTTACGAGGGATTTACAAATTTAAAAAAAAAATTGTATTTCCCCCGTATATTGAAAACTATAAAAGATATAAAAAGACTAATCGGAAATTTGGATTGCTAAAAAAATTTCCTATCTTTTTATAGGTTATAACTTTTTGTACGGTAATTATTAAAAAAGTTACGAGGGAATTTCAAATTTTAACAAAAATTTTGTATTTCCCCCGTATATTGAAAACTATAAAAGATATAAAAAATTAATTGGATATTTGGATTGTTGAGCAAATTTCCTTTCTTTTGATAGGTTATAACTTTTTGTACGTTAATTAAAAAAACAGTTACGAGGGAATTACAAATTTTAACAAAAATTTTGTATTTCCCCCGTATATTGAAAACTATAAAAGATAAAAAAAAATTATTAGAAATTTGGATTGCTGAGCAAATTTCCTTTCTTTTAATAGGTTATAACTTTTTGTACGTTAATTAAAAAAACAGTTACGAGGGAATTACAAATTTTAACAAAAATTTTGTATTTCCCCCGTATATTGAAAACTATAAAAGATATAAAAAGACTAATCGGAAATTTGTATGGCTGAGAAAATTTCCTTTTTTTTGATAGGTTATAACTTTTTGTACGGTAATTAATAAAAAATTTACGAGGGAATTACAAATTTTAACAAAAATTTTGTATTTCCCCCGTATATTGAAAACTATAAAAGATATGAAAAAACTAGTTGGAATTTTGAATTTTTAAGGAAATTTTCTATCTTTTAATAGGTTACAACTTTTTGTATGTTAATTAATAAACAAGTTACGAGGGATTTAAGTAAAGGAGCTAGGCCGGTTCAAGACCAAAATCGATCATTTTTACATGTAAATCTCCATAAGAAAATCTAAGGTCGATTCTGGTCATTTTTGGCTAATTTACCCCCCACCACTCCAAACAGGTGACTAGACACTAGAGTCGTATCATTATAATGATTCAATAGGGTAACAGGGTCGTAACTGCCAAAAGGGCTTTAACGTTGTATCTCGTAAACGGCCGAACGGATTTCGACGTATGACGTATCATTGAAAAGGGGTTGCTGTATAGGGTAAGATAAAGCTCACCTCCACTCACCTGTCCTACAAGAACTTACCTTTGATTTACCTGTAATTTTACCTTTTTCTTTCACCGTACCTTGACTACCCCTCATCACTAGCCCCAATGTCATTTTAGTCACCCTACCACCCCTCATCATCATCCCCATTGCCCAAATAGAACTTAGAATAATTTTTTGGATGAGAATAAATGTAGAAAAAAAATTCTGTGTGATGGCTGCTGTTGTATTCGAACCCACAAACTCATGTGTACAAACTTGACGCCTTATCCAACGGGGCTATCAAGTGACTTGTAAAATAAAGTTGAAATGTGATAGACAAACAGCTCCGTATACGTCACATACGGTTGTAGATGATAATAAGTTAGCAAAGGCGTACTGTCGATTTTTAGATGTGTAATTAAGACTTTTTTATTTCTTTACCGATTACATATATTTAATTACAGTTGTATTTCGTGAACGATTAAACAGATTTCAGAGTGTGATGTATTATTGTAAAGGAAATAAACAATAGGGTAAGATGCGATGCCAAAAAGACCTTAAATAAAGTGCCAAAAAGGCATTATAGCTATATCTCATAAACAGCTAATCAGATTTCAGCATGTGACATATCTTTATAAAGGGAAGGAGCTATCGGGTAAGATGCGATGCCAAAAAGACCTAACATGAAGTGCTAAACAGGCATTATGGCTATACCTCGTAAACAGCTTATCAGATTTCAGCGTGTGACAGATCGTTGGAACGGGGTTGCGGTATAGGGTAAGATGAAGCGTCAAAAAGTCCGTATTGATGTTGCCAAAAGAACATTACTACAGTATCTCGTAAACGGCCAAACGGATTTCGACATGGGACGTATCGCTGTAAAGAGAATGCTGAATAAGGTAAGATGAAGGGTTAAAAAAGACATAGGTATATAAAACTGCCAAAAGGGTACTAGGGTAGTATTTCAGAAACGGCTGATGGAATTTGGCGTGCGACATATCGTTGGAATGGGGCTGCGGTACAAGATAAGATGACGGGTCTAATGGGATCATAACTGTCAAAAGGGCATTAACGTTGTATCCAGTAAACGGTCGAGCGGATTTCGACATATGACGTATTATTGTATTTTATATCGAAGGAACCTCTGATATCTTCTTACTAAATAATTTATAACCTTTGAAGGTCCCTCGAAATTTAAAGCACTACTCAGGAGGCTCGAGGTAAGTAAGTATGATATCTAGACATGGTTGATAAGACACGTCAGCAGCTCATAAGTAATACTTCACAAGAGGCCATAGGTGGTTCTTTAATAGCCGACAGGCGACAATTTTCCCTGATCATGTTTTATTTTAAACATACAAAAATACTATACGTACTTAACTCAATAGGTGACAACTCGTTTTGTAAGCGAGAATTACAGACACCTTGAGTTTACAGTACTTCTCCCACAGAGTGGTACCTGTCGTATTTCTGTGCGGAAAAAAGTCGACCACCCTTTTTATACCCGAAGGAACCCCCGATATCTTCTTACTAAATAATTTATAACCTTTGAAGGTCCCTCGAAATTCACAGGCACTACTCAGGAGGCTCGAGGTAAGTAAGTATGATATCTAGACATGGTTGATAAGACACGTCAGCAGCTCATAAGTAATACTTCACAAGAGGCCATAGGTGGTTCTTTAATAGCCGACAGGCGACAATTTTCCCTGATCATGTTTTATTTTAAACATACAAAAATACTATACGTACTTAACTCAATAGGTGACAACTCGTTTTGTAAGCGAGAATTACAGACACCTTGAGTTTAGAGTACTTCTCCCACAGTGTGGTACCTGTCGTATTTCTGTGCGGAAAAAAGTCGACCACCCTTTTTATACCCGAAGGAACCTCCGATATCTTCTTACTTAATAATTTATAACCTTTAAAGGTCCCTCGAAATTCACAGGCACTACTCAGGAGGCTCGAGGTAAGTAAGTAAGATATACGTTACATTTATCTAAAAAAAAAGTGTACTTTTGTTTATCACATTTGGCACGGTGATTTGGCAAATCTGTATGCTTCCACATCAGTCCTAAAACAAAAAAAAAATATTAATTATACAGAAATTGTAGCCCTAACCAAACCAGTTAATGTTTAGAAGAGACCTTTGCTGTTAATCGTTGAATATATTCTCAAAACTTATACAATAATATAAAATTATTATATCTAAAAACTACATATAGAAATGGTATAGATCCTTTAAATTGATAACTGACCACAAAAGACGAAATTAACTTAAAATAATATCGAAATACAAAATAATATTTTAATAACACATAAGATTCTTTAGACTAACCAATTTCAATATCTAAAATCTAAATCAAATAACTAAAAAGTTACAAAGTTTTTTTTTTTTTTTTTTTTGAATTAACCCCAAATAGTAGGTTTCAAAAGATACTTCTATGAATAATACTTTCAAACTAAAGATTGTATGTAGGTATATGACAATTTTAAATGGTTAATATATATATTTCTGTCATGTTTTCATATTAGTCTAATTTTATCTTTTTCTTTAAATCTACCTGCATCACAGCAGACATATGACTTTTGTAGTTTTTAATACTTAAATCGATACTAAAAACCCCCATCCCCATAATATTAAAAAAATCAATATTTTTTCGCCAAATTCAAAAAGGAATGACAATACTAATGGCTTTAGTAATATAATAAATATATTTCTACTCTTTAAACTTTCACACTATAATATAAAATCCACCTGCATCACGCTAGGGGTAAAACTTTTTAAAAATTTTATTGTCTAAAACAATAACCGAAAGCTCTATTTTTCCAAATATTAAAATATTTTTTTTTTTTGGATCAACCCTTAACAAAATGTTTCAAAAGACAGTTATTTGTATTATATTTTTAAGTTAAAAATTGCATATAACAATTTTAAATGGTAAATTTATGTCAAATTTTCTTAATTTTTTTCTACAAATCCACCGACATCACAGCAGGGATAAAACTTTATTATAATTTTTTTTTTGTTTAAATCATTACCTTAAACCCTTAATATTGTTAAAAAAAATATATTATTATTATTTTAAAATTACTAACAACTAATAAATACTTCGAATTTTTAGAATATATTTAAGATCTATAATACAAAGTCCAAATAAAAAAAGTAATACATTTTAATTCTTTCATATTGAAAAAAAAAAAATCAAAAGTAATCAAAAATTATAAAACTTACCAAGGTGAGAGAGGTCAAAACACCGCAAAATAACACCACATACTAAAGTGAAATTTTATTTCATAGTTTAATTATAATTATTCACAATTCAAGTCTGAACAAGTTAAAGTGACGTCACCTTAATTAGATTTTCACGTAAACCGGAAACTCTTATCAACATCAACTAATTTTATTGAAAAACATGTATTTTTTAAAACGTTATCATATCAAAAGTTATATAATTTGATCAGTGACATATAATAAATTATATTCACTATATTAAAAATAAAAATAAAAAAAAAACGAGTAATATTTATTTGAACTTGTTTAAAAAATTTCTTATACGAAGTAACGAAGATATATTTTGAAGTAAATTATTGCAAAATCAGGTACATATCTAAAATTGCAATATTTAGATAAGCCTCTGATTTACGTTGAAAAGGAATTTGCGTTCTCATCAACTTTGTAGATATATACCGGTGGTATCAAAAGTAAGTGTCTCTGTAGATTATTGTTATAAATTGAGAGAGATTATTGATTTAAAACTATTTATCAGTCGTTTGGTTATTTGCCAATTTAAGGCTACCTAATAAGACGGTTGTTATAGAGGGTCCATACTTTGCTCTATTTTGCACTGCTACGCTCTGCTATGCTCTGCTATGATGCTCTGCTACACTCTGCTACCGCCTGCTACGCTCTGACGTTAAATGGTTGGGGTTTGATAGTTCACATAATAGCTGGATCGAAAAACTCCGTTGTTTCTTACTTTGAACATTTTTTACACGTATTCTTATGACAAACAAGATACGTTTTTACAGCTTCCGGGGGCTTTTTTAATTCATATCATCTATTGCTCAAACCGTTCAGTCTACGGTCCGACTAAAAAGTTTGACTTGGAAAAACATTTTTTTTTTTTTTTAATTTAGTTTCAAACAAAATGTTGCAAGATAGTGGTTATAGTAGTGAAGACTTGGTAGAGTATTCTGAGAGTAGTAGTGAAGATTCTATCTATATGGAAGAAGTAAATAGAATTTTAAATTTTTACGAAGACAAAGTAAAACGTGAAAATTATTTGCTGCTACAATCATCTTTTGCAATTAAGGGGTATGTTATAACAGTTGGTTTATCTCCCGCAAGAACATTTTCTCCAGCTATTATTTTATCAGAATACTGTAAGCCAAGTAAATTGTCGTTTGGAAAAATGGAATGGCTTGATCTTATTGAATTTTTAAGCAGAAGCACATTTTTTATTGAACCACTACAACCTACGTAGATGAGTATGATCCAGTAACATTTTCATGTGGAGATTTTTGTACAATACGGCAGTTGGTATACGATGACACCAAGTTCATAGAAGTTGCAAAACATGGTGTAGGATATCATCTAACGGAAAAGGATGTAGATGAACTTGTTAGAGTACATCATTTTATTGTAGCTTATCAGATTTCACTTATAGAAAATATTAACTTTAATTGTTATTATAATAATGTTATAAATATTATTAAAAGAAATTTTAATGATAACTGTTTTCAAGCATTAATTGTATTTTCTGAAATATGTACTGATCCTTTATTATGTAACGCTTTGCGTCAGTATATTTACTTTTATAAACAAAATGTAATAAGAGATTTAGAAAATATGTAATAAACTTTTATAAAAAATAATGACTTTTATTTCAAAATCGATAATTATAGCGTCAAAAAATGTTATTTTACCGTTACAAAATTCATGAACGTCACAGTTCCAAAATGTGAAACGTCCAAACGTTGAAATAGCGCTAAAATTTGTCGCAATAACGCTTTAAAAAACTGATAAGAAAAAATTTACGATTTACATGTATTTCTTATGGAAAAACATAATTTCAAAGTGTCAAAAATGCGTCAGTTTTCGCTATTTTATCGCTACTAAATTCATGACCGTCAAAGTGTCAAAAATAGACGTCAACACGACGAATTTGAACGTTTTTTGATCGTTTCAACGAAAAATATTTAAAAGAAAATAATACACCATAGATTCAGATCAAAAATGTATTGTATACATACACTAGACAATAGAAAACTAACCTAATTAATTTACAACTGCTTTTTATTTCCTAATTATGATTAACATTAGTCGAGCATTATATCGCGATGTTCCCATGCTAATGTGTGATATTTATTCTTTAACGGGACATTATGAAGATTGCTTTCAAGGACATTCAAGGTTTTCAAATTAATGAAATATTTTATCTTAAAGAACTTAGCATTGAATTTGGATTCAAACAACAACATTTTCTATTTGAACCACCACAAACTTATCAATCATTAAGCTATGCAGATAAAAAGACTGTGAGATATATAGAAAACCATGTGCATGGAATAAAATATGCTTCTGGAAATATTCATTACTGTAAACTTAATGATATTTTGAAAACTATTTACTTCACATGTAAGAGGTGAACAGAAAGCCGATTTTTTGCGAAAGAAGTATGAAGAATTTGAAATTTTCAATGTTGTTATTGTGGATGTTGTTAAATTTGATGGAACACCCCACGCCACTGGGAAATTAAACTCTAACTCAAAGTCATGTTTAAACCATTTTACTTATGGACTCTGCACTCAGAGAAATTCAGAACATCTACGTCAATGGTTTGTTAATATTATACTACCGTTGTAATTATTTAAATAAACAATTTTAAACCGATAATAATTGTTTTTTATCTCAAAACCGATAATAATTGGTTTTATCTCAAAACCTTTAATAGCCAAACATATAACAATTTTTATACTTTTACAAAGATTATTGCAGTCAGCAAATTAATAGTTAATCGACCCAAATGTATTGTCTAGAGGCAACTACCGATAGAAAAATGCTGATGTATCAAATGTAAAATATTCTATAGAGTTCAATGAGGGTCATTTAAAATATAATTAAATTATAAAATATCATTATTTTAAATAAACAAACTTTTAAATTTTATCACCCTTTTCATAGCCAACCTTCTTCTTTGCATCAGTCAATGCAGTTTCCAACAGATTTATGTAGGTACGCACAAAAAGTCGTTATGAACCTACGAGCTAAAACCTTTAATGACCAATTGTTCATTTTTATATTGTAGATTTGACTAATTCTATACAAATTATGTTTGTCAAAAATAAAATAAAGAATTATTATTATTGTTAGTTTGACACCAAACTTTGGAGCATTTCTATTCGACTCGTGTACGTATAGCGAAAGTGCAAGAGAGATAGAAACAGTTCGAGATCCTGGAATTGTTAGCACTGTAAGAGCTTTAACATGTTACAATGAAGAAGATTTTTGAACTGTTTCTATGTCTCTTGCACTTTCGCTATACGTACACGAGTCGAATAGAAATGCTCCAAAGTTTGGTGTCAAACTAACAATAATAATAATTCTTTATTTTTGACAAACATAATTTGTATAGAATTAGTCAAATCTACAATATAAAAATGAACAATTGGTCATTAAAGGTTTTAGCTCGTAGGTTCATAACTACTTTTTGTGCGTACCTACATAGTTTTCAGCTCGTTTGTGATCAGTATACAGGGGGTTCTCTTAGCAACGACCAAGAGAATTTAAAAAATCTGTTGGAAACTGCATTGACTGATGCAAAGAAGAAGGTTGGCTATGAAAAGGGTGATAAAATTTAAAAGTTTGTTTATTTAAAATAATGATATTTTATAATTTAATTATATTTTAAATGACCCTCATTGAACTCTATAGAATATTTTACATTTGATACATCAGCATTTTTCTATCGGTAGTTGCCTCTAGACAATACATTTGGGTCGATTAACTATTAATTTGCTGACTGCAATAATCTTTGTAAAAGTATAAAAATTGTTATATGTTTGGCTATTAAAGGTTTTGAGATAAAACCAATTATTATCGGTTTTGAGATAAAAAACAATTATTATCGGTTTAAAATTGTTTATTTAAATAATTACAACGGTAGTATAATATTAACAAACCATTGACGTAGATGTTCTGAATTTCTCTGAGTGCAGAGTCCATAAGTAAAATGGTTTAAACATGACTTTGAGTTAGAGTTTAATTTCCCAGTGGCGTGGGGTGTTCCATCAAATTTAACAACATCCACAATAACAACATTGAAAATTTCAAATTCTTCATACTTCTTTCGCAAAAAATCGGCTTTCTGTTCACCTCTTACATGTGAAGTAAATAGTTTTCAAAATATCATTAAGTTTACAGTAATGAATATTTCCAGAAGCATATTTTATTCCATGCACATGGTTTTCTATATATCTCACAGTCTTTTTATCTGCATAGCTTAATGATTGATAAGTTTGTGGTGGTTCAAATAGAAAATGTTGTTGTTTGAATCCAAATTCAATGCTAAGTTCTTTAAGATAAAATATTTCATTAATTTGAAAACCTTGAATGTCCTTGAAAGCAATCTTCATAATGTCCCGTTAAAGAATAAATATCACACATTAGCATGGGAACATCGCGATATAATGCTCGACTAATGTTAATCATAATTAGGAAATAAAAAGCAGTTGTAAATTAATTAGGTTAGTTTTCTATTGTCTAGTGTATGTATACAATACATTTTTGATCTGAATCTATGGTGTATTATTTTCTTTTAAATATTTTTCGTTGAAACGATCAAAAAACGTTCAAATTCGTCGTGTTGACGTCTATTTTTGACACTTTGACGGTCATGAATTTAGTAGCGATAAAATAGCGAAAACTGACGCATTTTTGACACTTTGAAATTATGTTTTTCCATAAGAAATACATGTAAATCGTAAATTTTTTCTTATAATTTTTTTAAAGCGTTATTGCGACAAATTTTAGCGCTATTTTAACGTTTGGACGTTTCACATTTTGGAACTGTGACGTTCATGAATTTTGTAACGGTAAAATAACATTTTTTGACGCTATAATTATCGATTTTGAAATAAAAGTCATTATTTTTTATAAAAGTTTATTACATATTTTCTAAATCTCTTATTACATTTTGTTTATAAAAGTAAATATACTGACGCAAAGCGTTACATAATAAAGGATCAGTACATATTTCACAAAATACAATTAATGCTTGAAAACAGTTATCATTAAAATTTCTTTTAATAATATCTATAACATTATTATAATAACAATTAAAGTTAATATTTTCTATAAGTGAAATCTGATAAGCTACAATAAAATGATGTACTCTAACAAGTTCATCTACATCCTTTTCCGTTAGATGATATCCTACACCATGTTTTGCAACTTCTATGAACTTGGTGTCATCGTATACCAACTGCCGTATTGTACAAAAATCTCCACATGAAAATGTTACTGGATCATACTCATCTACGTAGGTTGTAGTGGTTCAATAAAAAATGTGCTTCTGCTTAAAAATTCAATAAGATCAAGCCATTCCATTTTTCCAAACGACAATTTACTTGGCTTACAGTATTCTGATAAAATAATAGCTGGAGAAAATGTTCTTGCGGGAGATAAACCAACTGTTATAACATACCCCTTAATTGCGAAAGATGATTGTAGCAGCAAATAATTTTCACGTTTTACTTTGTCTTCGTAAAAATTTAAAATTCTATTTACTTCTTCCATATAGATAGAATCTTCACTACTACTCTCAGAATACTCTACCAAGTCTTCACTACTATAACCACTATCTTGCAACATTTTGTTTGAAACTAAATTAAAAAAAAAAAAAATGTTTTTCCAAGTCAAACTTTTTAGTCGGACCGTAGACTGAACGGTTTGAGCAATAGATGATATGAATTAAAAAAGCCCCCGGAAGCTGTAAAAACGTATCTTGTTTGTCATAAGAATACGTGTAAAAAATGTTCAAAGTAAGAAACAACGGAGTTTTTCGATCCAGCTATTATGTGAACTATCAAACCCCAACCATTTAACGTCAGAGCGTAGCAGGCGGTAGCAGAGTGTAGCAGAGCATCATAGCAGAGCATAGCAGAGCGTAGCAGTGCAAAATAGAGCAAAGTATGGACCCTCTATAACAACCGTCTTATTAGGTAGCCTTAAATTGGCAAATAACCAAACGACTGATAAATAGTTTTAAATCAATAATCTCTCTCAATTTATAACAATAATCTACAGAGACACTTACTTTTGATACCACCGGTATATATCTACAAAGTTGATAAGAACGCAAATTCCTTTTCAACGTAAATCAGAGGCTTATCTAAATATTGCAATTTTAGATATGTACCTGATTTTGCAATAATTTACTTCAAAATATATCTTCGTTACTTCGTATAAGAAATTTTTTAAACAAGTTCAAATAAATATTACTCGTTTTTTTTTTATTTTTATTTTTAATATAGTGAATATAATTTATTATATGTCACTGATAAAATTATATAACTTTTGATATGATAACGTTTTAAAAAATACATGTTTTTCAATAAAATTAGTTGATGTTGATAAGAGTTTCCGGTTTACGTGAAAATCTAATTAAGGTGACGTCACTTTTAACTTGTTCAGACTTGAATTTTGAATAATTATAATTAAACTATGAAATAAAATTTCACTTTAGTATGTGGTGTTATTTTGCGGTGTTTTGACCTCTCTCACCTTGGTAAGTTGAATAATTTTTGATTACTTTTGATTTTTTTTTTTCAATATGAAAGAATTAAAATGTATTACTTTTTTTATTTGGACTTTGTATTATAGATCTTAAATATATTCTAAAAATTCGAAGTATTTATTAGTTGTTAGTAATTTTAAAATAATAATAATATTTTTTTTTTAACAATATTAAGGGTTTAAGGTAATGATTTAAACAAAAAAAAAATTATAATAAAGTTTTATCCCTGCTGTGATGTCGGTGGATTTGTAGAAAAAAATTAAGAAAACTTGACATAAATTTACCATTTAAAATTGTTATATGCAATTTTTAACTTAAAAATATAATACAAATAACTGTCTTTTGAAACATTTTGTTAAGGGTTGATCTAAAAAAAAAAATATTTTAATATTTGGAAAAATAGAGCTTTCGGTTATTGTTTTAGACAATAAAATTTTTAAAAAGTTTTACCCCTAGCGTAATGCAGGTGGATTTTATATTATAGTGTGAAAGTTTAAAGAGTAGAAATATATTTATTATATTACTAAAGCCATTAGTATTGTCATTCCTTTTTGAATTTGGCAAAAAAATATTGATTTTTTTAATATTATGGGGATGGGGGTTTGTAGTATCGATTTAAGTATTAAAAAGTACAAAAGTCATATGTCTGCTGTGATGCAGGTAGATTTAAAGAAAAAGATAAAATTAGACTAATATGAAAACATGACAGAAATATATATATTAACCATTTAAAATTGTCATATACCTACATACAATCTTTAGTTTGAAAGTATTATTCATAGAAGTATCTTTTGAAACCTACTATTTGGGGTTAATTCAAAAAAAAAAGAAAAAAAACTTTGTAACTTTTTAGTTATTTGATTTAGATTTTAGATATTGAAATTGGTTAATCTAAAGAATCTTATGTGTTATTAAAATATTATTTTGTATTTCGATATTATTTTTAGTTAATTTCGTCTTTTGTGGTCAGTTATCAATTTAAAGGATCTATACCATTTCTATATGTAGTTTTTAGATATAATAATTTTATATTATTGTATAAGTTTTGAGAATATATTCAACGATTAACAGCAAAGGTCTCTTCTAAACATTAACTGGTTTGGTTAGGGCTACAATTTCTGTATAATTAATATTTTTTTTTGTTTTAGGACTGATGTGGAAGCATACAGATTTGCCAAATCACCGTGCCAAATGTGATAAACAAAAGTACACTTTTTTTTTAGATAAATGTAACGTATATCTTACTTACTTACCTCGAGCCCCCTGAGTAGTGCCTGTGAATTTCGAGGGACCTTTAAAGGTTATAAATTATTAAGTAAGAAGATATCGGAGGTTCCTTCGGGTATAAAAAGGGTGGTCGACTTTTTTCCGCACAGAAATACGACAGGTACCACTCTGTGGGAGAAGTACTGTAAACTCAAGGTGTCTGTAATTCTCGCTTACAAAACGAGTTGTCACCTATTGAGTTAAGTACGTATAGTATTTTTGTATGTTTAAAATAAAACATGATCAGGGAAAATTGTCGCCTGTCGGCTATTAAAGAACCACCTATGGCCTCTTGTGAAGTATTACTTATGAGCTGCTGACGTGTCTTATCAACCATGTCTAGATATCATACTTACTTACCTCGAGCCTCCTGAGTAGTGCCTGTGAATTTCGAGGGACCTTCAAAGGTTATAAATTATTTAGTAAGAAGATATCGGGGGTTCCTTCGGGTATAAAAAGGGTGGTCGACTTTTTTCCGCACAGAAATACGACAGGTACCACTCTGTGGGAGAAGTACTGTAAACTCAAGGTGTCTGTAATTCTCGCTTACAAAACGAGTTGTCACCTATTGAGTTAAGTACGTATAGTATTTTTGTATGTTTAAAATAAAACATGATCAGGGAAAATTGTCGCCTGTCGGCTATTAAAGAACCACCTATGGCCTCTTGTGAAGTATTACTTATGAGCTGCTGACGTGTCTTATCAACCATGTCTAGATATCATACTTACTTACCTCGAGCCTCCTGAGTAGTGCTTTAAATTTCGAGGGACCTTTAAAGGTTATAAATTATTTAGTAAGAAGATATCAGAGGTTCCTTCGATATAAAATACAATGATACGTCATATGTCGAAATCCGCTCGACCGTTTACTGGATACAACGTTAATGCCCTTTTGACGGTTATGATCCCATTAGACCCGTCATCTTACCTTGTACCGCAGCCCCATTCCAACGATATGTCGCACGCCAAATTCCATCAGCCGTTTCTGAAATACTACCCTAGTACCCTTCTGGCAGTTTTATATACCTATGTCTTTTTTAACCCTTCATCTTACCTTATTCGGCATTCTCTTTACAGCGATACGTCCCATGTCGAAATCCGTTTGGCCGTTTACGAGATACTGTAGTAATGTTCTTTTGGCAACATCAATACGGACTTTTGACGCTTCATCTTACCCTATACCGCAACCCCGTTCCAACGATCTGTCACACGCTGAAATCTGATAAGCTGTTTACGAGGTATAGCCATAATGCCTGTTTAGCACTTCATGTTAGGTCTTTTTGGCATCGCATCTTACCCGATAGCTCCTTCCCTTTATAAAGATATGTCACACGCTGAAATCTGATTAGCTGTTTATGAGATATAGCTATAATGCCTTTTTGGCACTTTATTTAAGGTCTTTTTGGCATCGCATCTTACCCTATTGTTTATTTCCTTTACAATAATACATCACACTCTGAAATCTGTTTAATCGTTCACGAAATACAACTGTAATTAAATATATGTAACCGGTAAAGAAATAAAAAAGTCTTAATTACACATCTAAAAATCGACAGTACGCCTTTGCTAACTTATTATCATCTACAACCGTATGTGACGTATACGGAGGTGTTTTTCTATCACATTTCAACTTTATTTTACAAGTCACTTGATAGCCCCGTTGGTTAAGGCGTCAAGTTTGTACACATGAGTTTGTGGGTTCGAATACAACAGCAGCCATCACACAGAATTTTTTTTCTACATTTATTCTCATCCAAAAATTATTCTAAGTTCTATTTGGGCAATGGGGATGATGATGAGGGGTGGTAGGGTGACTAAAATGACATTGGGGCTAGTGATGAGGGGTAGTCAAGGTACGGTGAAAGAAAAAGGTAAAATTACAGGTAAATCAAAGGTAAGTTCTTGTAGGACAGGTGAGTGGAGGTGAGCTTTATCTTACCCTATACAGCAACCCCTTTTCAATGATACGTCATACGTCGAAATCCGTTCGGCCGTTTACGAGATACAACGTTAAAGCCCTTTTGGCAGTTACGACCCTGTTACCCTATTGAATCATTATAATGATACGACTCTAGTGTCTAGTCACATGTTTGGAGTGGTGGGGGGTAAATTAGCCAAAAATGACCAGAATCGACCTTAGATTTTCTTATGGAGATTTACATGTAAAAATGATCGATTTTGGTCTTGAACTGTCATAGCACCTTTACTGATTTACAAATTTTAACCAAAATTTGGTATTTCCCCTGTATATTGAAAACTATAAAAAATATAAAAAGACTAAACGGAAATTTGGATTGCTAAGAAAATTTCCTATCTTTTAATAGGTTATAACCTTTTGTACGTTAATTAATAAAGAAGTTACGAGGGATTTACAAATTTTAACAAAAATTTGGTATTTCCCCCGTATATTGAAAACTATAAAAGACAAAAAAAAAATAATTGGAATTTTGGAGTTCTAAAAAAATTTCCTTTCTTTTGAAAAGTTATAACTTTTTGTACGGTAATTAATAAAAAAGTTACGAGGGAATTACAAATTTTAACAAAAATTTTGTATTTCCCCCGTATATTGAAAACTATAAAAGATATGAAAAAACTAGTTGGAATTTTGAATTTTTAAGGAAATTTTCTATCTTCTAATAGGTTATAACTTTTTGTATGTTAATTAATAAACAAGTTACGAGGGATTTACAAATTTTAACAAAAATTTGGTATTTCCCCCGTATATTGAAAACTATAAAAGATATAAAAAGACTAATCGGAAATTTGTATTGCTGAGAAAATTTCCTATCTTTTGATAGGTTATAACTTTTTGTACGGTAATTAATAAAAAAGTTACGAGGGAATTTCAAATTTTAACAAAAATTTTGTATTTCCCCCGTATATTGAAAACTATAAAAGATATAAAAAAAATAATTGGATATTTGGATTGTTGAGAGAATTTCCTATCTTTTAATAGGTTATAACTTTTTGTACGGTAAATAATAAAAAAGTTACGATGGAATTACAAATTTTAACAAAAATTTTGTATTTCCCCCGTATATTGAAAACTATAAAGGATAAAAAAAAATTAATTAGAAATTTGGATTGCTGAGCAAATTTCGTTTCTTTTGATAGGTTATAACTTTTTGTACGTTAATTAAAAAAACAGTTACGAGGGAATTACAAATTTTAAAAAAATTTTGTATTTCCCCCGTATATTGAAAACTATAAAAGATATAAAAAGACTAATCAGAAATTTGTTTGGCTGAGAAAATTTCCTATCTTTTGATAGGTTATAACTTTTTGTACGGTAATTAATAAAAAAGTTACGAGGAAAATACAAATTTTAACAAAAATTTGGTATTTCCCCCGTATATTGAAAACTATAGAAGATATGAAAGAACTAATTGGAACTTTGGATTTTTAAGAATATTTCCTATCTTTTAATAGGTTATAACTTTTTGTACGTTAATTAATAAAAAAGTTACGAGGGATTTACAAATTTTAAAAAAAATGTTGTATTTCCCCCGTATATTGAAAACTATAAAAGATATAAAAAGACTATTTGGAAATTTGGATTGCTAAAAAAATTTCCCATCTTTTAATAGGTTATAACTTTTTGTACGGTAATTAATAAAAAAGTTACGAGGGAATTTCAAATTTTAACAAAAATTTTGTATTTCCCCCGTATATTGAAAACTACCAAAACTATAAAAAAATTAATTAGATATTTGGATTGCTGAGAGAATTTTCTATCTTTTGATAGGTTACAACTTTTTGTACGGTAAATAATAAAAAAGTTACGAGGGAATTACCAATTTTAACAAAAATTTGGTATTTCCCCCGTATATTGAAAACTACAAAAGATATAAAAAAATTAATTGAAAATTTAGATTCTTGAGAAAATTTCCTATCTTTTGATAGGTTATAACTTTTTGTACGGTAATTAATAAAAAAGTTACGAGGGAATTACAAATTTTAACAAAAATTTGGTATTTCCCCCGTATATTGAAAACTATAAAAGATATAAAAAAAATAATTGGAATTTTGGAGTTCTAAAAAAATTTCCTTTCTTTTGATAAGTTATAACTTTTTGTACGGTAATTAATAAAAAAGTTACGAGGGAATTACAAATTTTAACAAAAATTTTGTGTTTCCTTCGTATATTGAAAACTATAAAAGATATGAAAAAACTAGTTGGAATTTTAAATTTTTAAGAAAATTTTATATCTTTTAATAGGTTATAACTTTCTGTATGTTAATTAATAAATAAGTTACGAGGGATTTACAAATTTTAACAAAAATTTGGTATTTCCCCCGTATATTGAAAACTAAGAAAGATATAAAAAAACTAATCGGAAATTTGTATTGCTAAGAGAATTTCCTATCTTTTGATAGGTTATAACTTTTTGTAAGGTTATTAATAAAAAAGTTACGAGGGAATTTCAAATTTTAACAAAAATTTTGTATTTCCCCCGTATATTGAAAACTATAAAAGATATAAAAAAATTAATTGGATATTTGGATTGTTGAGAGAATTTCCTATCTTTTGATAGGTTACAACTTTTTGTACGGTAAATAATAAAAAAGTTACGAGGGAATTACAAATTTTAACAAAAATTTTGTATTTCCCCCGTATAGTAAAAACTATAAAAGATAAAAAAAAATTTATTAGAAATTTGGATTGCTGAGCAAATTTCTTTGCTTTTGATAGGTTATAACTTTTTGTCCGTTAATTAAAAAAACAGTTACGAGGGAATTACAAATTTTAACAAAAATTTTGTATTTCCCCCGTATATTGAAAACTATAAAAGATATAAAAAGACTAATCGAAAATTTGTATGGCAGAGAAAATTTTCTATCTTTTGATAGGTTATATCTTTTTGTACGGTAAATAATAAAAAAGTTACGAGGGAATTACAAATTTTAACAAAAATTTTGTATTTCGCCCGTACATTGAAAACTATAAAAGATAAAAAAAAAAAAATTAGAAATTTGGATTGCTGAGCAAATTTCCTTTCTTTTGATAGGTTATAACTTTTTGTACATTAATTAAAAAAACAGTTACGAGGGAATTACAAATTTTAACAAAAATTTTGTATTTCCCGCGTATATTGAAAACTATAAAAGATATAAAAAGACCAATCGGAAATTTGTATGGCTGAGAAAATTTCCTCTCTTTTGATAGGTTATAACTTTTTGTACGGTAATTAATAAAAAAGTTACGAGGGAATTAGAAATTTTAACAAAAATTTGGTATTTCCCCCGTATATTGAAAACTATAGAAGATATAAAAGACGTAATTGGAACTTTGGATTTTTAAGAATATTTCCTATCTTTTAATAGGTTATAACTTTTTTTACGTTAATTAATGAAAAAGTTACGAGGGATTTACAAATTTAAAAAAAAAAATTGTGTTTCCCCCGTATATTGAAAACTATAAAAGATATAAAAAGACTAATCGGAAATTTGGATTGCTAAAAAAATTTCCTCTCTTTTAATGGGTTATAACTTTTTGTACGGTAATTAATAAAAAAGTTACGAGGGAATTTCAAATTTTAACAAAAATTTTGTATTTCCCCCGTATATTGAAAACTACAAAAGATATAAAAAAACTAATTGGATATTTGGATTGTTGAGAGAATTTCCTATCTTTTGATAGGTTATAACTTTTTGTACAGTAAATAATAAAAAAGTTACGAGGGAATTTCAAATTTTAACAAAAATTTGGTATTTCCCCCGTATATTGAAAACTATAGAAGATATAAAAGACGTAATTGGAACTTTGGATTTTTAAGAATATTTCCTATCTTTTAATAGGTTATAACTTTTTTTACGTTAATTAATGAAAAAGTTACGAGGGATTTACAAATTTAAAAAAAAAAAATTGTATTTCCCCCATATATTGAAAACTATAAAAGATATAAAAAAAATAATTGGAATTTTGGAGTTCTAAAAAAATTTCCTTTCTTTTGATAAGTTATAACTTTTTGTACGGTAATTAATAAAAAAGTTACGAGGGAATTACAAATTTTAACAAAAATTTTGTATTTCCCCTGTATATTGAAAACTATAAAAAATATGACAAAACTAGTTGGAATTTTGAATTTTTAAGAAAATTTTCTATCTTTTAATAGGTTATAACTTTCTGTATGTTAATTAATAAACAAGTTACGAGGGATTTACAAATTTCAACAAAAATTTGGTATTTCCCCCGTATATTGAAAACTATAAAAGATATAAAAAGACTAATCGGAAATTTGTATTGCTGAGAAAATTTCCTATCTTTTGATAGGTTATAACTTTTTGTACGGTAATTAATAAAAAAGTTACGAGGCAATTTCAAATTTTAACAAAAATTTTGTATTTCCCCCGTATATTGAAAACTATAAAAGATATAAAAAATTAATTGAATATTTGGATTGTTGAGCAAATTTCCTTTCTTTTGATAGGTTATAACTTTTTGTACGTTAATTAAAAAAACAGTTACGAGGGAATTACAAATTTTAACAAAAATTTTGTATTTCCCCCGTATATTGAAAACTATAAAAGATAAAAAAAAAAATTATTAGAAATTTGGATTGCCGAGCAAATTTCCTTTCTTTTAATAGGTTATAACTTTTTGTACGTTAATTAAAAAAACAGTTACGAGGGAATTACAAATTTTAACAAAAATTTTGTATTTCCCCCGTATATTGAAAACTATAAAAGATATAAAAAGACTAATCGGAAATTTGTATGGCTGAGAAAATTTCCTTTTTTTGGTAGGTTATAACTTTTTGTACGGTAATTAATAAAAAATTTACGAGGGAATTACAAATTTTAACAAAAATTTTGTATTTCCCCCGTATATTGAAAACTATAAAAGATAAGAAAAAACTGGTTGGAATTTTGAATTTTTAAGGAAATTTTCTATCTTCTAATAGGTTATAACTTTTTGTATGTTAATTAATAAACAAGTTACGAGGGATTTACAAATTTTAACCAAAATTTGGTATTTCCCCTGTATATTGAAAACTATAAAAAATATAAAAAGACTAAACGGAAATTTGGATTGCTAAGAAAATTTCCTATCTTTTAATAGGTTATAACTTTTTGTACGTTAATTAATAAAGAAGTTACGAGGGATTTACAAATTTTAACAAAAATTTTGTATTTCCCCCGTATATTGAAAACTATAAAAGATATAAAAAGACTAATTGGAAATTTGGTTTGCTAAAAACATTTCCTTTTTTTTAATAGGTTATAACTTTTTGTACGGTAATTAATAAAAAAGTTACGAGGGAATTTCAAATTTTAACAAAAATTTTGTATTTCCCCCGTATATTGAAAACTACAAAAGATATAAAAAAAATAATTGAAAATTTAGATTCTTGAGAAAATTTCCTATCTTTTGATAGGTTATAACTTTTTGTACGGTAATTAATAAAAAAGTTACGAGGGAATTACAAATTTTAACAAAAATTTTATATTTCCCCCGTATATTGAAAACTATAAAAGATATAAAAAAAATAATTCGAATTTTGGAGTTCTAAAAAAATTTCCTTTCTTTTGATAAGTTATAACTTTTTGTACGGTAATTAATAAAAAAGTTACAAGGGAATTACAAATTTTAACAAAAATTTGGTATTTCCCCTGTATATTGAAAACTATAAAAAATATAAAAAGACTAAACGGAAATTTGGATTGCTAAGAAAATTTCCTATCTTTTAATAGGTTATAACTTTCTGTATGTTAATTAATAAACAAGTTACGAGGGATTTACAAATTTTAACAAAAATTTGGTATTTCCCCCGTATATTGAAAACTATAAAAGATATAAAAAGACTAATCGGAAATTTGTATTGCTGAGAAAATTTCCTATCTTTTGATAGGTTATAACTTTTTGTACGGTAATTAATAAAAAAGTTACGAGGGAATTTCAAATTTTAACAAAAATTTTGTATTTCCCCCGTATATTGAAAACTATAAAAGATATAAAAAAAATAATTGGATATTTGGATTGCTGAGAGAATTTTCTATCTTTTGATAGGTTAAAACTTTTTGTACGGTAATTAATAAAAAAGTTACTAGGGAATTACAAATTTTAACAAAAATTTGGTATTTCCCCCGTATATTGAAAACTATAGAAGATATGAAAGAACTAATTGGAAATTTGGATTGCTAAAAAAATTTCCTATCTTCTAATGGGTTATAACTTTTTGTACGGTAATTAATAAAAAAGTTACGAGGGAATTTCAAATTTTAACAAAAATTTTGTATTTCCCCCGTATATTGAAAACTACAAAAGATATAAAAAAATTAATTGGATATTTGGATTGTTGAGAGAATTTCCTATCTTTTGATAGGTTACAACTTTTTGTACGGTAAATAATAAAAAAGTTACGAGGGAATTACCAATTTTAACAAAAATTTGGTATTTCCCCCGTATATTGAAAACTACAAAAGATATAAAAAAATTAATTAAAAATTTAGATTCTTGAGAAAATTTCCTATCTTTTGATAGGTTATAACTTTTTGTACGGTAATTAATAAAAAAGTTACGAGGGAATTACAAATTTTAACAAAAATTTTGTATTTCCCCTGTATATTGAAAACTATAAAAAATATGACAAAACTAGTTGGAATTTTGAATTTTTAAGAAAATTTTCTATCTTTTAATAGGTTATAACTTTCTGTATGTTAATTAATAAACAAGTTACGAGGGATTTACAAATTTCAACAAAAATTTGGTATTTCCCCCGTATATTGAAAACTATAAAAGATATAAAAAGACTAATCGGAAATTTGTATTGCTGAGAAAATTTCCTATCTTTTGATAGGTTATAACTTTTTGTACGGTAATTAATAAAAAAGTTACGAGGGAATTTCAAATTTTAACAAAAATTTTGTATTTCCCCCGTATATTGAAAACTATAAAAGATATAAAAAATTAATTGAATATTTGGATTGTTGAGCAAATTTCCTTTCTTTTGATAGGTTATAACTTTTTGTACGTTAATTAAAAAAACAGTTACGAGGGAATTACAAATTTTAACAAAAATTTTGTATTTCCCCCGTATATTGAAAACTATAAAAGATAAAAAAAAAATTATTAGAAATTTGGATTGCCGAGCAAATTTCCTTTCTTTTAATAGGTTATAACTTTTTGTACGTTAATTAAAAAAACAGTTACGAGGGAATTACAAATTTTAACAAAAATTTTGTATTTCCCCCGTATATTGAAAACTATAAAAGATATAAAAAGACTAATCGGAAATTTGTATGGCTGAGAAAATTTCCTTTTTTTGGTAGGTTATAACTTTTTGTACGGTAATTAATAAAAAATTTACGAGGGAATTACAAATTTTAACAAAAATTTTGTATTTCCCCCGTATATTGAAAACTATAAAAGATAAGAAAAAACTGGTTGGAATTTTGAATTTTTAAGGAAATTTTCTATCTTCTAATAGGTTATAACTTTTTGTATGTTAATTAATAAACAAGTTACGAGGGATTTACAAATTTTAACCAAAATTTGGTATTTCCCCTGTATATTGAAAACTATAAAAAATATAAAAAGACTAAACGGAAATTTGGATTGCTAAGAAAATTTCCTATCTTTTAATAGGTTATAACTTTTTGTACGTTAATTAATAAAGAAGTTACGAGGGATTTACAAATTTTAACAAAAATTTTGTATTTCCCCCGTATATTGAAAACTATAAAAGATATAAAAAGACTAATTGGAAATTTGGTTTGCTAAAAAAATTTCCTTTTTTTTAATAGGTTATAACTTTTTGTACGGTAATTAATAAAAAAGTTACGAGGGAATTTCAAATTTTAACAAAAATTTTGTATTTCCCCCGTATATTGAAAACTACAAAAGATATAAAAAAAATAATTGAAAATTTAGATTCTTGAGAAAATTTCCTATCTTTTGATAGGTTATAATTTTTTGTACGGTAATTAATAAAAAAGTTACGAGGGAATTACAAATTTTAACAAAAATTTTATATTTCCCCCGTATATTGAAAACTATAAAAGATATAAAAAAAATAATTCGAATTTTGGAGTTCTAAAAAAATTTCCTTTCTTTTGATAAGTTATAACTTTTTGTACGGTAATTAATAAAAAAGTTACAAGGGAATTACAAATTTTAACAAAAATTTGGTATTTCCCCTGTATATTGAAAACTATAAAAAATATAAAAAGACTAAACGGAAATTTGGATTGCTAAGAAAATTTCCTATCTTTTAATAGGTTATAACTTTCTGTATGTTAATTAATAAACAAGTTACGAGGGATTTACAAATTTTAACAAAAATTTGGTATTTCCCCCGTATATTGAAAACTATAAAAGATATAAAAAGACTAATCGGAAATTTGTATTGCTGAGAAAATTTCCTATCTTTTGATTGGTTATAACTTTTTGTACGGTAATTAATAAAAAAGTTACGAGGGAATTTCAAATTTTAACAAAAATTTTGTATTTCCCCCGTATATTGAAAACTATAAAAGATATAAAAAAAATAATTGGATATTTGGATTGCTGAGAGAATTTTCTATCTTTTGATAGGTTAAAACTTTTTGTACGGTAATTAATAAAAAAGTTACGAGGGAATTACAAATTTTAACAAAAATTTGGTATTTCCCCCGTATATTGAAAACTATAGAAGATATAAAAGAACTAATTGGAAATTTGGATTGCTAAAAAAATTTCCTATCTTCTAATGGGTTATAACTTTTTGTACGGTAATTAATAAAAAAGTTACGAGGGAATTTCAAATTTTAACAAAAATTTTGTATTTCCCCCGTATATTGAAAACTACAAAAGATATAAAAAAATTAATTGGATATTTGGATTGTTGAGAGAATTTCCTATCTTTTGATAGGTTACAACTTTTTGTACGGTAAATAATAAAAAAGTTACGAGGGAATTACCAATTTTAACAAAAATTTGGTATTTCCCCCGTATATTGAAAACTACAAAAGATATAAAAAAATTAATTAAAAATTTAGATTCTTGAGAAAATTTCCTATCTTTTGATAGGTTATAACTTTTTGTACGGTAATTAATAAAAAAGTTACGAGGGAATTACAAATTTTAACAAAAATTTGGTATTTCCCCCGTATATTGAAAACTACAAAAGATATAAAAAAAATAATTGGAATTTTGGAGTTCTAAAAAAATTTCCTTTCTTTTGATAAGTTATAACTTTTTGTACGGTAATTAATAAAAAAGTTACGAGGGAATTACAAATTTTAACAAAAATTTTGTGTTTCCTTCGTATATTGAAAACTATAAAAGATATGAAAAAACTAGTTGGAATTTTAAATTTTTAAGAAAATTTTCTATCTTTTAATAGGTTATAACTTTCTGTATGTTAATTAATAAACAAGTTACGAGGGATTTACAAATTTTAACAAAAATTTTGTATTTCCCCCGTATATTGAAAACTAAAAAAGATATAAAAAGACTATTTGGAAATTTGTATTGCTGAGAGAATTTCCTATCTGTTGATAGGTTATAACTTTTTGTACGGTTATTAATAAAAAATTTACGAGGGAATTACAAATTTTAACAAAAATTTTGTATTTCCCCCGTATAGTAAAAACTATAAAAGATAAAAAAAAATTAATTAGAAATTTGGATTGCTGAGCAAATTTCTTTTCTTTTGATAGGTTATAACTTTTTGTCCGTTAATTAAAAAAACAGTTACGAGGGAATTACAAATTTTAACAAAAATTTTGTATTTCCCCCGTATATTGAAAACTATAAAAGATATAAAAAGACTAATCGAAAATTTGTATGGCTGACAAAATTTTCTATCTTTTGATAGGTTATAACTTTTTGTACGGTAATTAATAAAAAAGTTACGAGGGAATTACAAATTTTAACAAAAATTTGGTATTTCCCCCGTATATTGAAAACTATAGAAGATATGAAAGAACTAATTGGAACTTTGGTTTTTAAGAATATTTCCTATCTTTTGACAGGTTATAACTTTTTGTACGTTAATTAATAAAAAAGTTACGAGGGAATTTCAAATTTTAACAAAAATTTTGTATTTCCCCCGTATATTGAAAACTACAAAAGATATAAAAAAATAATTGGATATTTGGATTGTTGAGAGAATTTCCTATCTTTTGATAGGTTATAACTTTTTGTACGGTAAATAATAAAAAAGTTACGAGGGAATTACAAATTTTAACAAAAATTTTGTATTTCGCCCGTATATTGAAAACTATAAAAGATAAAAAAAAAATAATTAGAAATTTGGATTGCTGAGCAAATTTTCTTTCTTTTGATAGGTTATAACTTTTTGTACGTTAATTAAAAAAACAGTTACGAGGGAATTACAAATTTTAACAAAAATTTTGTATTTCCCCCGTATATTGAAAACTATAAAAGATATAGAAAGACTAATCGGAAATTTGTATGGCTGAAAAAATTTCCTATCTTTTGATAGGTTATAACTTTTTGTACGGTAATTAATAAAAAAGTTACGAGGGAATTACAAATTTTAACAAAAATTTGGTATTTCCCCCGTATATTGAAAACTATAGAAGATATAAAAGACGTAATTGGAACTATGGATTTTTAAGAATATTTCCTATCTTTTAATAGGTTATAACTTTTTGTACGTTAATTAATGAAAAAGTTACGAGGGATTTACAAATTTTAAAAAAAAATTTGTATTTCCCCCGTATATTGAAAACTATAAAAGATATAAATAGACTAATCGGAAATTTGGATTGCTAAAAAAATTTCCTATCTTTTAATAGGTTATAACTTTTTGTACGGTAATTAATAAAAAAGTTACGAGGGAATTTCAAATTTTAACAAAAATTTTGTATTTCCCCCGTATATTGAAAACTACAAAAGATATAAAAAAACTAATTGGATATTTGGATTGTTGAGAGAATTTCCTATCTTTTCGTAGGTTATAACTTTTTGTACGGTAAATAATAAAAAAGTTACGAGGGAAATACAAAGTTTAACAAAAATTTTGTATTTCCCCAGTATATTGAAAACTATAAAAGATATAAAAAAATTAATTGAAAATTTGGATTCTTGAGAAAATTTTCTATCTTTTGATAGGTTATAACTTTTTGTACGGTAATTAATAAAAAAGTTACGAGGGAATTACAAATTTTAACAAAAATTTTGTATTTCCCCCGTATATTGAAAACTATAAAAAATATGACAAAACTAGTTGAAATTTTGAATTTTTAAGGAAATTTTCTATCTTTTAATAGGTTATAACTTTCTGTATGTTAATTAATAAACAAGTTACGAGGGATTTACAAATTTCAACAAAAATTTGGTATTTCCCCCGTATATTGAAAACTATAAAAGATATAAAAAGACTAATCGCAAATTTGTATTGCTGAGAAAATTTCCTATCTTTTGATAGGTTATAACTTTTTGTACGGTAATTAATAAAAAAGTTACGAGGGAATTTCAAATTTTAATAAAAATTTTGTATTTCCCCCGTATATTGAAAACTACAAAAGATATAAAAAAACTAATTGGATATTTGGATTGTTGAGAGAATTTCCTATCTTTTCATAGGTTACAACTTTTTGTACGGTAAATAATAAAAAAGTTACGAGGGAAATACAAAGTTTAACAAAAATTTTGTATTTCCCCAGTATATTGAAAACTATAAAAGATATAAAAAAATTAATTAAAAATTTGGATTCTTGAGAAAATTTCCTATCTTTTGATAGGTTATAACTTTTTGTACGGTAATTAATAAAAAAGTTACGAGGGAATTACAAATTTTAACAAAAATTTTGTATTTCCCCCGTATATTGAAAACTATAAAAAATATGACAAAACTAGTTGGAATTTTGAATTTTTAAGGAAATTTTCTATCTTTTAATAGGTTATAACTTTCTGTATGTTAATTAATAAATAAGTTACGAGGGATTTACAAATTTCAACAAAAATTTGGTATTTCCCCCGTATATTGAAAACTATAAAAGATATAAAAAGACTAATCGCAAATTTGTATTGCTGAGAAAATTTCCTATCTTTTAATAGGTTATAACTTTTTGTACGGTAATTAATAAAAAAGTTACGAGGGAATTTCAAATTTTAACAAAAATTTTGTATTTCCCCCGTATATTGAAAACTATAAAAAATATGACAAAACTAGTTGGAATTTTGAATTTTTAAGAAAATTTTCTATCTTTTAATAGGTTATAACTTTCTGTATGTTAATTAATAAACAAGTTACGAGGGATTTACAAATTTCAACAAAAATTTGGTATTTCCCCCGTATATTGAAAACTATAAAATATATAAAAAGACTAATCGCAAATTTGTATTGCTGAGAAAATTTCCTATCTTTTGATAGGTTATAACTTTTTGTACGGTAATTAATAAAAAAGTTACGAGGGAATTTCAAATTTTAACAAAAATTTTGTATTTCCCCCGTATATTGAAAACTATAAAAGATATAAAAAATTAATTGGATATTTGGATTGTTGAGCAAATTTCCTTTCTTTTGATAGGTTATAACTTTTTGTACGTTAATTAAAAAAACAGTTACGAGGGAATTACAAATTTTAACAAAAATTTTGTATTTCCCCCGTATATTGAAAACTATAAAAGATATAAAAAGACTAATCGGAAATTTGTATGGCTGAGAAAATTTCCTTTTTTTTGATAGATTATAACTTTTTGCACGGTAATTAATAAAAAATTTATGAGGGAATTACAAATTTTAACAAATATTTGGTATTTCCCCCGTATATTGAAAACTATAGAAGATATGAAAGAACTAATTGGAACTTTGTATTTTTAAAAATATTTTCTATCCTTTGATAGGTTATAACTTTTTGTACGATAATTATTAAAAAAGTTACGAGGGAATTACAAATTTTAACAAAAATTTTGTATTTCGCCCGTATATTGAAAACTATAAAAGATAAAAAAAAAATAATTAGAAATTTGGATTGCTGAGCAAATTTCCTTTCTTTTGATAGGTTATAACTTTTTGTACGTTAATTAAAAAAACAGTTACGAGGGAATTACAAATTTTAACAAAAATTTTGTATTTCCCCCGTATATTTAAAACTATAAAAGATATAGAAAGACTAATTGGAAATTTGTATGGCTGAGAAAATTTCCTATCTTTTGATAGATTATAACTTTTTGCACGGTAATTATTAAAAAAGTTACGAGGGAATTACAAATTTTAACAAAAATTTGGTATTTCCCCCGTATATTGAAAACTATAGAAGATATAAAAGACGTAATTGGAACTTTGGATTTTTAAGAATATTTCCTATCTTTTAATAGGTTATAACTTTTTGTACGTTAATTAATGAAAAAGTTACGAGGGATTTACAAATTTAAAAAAAAAAATTGTATTTTCCCCGTATATTGAAAACTATAAAAGATATAAAAAGACTAATCGGAAATTTGGATTGCTAAAAAAATTTCCTATCTTTTAATAGGTTATAACTTTTTGTACGGTAATTAATAAAAAAGTTACGAGGGAATTTCAAATTTTAACAAAAATTTTGTATTTCCCCCGTATATTGAAAACTACAAAAGATATAAAAAAACTAATTGGATATTTGGATTGTTGAGAGAATTTTCTATCTTTTGATAGGTTATAACTTTTTGTACGGTAAATAATAAAAAAGTTACGAGGGAAATACAAAGTTTAACAAAAATTTTGTATTTCCCCCGTATATTGAAAACTATAAAAGATATAAAAAAATTAATTGAAAATTTGGATTCTTGAGAAAATTTCCTATCTTTTGATAGGTTATAACTTTTTGTACGGTAATTAATAAAAAAGTTACGAGGGAATTACAAATTTTAACAAAAATTTTGTATTTCCCCCGTATATTGAAAACTATAAAAAATATGACAAAACTAGTTGGAATTTTGAATTTTTAAGAAAATTTTCTATCTTTTAATAGGTTATAACTTTCTGTATGTTAATTAATAAACAAGTTACGAGGGATTTACAAATTTCAACAAAAATTTGGTATTTCCCCCGTATATTGAAAACTATAAAAGATATAAAAAGACTAATCGCAAATTTGTATTGCTGAGAAAATTTCATATCTTTTAATAGGTTATAACTTTCTGTATGTTAATTAATAAACAAGTTACGAGGGATTTACAAATTTCAACAAAAATTTGGTATTTCCTCCGTATATTGAAAACTATAAGAGATATAAAAAGACTAATCGCAAATTTGTATTGCTGAGAAAATTTCCTATCTTTTAATAGGTTATAACTTTTTGTACGGTAATTAATAAAAAAGTTAAGAGGGAATTTCAAATTTTAACAAAAATTTTGTATTTCCCCCGTATATTGAAAACTATAAAAGATATAAAAAATTATTTGGATATTTGGATTGTTGAGCAAAATAACTTTTTGTACGTTAATTAAAAGAACAGTTACGAG
Source organism: Altica lythri (assembly GCA_964028335.1). NCBI lineage: Eukaryota > Metazoa > Arthropoda > Insecta > Coleoptera > Chrysomelidae > Altica > Altica lythri. The sequence goes on along the minus strand of CAXIIO010000367.1, from coordinate 114,720 downwards.
GGAATTACAAATTTTAACAAAAATTTTGTATTTCCTCCGTATATTGAAAACTATAAAAGATAAAAAAAAATTAATTAGAAATTTGGATTGCTGAGCAAATTTCCTTTCTTTTAATAGGTTATAACTTTTTGTACGTTAATTAAAAAAACAGTTACGGGGGAATTACAAATTTTAACAAAAATTTTGTATTTCCCCCGTATATTGAAAACTATAAAAGATATAAAAAGACTAATCGGAAATTTGTATGGCTGAGAAAATTTCCTTTTTTTTGATAGGTTATAACTTTCTGTACGGTAATTAATAAAAAATTTACGAGGGAATTACAAATTTTAACAAACATTTGGTATTTCCCCCGTATATTGAAAACTATAAAAGATATGAAAGAACTAATTGGAACTTTGGATTTTTAAAAATATTTTCTATCCTTTGATAGGTTATAACTTTTTGTACGATAATTATTAAAAAAGTTACGAGGGAATTACAAATTTTAACAAAAATTTTGTATTTCGCCCGTATATTGAAAACTATAAAAGATAAAAAAAAAATAATTAGAAATTTGGATTGCTGAGCAAATTTCCTTTCTTTTGATAGGTTATAACTTTTTGTACGTTAATTAAAAAAACAGTTACGAGGGAGTTACAAATTTTAACAAAAATTTTGTATTTCCCCTGTATATTGAAAACTATAAAAGATATAGAAAGACTAATCGAAAATTTGTATGGCTGAGAAAATTTCCTATCTTCTGATAGGTTATAACTTTTTGTACGGTAATTAATAAAAAAGTTACGAGGGAATTACAAATTTTAACAAAAATTTGGTATTTCCCCCGTATATTGAAAACTATAGAAGATATAAAAGACGTAATTGGAACTTTGGATTTTTAAGAATATTTCCTATCTTCTAATAGGTTATAACTTTTTGTACGTTAATTAATGAAAAAGTTACGAGGGATTTACAAATTTTAAAAAAAAAATTGTATTTCCCCCGTATATTGAAAACTATAAAAGATATAAAAAGACTAATCGAAAATTTGGATTGCTAAAAAAATTTCCTATCTTTTAATAGGTTATAACTTTTTGTACGGTAATTAATAAAAAAGTTACGAGGGAATTTCAAACTTTAACAAAAATTTTGTATTTCCCCCGTATATTGAAAACTACAAAAGATATAAAAAAACTAATTGGATATTTGGATTGTTAAGAGAATTTTCTATCTTTTGATAGGTTATAACTTTTTGTACGGTAAATAATAAAAAAGTTACGAGGGAAATACAAAGTTTAACAAAAATTTTGTATTTCCCCCGTATATTGAAAACTATAAAAGATATAAAAAAATTAATTGAAAATTTGGATTCTTGAGAAAATTTCCTATCTTTTGATAGGTTATAACTTTTTGTACGGTAATTAATAAAAAAGTTACGAGGGAATTACAAATTTTAACAAAAATTTTGTATTTCCCCCGTATATTGAAAACTATAAAAAATATGACAAAACTAGTTGGAATTTTGAATTTTTAAGAAAATTTTCTATCTTTTAATAGGTTATAACTTTCTGTATGTTAATTAATAAACAAGTTACGAGGGATTTACAAATTTCAACAAAAATTTGGTATTTCCCCCGTATATTGAAAACTATAAAAGAAATAAAAAGACTAATCGCAAATTTGTATTGCTGAGAAAATTTCCTATCTTTTGATAGGTTATAACTTTTTGTACGTTAATTAAAAAAACAGTTACGAGGGAATTACAAATTTTAACAAAAATTTTGTATTTCCCCCGTATATTGAAAACTATAAAAGATAAAAAAAAAATTAATTGGATATTTGGATTGTTGAGAGAATTTCCTATCTTTTGATAGGTTATAACTTTTTGTACGGTAAATAATAAAAAAGTTACGAGGGAATTACAAATTTTAACAAAAATTTTGTATTTCCCCCGTATATTGAAAACTATAAAAGATAAAAAAAAATTAATTAGAAATTTGAATTGCTGAGCAAATTTCCTTTCTTTCGATACGTTATAACTTTTTGTACGTTAATTAAGAAAACAGTTACGAGGGAATTACAAATTTTAACAAAAATTTTGTATTTCCCCCGTATATTGAAAACTAGAAAAGATATAAAAAGACTAATCAAAAATTTGTGTTGCTGAGAAAATTTCCTATCTTTTGATAGGTTATAACTTTTTGTACGGTAAATAATAAAAAAGTTACGAGGGAATTACAAATTTTAACAAAAATTTTGTATTTCCTCCGTATATTGAAAATTATAAAAGATATAAAAATATTAATTGAAAATTTGGATTCATAAGAAAATTTCCTATCTTTTGATAGGTTATAATTTTTTGTACGGTAATTAATAAAAAAGTTACGAGGGAATTACAAATTTTAACAAAAATTTGGTGTTTCCCCCGTATATTGAAAACTATAAAAGAAATAAAAAAAATAATTGGAATTTTGGAGTTCTAGGAAAATTTCCTTTCTTTTGATAAGTTATAACTTTTTGTACGTTATTAATGAAAAAGTTACGAGAGAATTACAAATTTTAACAAAAATTTTGTATTTCCCCCGTATATTGAAAACTATAAAAAAATTAATTAAAAATTTGGATTCTTGAGAAAATTTCCTATCTTTTGATAGGTTATAACTTTTTGTACGGTAATTAATAAAAAAGTTACGAGGGAATTACAAATTTTAACAAAAATTTGGTATTTCCCCCGTATATTGAAAACTATAAAAGATTTAAAAAAATTAATTAAAAATTTGGATTCTTGAGAAAATTTCCTATCTTTTGATAGGTTATAACTTTTTGTACGGTAATTAATAATAAAGTTACGAGGGAATTACAAATTTTAACAAAAATTTGGTATTTCCCCCGTATATTGAAAACTATAAAAGAAATAAAAAAAATAATTGGAATTTTGGAGTTCTAGAAAAATTTCCTTTCTTTTGATAAGTTATAACTTTTTGTACGGTAATTAATAAAAAAGTTACGAGAGAATTACAAATTTTAACAAAAATTTTGTATTTCCCCCGTATATTGAAAACTATAAAAGATATGAAAAAACTAGTTAGAATTTTGAATTTTTAAGAAAATTTTCTATCTTTTAATAGGTTATAACTTTCTGTATGTTAATTAATAAACAAGTTACGAGGGATTTACAAATTTTAACAAAAATTTGGTATTTCCCCCGTATATTGAAAGCTATAAAAGATATAAAAAGACTAATCGGAAACTTGTATTGCTGAGAAAATTTCCTATCTTTTGATAGGTTACAAGTTTTTGTACGGTAATTAATAAAAAAGTTACGAGGGAATTTCAAATTTTAACAAAAATTTGGTATTTCCCCTGTATATTGAAAACTATAAAAGACATAAAAAGACTAATCGGAAACTTGTATTGCTGAGAAAATTTCCTATCTTTTGATAGGTTATAACTTTTTCTACGGTAAATAATAAAAAAGTTACAAGGGAATTACAAATTTTGACAAAAATTTTGTATTTCCCCCGTATATTGAAAACTATAAAAGATAAAAAAAAATTAATTAGAAATTTGGATTGCTGAGCAAATTTTCTTTCTTTTGATAGGTTATAACTTTTTGTACGTTAATTAAAAAAACAGTTACGAGGGAATTACAAATTTCAACAAAAATTTGGTATTTCCCTTGTATATTGAAAACTATAAAAGATATAAAAAGACTAATCGCAAATTTGTATTGCTGAGAAAATTTCCTATCTTTTAATAGGTTATAACTTTTTGTACGGTAATTAATAAAAAAGTTACGAGGGAATTTCAAATTTTAACAAAAATTTTGTATTTCCCCCGTATATTGAAAACTATAAAAGATATAAAAAATTAATTGGATATTTGGATTGTTGAGCAAATTTCCTTTCTTTTGATAGGTTATAACTTTTTGTACGTTAATTAAAAAAACAGTTACGAGGGAATTACAAATTTTAACAAAAATTTTGTATTTCCCCCGTATATTGAAAACTATAAAAGATATAGAAAGACTAATCGAAAATTTGTATGGCTGAGAAAATTTCCTATCTTCTGATAGGTTATAACTTTTTGTACGGTAATTAATAAAAAAGTTACGAGGGAATTACAAATTTTAACAAAAATTTTGTATTTCCCCCGTATATTGAAAACTATAAAAGATATAAAAAGACTAATCGGAAATTTGTATGGCTAAGAAAATTTCCTTTTTTTTTGATAGGTTATAACTTTTTGTACGGTAATTAATAAAAAATTTACGAGGGAATTACAAATTTTAACAAACATTTGGTATTTCCCCCGTATATTGAAAACTATAGAAGATATGAAAGAACTAATTGGAACTTTGGATTTTTAAAAATATTTTCTATCCTTTGCTAGGTTATAACTTTTTGTACGATAATTATTAAAAAAGTTACGAGGGAATTACAAATTTTAACAAAAATTTTGTATTTCGCCCGTATATTGAAAACTATAAAAGATAAAAAAAAATAACTAGAAATTTGGATTGCTGAGCAAATTTCCTTTCTTTTGATAGGTTATAACTTTTTGTACGTTAATTAAAAAAACAGTTACGAGGGAATTACAAATTTTAACAAAAATTTTGTATTTCCCCCGTATATTGAAAACTATAATAGATATAGAAAGACTAATCGAAAATTTGTATGGCTGAGAAAATTTCCTATCTTCTGATAGGTTATAACTTTTTGTACGGTAATTAATAAAAAAGTTACGAGGGAATTACAAATTTTAACAAAAATTTGGTATTTCCCCCGTATATTGAAAACTATAGAAGATATAAAAGACGTTATTGGAACTTTGGATTTTTAAGAATATTTCCTATCTTTTAATAGGTTATATTTTTTTGTACGTTAATTAATGAAAAAGTTTCGAGGGATTTACAAATTTTAAAAAAAAATTTGTATTTCCCCCGTATATTGAAAACTATAAAAGATATAAAAAGACTAATCGGAAATTTGGATTGCTAAAAAAATTTCCTATCTTTTAATAGGTTACAACTTTTTGTACGGTAATTAATAAAAAAGTTACGAGGGAATTTCAAATTTTAACAAAAATTTTGTATTTCCCCCGTATATTGAAAACTACAAAAAATATAAAAAAACTAATTGGATATTTGGATTGTTAAAAGAATTTCCTATCTTTTGATAGGTTATAACTTTTTGTACGGTAAATAATAAAAAAGTTACGAGGGAAATACAAAGTTTAACAAAAATTTTGTATTTCCCCCGTATATTGAAAACTATAAAAGATATAAAAAAATTAATTGAAAATTTGGATTCTTGAGAAAATTTCCTATCTTTTGATAGGTTATAACTTTTTGTACGGTAATTAATAAAAAAGTTACGAGGGAATTACAAATTTTAACAAAAATTTTGTATTTCCCCCGTATATTGAAAACTATAAAAAATATGACAAAACTAGTTGGAATTTTGAATTTTTAAGAAAATTTTCTATCTTTTAATAGGTTACAACTTTCTGTATGTTAATTAATAAACAAGTTACGAGGGATTTACAAATTTCAACAAAAATTTGGTATTTCCCCCGTATATTGAAAACTATAAAAGATATAAAAAGACTAATCGCAAATTTGTATTGCTGAGAAAATTTCCTATCTTTTGATAGGTTATAACTTTTTGTACGGTAATTAATAAAAAAGTTACGAGGGAATTTGAAATTTTAACAAAAATTTTGTATTTCCCCCATATATTGAAAACTATAAAAAATATGACAAAACTGGTTGGAATTTTGAATTTTTAAGAAAATTTTCTATCTTTTAATAGGTTATAACTTTCTGTATGTTAATTAATAAACAAGTTACGAGGGAATTACAAATTTTAACAAAAATTTTGTATTTCCCCCGTATATTGAAAACTATAAAAGATATAGAAAGACTAATCGAAAATTTGTATGGCTGAGAAAATTTCCTATCTTCTGATAGGTTATAACTTTTTGTACGGTAATTAATAAAAAAGTTACGAGGGAATTACAAATTTTAACAAAAATTTGGTATTTCCCCCGTATATTGAAAACTATAGAAGATATAAAAGACGTAATTGGAACTTTGGATTTTTAAGAATATTTCCTATCTTTTAATAGGTTATATTTTTTTGTACGTTAATTAATGAAAAAGTTACGAGGGATTTACAAATTTTAAAAAAAAATTTGTATTTCCCCCGTATATTGAAAACTATAAAAGATATAAAAAGACTAATCGGAAATTTGGATTGCTAACAAAATTTCCTATCTTTTAATAGGTTATAACTTTTTGTACGGTAATTAATAAAAAAGTTACGAGGGAATTTCAAATTTTAACAAAAATTTTGTATTTCCCCCGTATATTGAAAACTACAAAAGATATAAAAAAACTAATTGGATATTTGGATTGTTAAGAGAATTTCCTATCTTTTGATAGGTTATAACTTTTTGTACGGTAAATAATAAAAAAGTTACGAGGGAAATACAAAGTTTAACAAAAATTTTGTATTTCCCCCGTATATTGAAAACTATAAAAGATAAAAAAAAAATTAATTAGAAATTTGGATTGCTGAGCAAATTTCCTTTCTTTTAATAGGTTATAACTTTTTGTACGTTAATTAAAAAAACAGTTACGAGGGAATTACAAATTTTAACAAAAATTTTGTATTTCCCCCGTATATTGAAAACTATAAAAGATATAAAAAGACTAATCGGAAATTTGTATGGCTGAGAAAATTTCCTTTTTTTTGATAGGTTATAACTTTTTGTACGGTAATTAATAAAAAATTTACGAGGGAATTACAAATTTTAACAAACATTTGGTATTTCCCCCGTATATTGAAAACTATAGAAGATATGAAAGAACTAATTGGAACTTTGGATTTTTAAAAATATTTTCTATCCTTTGATGGGTTATTACTTTTTGTACGATAATTATTAAAAAAGTTACGAGGGATTTACAAATTTTAACAAAAAATTTGTATTTCCCCCGTATATTGAAAACTATAAAAGATATAAAAAGAATAATCAAAAATTTGGATTGCTAAAAAAATTTCCTATCTTTTAATAGGTTATAACTTTTTGTACGTTAATTAAGAAAACAGTTACGAGGGAATTACAAATTTTAACAAAAATTTTGTATTTTTTCCGTATATTGAAAACTAGAAAAGATATAAAAAGACTAATCAAAAATTTGTGTTGCTGAGAAAATTTCCTATCTTTTGATAGGTTATAACTTTTTGTACGGTAATTAATAAAAAAGTTACAAGGGAATTTTAAATTTTAACAAAAATTTTGTATTTCCCCCGTATATTGAAAACTATAAAACATATAAAAAATTAATTGGATATTTGGATTGTTGAGCAAATTTCCATTCTTTTGATAGGTTATAACTTTTTGTACGTTAATTAAAAAAACAGTTACGAGGGAATTACAAATTTTAACAAAAATTTTGTATTTCCCCCGTATATTGAAAACTATAAAAGATAAAAAAAAAATTAATTAGAAATTTGGATTGCTGAGCAAATTTCCTTTCTTTTAATAGGTTATAACTTTTTGTACGTTAATTAAAAAAACAGTTACGAGGGAATTACAAATTTTAACAAAAATTTTGTATTTCCCCCGTATATTAAAAACTATAAAAGATATAAAAAGACTATTTGGAAATTTGTATGGCTGAGAAAATTTCCTTTTTTTTGATAGGTTATAACTTTTTGTACGGTAATTAATAAAAAATTTACGAGGGAATTACAAATTTTAACAAACATTTGGTATTTCCCCCGTATATTGAAAACTATAAAAGATATGAAAGAACTAATTGGAACTTTGGATTTTTTAAAATATTTTCTATCCTTTGATAGGTTATTACTTTTTGTACGATAATTATTAAAAAAGTTACGAGGGAATTACAAATTTTAACAAAAATTTTGTATTTCGCCCGTATATTGAAAACTATAAAAGATAAAAAAAAATAACTAGAAATTTGGATTGCTGAGCAAATTTCCTTTCTTTTGATAGGTTATAACTTTTTGTACGTTAATTAAAAAAACAGTTACGAGGGAATTACAAATTTTAACAAAAATTTTGTATTTCCCCCGTATATTGAAAACTATAAAAGATATAGAAAGACTAATCGAAAATTTGTATGGCTGAGAAAATTTCCTATCTTCTGATAGGTTATAACTTTTTGTACGGTAATTAATAAAAAAGTTACGAGGGAATTACAAATTTTAACAAAAATTTGGTATTTCCCCCGTATATTGAAAACTATAGAAGATATAAAAGACGTTATTGGAACTTTGGATTTTTAAGAATATTTCCTATCTTTTAATAGGTTATATTTTTTTGTACGTTAATTAATGAAAAAGTTACGAGGGATTTACAAATTTTAAAAAAAAATTTGTATTTCCCCCGTATATTGAAAACTATAAAAGATATAAAAAGACTAATCGGAAATTTGGATTGCTAAAAAAATTTCCTATCTTTTAATAGGTTACAACTTTTTGTACGGTAATTAATAAAAAAGTTACGAGGGAATTTCAAATTTTAACAAAAATTTTGTATTTCCCCCGTATATTGAAAACTACAAAAAATATAAAAAAACTAATTGGATATTTGGATTGTTAAAAGAATTTCCTATCTTTTGATAGGTTATAACTTTTTGTACGGTAAATAATAAAAAAGTTACGAGGGAAATACAAAGTTTAACAAACATTTTGTATTTCCCCCGTATATTGAAAACTATAAAAGATATAAAAAAATTAATTGAAAATTTGGATTCTTGAGAAAATTTCCTATCTTTTGATAGGTTATAACTTTTTGTACGGTAATTAATAAAAAAGTTACGAGGGAATTACAAATTTTAACAAAAATTTTGTATTTCCCCCGTATATTGAAAACTATAAAAAATATGACAAAACTAGTTGGAATTTTGAATTTTTAAGAAAATTTTCTATCTTTTAATAGGTTACAACTTTCTGTATGTTAATTAATAAACAAGTTACGAGGGATTTACAAATTTCAACAAAAATTTGGTATTTCCCCCGTATATTGAAAACTATAAAAGATATAAAAAGACTAATCGCAAATTTGTATTGCTGAGAAAATTTCCTATCTTTTGATAGGTTATAACTTTTTGTACGGTAATTAATAAAAAAGTTACGAGGGAATTTGAAATTTTAACAAAAATTTTGTATTTCCCCCATATATTGAAAACTATAAAAAATATGACAAAACTGGTTGGAATTTTGAATTTTTAAGAAAATTTTCTATCTTTTAATAGGTTATAACTTTCTGTATGTTAATTAATAAACAAGTTACGAGGGAATTACAAATTTTAACAAAAATTTTGTATTTCCCCCGTATATTGAAAACTATAAAAGATATAGAAAGAATAATCGAAAATTTGTATGGCTGAGAAAATTTCCTATCTTCTGATAGGTTATAACTTTTTGTACGGTAATTAATAAAAAAGTTACGAGGGAATTACAAATTTTAACAAAAATTTGGTATTTCCCCCGTATATTGAAAACTATAGAAGATATAAAAGACGTAATTGGAACTTTGGATTTTTAAGAATATTTCCTATCTTTTAATAGGTTATATTTTTTTGTACGTTAATTAATGAAAAAGTTACGAGGGATTTACAAATTTTAAAAAAAAATTTGTATTTCCCCCGTATATTGAAAACTATAAAAGATATAAAAAGACTAATCGGAAATTTGGATTGCTAACAAAATTTCCTATCTTTTAATAGGTTATAACTTTTTGTACGGTAATTAATAAAAAAGTTACGAGGGAATTTCAAATTTTAACAAAAATTTTGTATTTCCCCCGTATATTGAAAACTACAAAAGATATAAAAAAACTAATTGGATATTTGGATTGTTAAGAGAATTTCCTATCTTTTGATAGGTTATAACTTTTTGTACGGTAAATAATAAAAAAGTTACGAGGGAATTTCAAATTTTAACAAAAATTTTGTATTTCCCCCGTATATTGAAAACTACAAAAGATATAAAAAAACTAATTGGATATTTGGATTGTTAAGAGAATTTCCTATCTTTTGATAGGTTATAACTTTTTGTACGTTAATTAAAAAAACAGTTACGAGGGAATTACAAATTTTAACAAAAATTTTGTATTTCCCCCGTATATTGAAAACTATAAAAGATATAAAAAGACTAATCGGAAATTTGTATGGCTGAGAAAATTTCCTTTTTTTTGATAGGTTATAACTTTTTGTACGGTAATTAATAAAAAATTTACGAGGGAATTACAAATTTTAACAAACATTTGGTATTTCCCCCGTATATTGAAAACTATAGAAGATATGAAAGAACTAATTGGAACTTTGGATTTTTAAAAATATTTTCTATCCTTTGATGGGTTATTACTTTTTGTACGATAATTATTAAAAAAGTTACGAGGGATTTACAAATTTTAACAAAAAATTTGTATTTCCCCCGTATATTGAAAACTATAAAAGATATAAAAAGAATAATCAAAAATTTGGATTGCTAAAAAAATTTCCTATCTTTTAATAGGTTATAACTTTTTGTACGTTAATTAAGAAAACAGTTACGAGGGAATTACAAATTTTAACAAAAATTTTGTATTTTTTCCGTATATTGAAAACTAGAAAAGATATAAAAAGACTAATCAAAAATTTGTGTTGCTGAGAAAATTTCCTATCTTTTGATAGGTTATAACTTTTTGTACGGTAATTAATAAAAAAGTTACGAGGGAATTTTAAATTTTAACAAAAATTTTGTATTTCCCCCGTATATTGAAAACTATAAAACATATAAAAAATTAATTGGATATTTGGATTGTTGAGCAAATTTCCATTCTTTTGATAGGTTATAACTTTTTGTACGTTAATTAAAAAAACAGTTACGAGGGAATTACAAATTTTAACAAAAATTTTGTATTTCCCCCGTATATTGAAAACTATAAAAGATAAAAAAAAAATTAATTAGAAATTTGGATTGCTGAGCAAATTTCCTTTCTTTTAATAGGTTATAACTTTTTGTACGTTAATTAAAAAAACAGTTACGAGGGAATTACAAATTTTAACAAAAATTTTGTATTTCCCCCGTATATTGAAAACTATAAAAGATATAAAAAGACTATTTGGAAATTTGTATGGCTGAGAAAATTTCCTTTTTTTTGATAGGTTATAACTTTTTGTACGGTAATTAATAAAAAATTTACGAGGGAATTACAAATTTTAACAAACATTTGGTATTTCCCCCGTATATTGAAAACTATAAAAGATATGAAAGAACTAATTGGAACTTTGGATTTTTAAAAATATTTTCTATCCTTTGATGGGTTATTACTTTTTGTACGATAATTATTAAAAAAGTTACGAGGGATTTACAAATTTTAACAAAAAATTTGTATTTCCCCCGTATATTGAAAACTATAAAAGATATAAAAAGAATAATCAAAAATTTGGATTGCTAAAAAAATTTCCTATCTTTTAATAGGTTATAACTTTTTGTACGTTAATTAAGAAAACAGTTACGAGGGAATTACAAATTTTAACAAAAATTTTGTATTTTTTCCGTATATTGAAAACTAGAAAAGATATAAAAAGACTAATCAAAAATTTGTGTTGCTGAGAAAATTTCCTATCTTTTGATAGGTTATAACTTTTTGTACGGTAATTAATAAAAAAGTTACGAGGGAATTTTAAATTTTAACAAAAATTTTGTATTTCCCCCGTATATTGAAAACTATAAAACATATAAAAAATTAATTGGATATTTGGATTGTTGAGCAAATTTCCATTCTTTTGATAGGTTATAACTTTTTGTACGTTAATTAAAAAAACAGTTACGAGGGAATTACAAATTTTAACAAAAATTTTGTATTTCCCCCGTATATTGAAAACTATAAAAGATAAAAAAAAAATTAATTAGAAATTTGGATTGCTGAGCAAATTTCCTTTCTTTTAATAGGTTATAACTTTTTGTACGTTAATTAAAAAAACAGTTACGAGGGAATTACAAATTTTAACAAAAATTTTGTATTTCCCCCGTATATTGAAAACTATAAAAGATATAAAAAGACTATTTGGAAATTTGTATGGCTGAGAAAATTTCCTTTTTTTTGATAGGTTATAACTTTTTGTACGGTAATTAATAAAAAATTTACGAGGGAATTACAAATTTTAACAAACATTTGGTATTTCCCCCGTATATTGAAAACTATAAAAGATATGAAAGAACTAATTGGAACTTTGGATTTTTAAAAATATTTTCTATCCTTTGATAGGTTATTACTTTTTGTACGATAATTATTAAAAAAGTTACGAGGGATTTACAAATTTTAACAAAAAATTTGTATTTCCCCCGTATATTGAAAACTATAAAAGATATAAAAAGACTAATCAAAAATTTGGATTGCTAAAAAAATTTCCTATCTTTTAATAGGTTATAACTTTTTGTACGGTAATTAATAAAAAAGTTACGAGGGAATTTCAAATTTTAAAAAAAATTTTGTATTTCCCCCGTATATTGAAAATTATAAAAGATATAAAAAAATTAATTGAAAATTTGGATTCTTAAGAAAATTTCCTATCTTTTGATAGGTTATAACTTTTTGTACGGTAAATAATAAAAAAGTTACGAGGGAAATACAAAGTTTAACAAAAATTTTGTATTTCCCCCGTATATTGAAAACTATAAAAGATATAAAAAAATTAATTGAAAATTTGGATTCTTGAGAAAATTTCCTATCTTTTGATAGGTTATAACTTTTTGTACGGTAATTAATAAAAAAGTTACGAGGGAATTACAAATTTTAACAAAAATTTTGTATTTCCCCCGTATATTGAAAACTATAAAAAATATGACAAAACTAGTTGGAATTTTGAATTTTTAAGAAAATTTTCTATCTTTTAATAGGTTACAACTTTCTGTATGTTAATTAATAAACAAGTTACGAGGGATTTACAAATTTCAACAAAAATTTGGTATTTCCCCCGTATATTGAAAACTATAAAAGATATAAAAAGACTAATCGCAAATTTGTATTGCTGAGAAAATTTCCTATCTTTTGATAGGTTATAACTTTTTGTACGGTAATTAATAAAAAAGTTACGAGTGAATTTGAAATTTTAACAAAAATTTTGTATTTCCCCCATATATTGAAAACTATAAAAAATATGACAAAACTGGTTGGAATTTTGAATTTTTAAGAAAATTTTCTATCTTTTAATAGGTTATAACTTTCTGTATGTTAATTAATAAACAAGTTACGAGGGAATTACAAATTTTAACAAAAATTTTGTATTTCCCCCGTATATTGAAAACTATAAAAGATATAGAAAGACTAATCGAAAATTTGTATGGCTGAGAAAATTTCCTATCTTCTGATAGGTTATAACTTTTTGTACGGTAATTAATAAAAAAGTTACGAGGGAATTACAAATTTTAACAAAAATTTGGTATTTCCCCCGTATATTGAAAACTATAGAAGATATAAAAGACGTAATTGGAACTTTGGATTTTTAAGAATATTTCCTATCTTTTAATAGGTTATATTTTTTTGTACGTTAATTAATGAAAAAGTTACGAGGGATTTACAAATTTTAAAAAAAAATTTGTATTTCCCCCGTATATTGAAAACTATAAAAGATATAAAAAGACTAATCGGAAATTTGGATTGCTAACAAAATTTCCTATCTTTTAATAGGTTATAACTTTTTGTACGGTAATTAATAAAAAAGTTACGAGGGAATTTCAAATTTTAACAAAAATTTTGTATTTCCCCCGTATATTGAAAACTACAAAAGATATAAAAAAACTAATTGGATATTTGGATTGTTAAGAGAATTTCCTATCTTTTGATAGGTTATAACTTTTTGTACGGTAAATAATAAAAAAGTTACGAGGGAAATACAAAGTTTAACAAAAATTTTGTATTTCCCCCGTATATTGAAAACTATAAAAGATAAAAAAAAAATTAATTAGAAATTTGGATTGCTGAGCAAATTTCCTTTCTTTTAATAGGTTATAACTTTTTGTACGTTAATTAAAAAAACAGTTACGAGGGAATTACAAATTTTAACAAAAATTTTGTATTTCCCCCGTATATTGAAAACTATAAAAGATATAAAAAGACTAATCGGAAATTTGTATGGCTGAGAAAATTTCCTTTTTTTTGATAGGTTATAACTTTTTGTACGGTAATTAATAAAAAATTTACGAGGGAATTACAAATTTTAACAAACATTTGGTATTTCCCCCGTATATTGAAAACTATAGAAGATATGAAAGAACTAATTGGAACTTTGGATTTTTAAAAATATTTTCTATCCTTTGATGGGTTATTACTTTTTGTACGATAATTATTAAAAAAGTTACGAGGGATTTACAAATTTTAACAAAAAATTTGTATTTCCCCCGTATATTGAAAACTATAAAAGATATAAAAAGAATAATCAAAAATTTGGATTGCTAAAAAAATTTCCTATCTTTTAATAGGTTATAACTTTTTGTACGTTAATTAAGAAAACAGTTACGAGGGAATTACAAATTTTAACAAAAATTTTGTATTTTTTCCGTATATTGAAAACTAGAAAAGATATAAAAAGACTAATCAAAAATTTGTGTTGCTGAGAAAATTTCCTATCTTTTGATAGGTTATAACTTTTTGTACGGTAATTAATAAAAAAGTTACGAGGGAATTTTAAATTTTAACAAAAATTTTGTATTTCCCCCGTATATTGAAAACTATAAAAGATATAAAAAATTAATTGGATATTTGGATTGTTGAGCAAATTTCCATTCTTTTGATAGGTTATAACTTTTTGTACGTTAATTAAAAAAACAGTTACGAGGGAATTACAAATTTTAACAAAAATTTTGTATTTCCCCCGTATATTGAAAACTATAAAAGATAAAAAAAAATTAATTAGAAATTTGGATTGCTGAGCAAATTTCCTTTCTTTTAATAGGTTATAACTTTTTGTACGTTAATTAAAAAAACAGTTACGAGGGAATTACAAATTTTAACAAAAATTTTGTATTTCCCCCGTATATTGAAAACTATAAAAGATATAAAAAGACTATTTGGAAATTTGTATGGCTGAGAAAATTTCCTTTTTTTTGATAGGTTATAACTTTTTGTACGGTAATTAATAAAAAATTTACGAGGGAATTACAAATTTTAACAAACATTTGGTATTTCCCCCGTATATTGAAAACTATAAAAGATATGAAAGAACTAATTGGAACTTTGGATTTTTAAAAATATTTTCTATCCTTTGATAGGTTATTACTTTTTGTACGATAATTATTAAAAAAGTTACGAGGGATTTACAAATTTTAACAAAAAATTTGTATTTCCCCCGTATATTGAAAACTATAAAAGATATAAAAAGACTAATCAAAAATTTGGATTGCTAAAAAAATTTCCTATCTTTTAATAGGTTATAACTTTTTGTACGGTAATTAATAAAAAAGTTACGAGGGAATTTCAAATTTTAAAAAAAAATTTGTATTTCCCCCGTATATTGAAAATTATAAAAGATATAAAAAAATTAATTGAAAATTTGGATTCTTAAGAAAATTTCCTATCTTTTGATAGGTTATAACTTTTTGTACGGTAATTAATAAAAAAGTTACGAGGGAATTACAAATTTTAACAAAAATTTCGTATTTCCCCCGTATATTGAAAACTATAAAAGATATAAAAAGACTAATCGCAAATTTGTATTGCTGAGAAAATTTCCTATCTTTTAATAGGTTATAACTTTTTGTACGGTAATTAATAAAAAAGTTACGAGGGAATTTCAAATTTTAACAAAAATTTTGTATTTCCCCCGTATATTGAAAACTATAAAAGATATAAAAAATTAATTGGATATTTGGATTGTTGAGCAAATTTCCTTTCTTTTGATAGGTTATAACTTTTTGTACGTTAATTAAAAAAACAGTTACGAGGGAATTACAAATTTTAACAAAAATTTTGTATTTCCTCCGTATATTGAAAACTATAAAAGATAAAAAAAAATTAATTAGAAATTTGGATTGCTGAGCAAATTTCCTTTCTTTTAATAGGTTATAACTTTTTGTACGTTAATTAAAAAAACAGTTACGGGGGAATTACAAATTTTAACAAAAATTTTGTATTTCCCCCGTATATTGAAAACTATAAAAGATATAAAAAGACTAATCGGAAATTTGTATGGCTGAGAAAATTTCCTTTTTTTTGATAGGTTATAACTTTTTGTACGGTAATTAATAAAAAATTTACGAGGGAATTACAAATTTTAACAAACATTTGGTATTTCCCCCGTATATTGAAAACTATAAAAGATATGAAAGAACTAATTGGAACTTTGGATTTTTAAAAATATTTTCTATCCTTTGATAGGTTATAACTTTTTGTACGATAATTATTAAAAAAGTTACGAGGGAATTACAAATTTTAACAAAAATTTTGTATTTCGCCCGTATATTGAAAACTATAAAAGATAAAAAAAAAATAATTAGAAATTTGGATTGCTGAGCAAATTTCCTTTCTTTTGATAGGTTATAACTTTTTGTACGTTAATTAAAAAAACAGTTACGAGGGAGTTACAAATTTTAACAAAAATTTTGTATTTTCCCCGTATATTGAAAACTATAAAAGATATAGAAAGACTAATCGAAAATTTGTATGGCTGAGAAAATTTCCTATCTTCTGATAGGTTATAACTTTTTGTACGGTAATTAATAAAAAAGTTACGAGGGAATTACAAATTTTAACAAAAATTTGGTATTTCCCCCGTATATTGAAAACTATAGAAGATATAAAAGACGTAATTGGAACTTTGGATTTTTAAGAATATTTCCTATCTTCTAATAGGTTATAACTTTTTGTACGTTAATTAATGAAAAAGTTACGAGGGATTTACAAATTTTAAAAAAAAAATTGTATTTCCCCGGTATATTGAAAACTATAAAAGATATAAAAAGACTAATCGGAAATTTGGATTGCTAAAAAAATTTCCTATCTTTTAATAGGTTATAACTTTTTGTACGGTAATTAATAAAAAAGTTACGAGGGAATTTCAAACTTTAACAAAAATTTTGTATTTCCCCCGTATATTGAAAACTACAAAAGATATAAAAAAACTAATTGGATATTTGGATTGTTAAGAGAATTTCCTATCTTTTGATAGGTTATAACTTTTTGTACGGTAAATAATAAAAAAGTTACGAGGGAAATACAAAGTTTAACAAAAATTTTGTATTTCCCCCGTATATTGAAAACTATAAAAGATATAAAAAAATTAATTGAGAATTTGGATTCTTGAGAAAATTTCCTATCTTTTGATAGGTTATAACTTTTTGTACGGTAATTAATAAAAAAGTTACGAGGGAATTACAAATTTTAACAAAAATTTTGTATTTCCCCCGTATATTGAAAACTATAAAAAATATGACAAAACTAGTTGGAATTTTGAATTTTTAAGAAAATTTTCTATCTTTTAATAGGTTATAACTTTCTGTATGTTAATTAATAAACAAGTTACGAGGGATTTACAAATTTCAACAAAAATTTTGTATTTCCCCCGTATATTGAAAACTATAAAAGAAATAAAAAGACTAATCGCAAATTTGTATTGCTGAGAAAATTTCCTATCTTTTGATAGGTTATAACTTTTTGTACGGTAATTAATAAAAAAGTTACGAGGGAATTTCAAATTTTAACAAAAATTTTGTATTTCCCCCGTATATTGAAAACTATAAAAAATATGACAAAACTAGTTGAAATTTTGAATTTTTAAGAAAATTTTCTATCTTTTAATAGGTTACAACTTTCTGTATGTTAATTAATAAACAAGTTACGAGGGATTTACAAATTTCAACAAAAATTTGGTATTTCCCCCGTATATTGAAAACTATGAAAGATATAAAAAGACTAATCGCAAATTTGTATTGCTGAGAAAATTTCCTATCTTTTGATAGGTTATAACTTTTTGTACGGTAATTAATAAAAAAGTTACGAGAGAATTTCAAATTTTAACAAAAATTTTGTATTTCCCCCGTATATTGAAAACTATAAAAGATATAAAAAATTAATTGGATATTTGGATTGTTGAGCAAATTTCCATTCTTTTGATAGGTTATAACTTTTTGTACGTTAATTAAAAAAACAGTTACGAGGGAATTACAAATTTTAACAAAAATTTTGTATTTCCCCCGTATATTGAAAACTATAAAAGATAAAAAAAAAATTAATTAAAAATTTGGATTGCTGAGCAAATTTCCTTTCTTTTAATAGGTTATAACTTTTTGTACGTTAATTAAAAAAACAGTTACGAGGGAATTACAAATTTTAACAAAAATTTTGTATTTCCCCCGTATATTGAAAACTATAAAAGATATAAATAGACTAATTGGAAATTTGTATGGCTGAGAAAATTTCCTTTTTTTTGATAGGTTATAACTTTTTGTACGGTAATTAATAAAAAATTTACGAGGAAATTACAAATTTTAACAAACATTTGGTATTTCCCCCGTATATTGAAAACTATAGAAGATATGAAAGAATTAATTGGAACTTTGGATTTTTAAAAATATTTTCTATCCTTTGATAGGTTATAACTTTTTGTACGATAATTATTAAAAAAGTTACGAGGGATTTACAAATTTTATCAAAAAATTTGTATTTCCCCCGTATATTGAAAACTATAAAAGATATAAAAAGACTAATCAAAAATTTGGATTGCTAAAAAAATTTCCTATCTTTTAATAGGTTATAACTTTTTGTACGGTAATTAATAAAAAAGTTACGAGGGAATTTCAAATTTTAACAAAAATTTTGTATTTCCCCCGTATATTGAAAACTACAAAAGATATAAAAAGACTAATCGGAAATTTGTATTGCTGAGAAAATTTCCTATCTTTTGATAGGTTATAACTTTTTGTACGGTAATTAATAAAAAAGTTACGAGGGAATTACAAATTTTAACAAAAATTTGGTATTTCCCCCGTATATTGAAAACTATAAAAGATATAAAAAAAATAATTGGAATTTTGGAGTTCTAAAAAAATTTTCTTTCTTTTGATAAGTTATAATTTTTTGTACGGTAATTATTAAAAAAGTTACGAGGGATTTACAAATTTTAACAAAAATTTGGTATTTCCCCCGTATATTGAAAACTATAAAAGATATAAAAAGACTAATCAAAAATTTGGATTGCTAAAAAAATTTCCTATCTTTTAATAGGTTATAACTTTTTGTACGGTAATTAATAAAAAAGTTACGAGGGAATTTCAAATTTTAACAAAAATTTTGTATTTCCCCCGTATATTGAAAACTACAAAAGATATAAAAAGACTAATCGGAAATTTGTATTGCTGAGAAAATTTCCTATCTTTTGATAGGTTATAACTTTTTGTACGGTAATTAATAAAAAAGTTACGAGGGAATTACAAATTTTAACAAAAATTTGGTATTTCCCCCGTATATTGAAAACTATAAAAGATATAAAAAAAATAATTGGAATTTTGGAGTTCTAAAAAAATTTTCTTTCTTTTGATAAGTTATAATTTTTTGTACGGTAATTAATAAACAAGTTACGAGGGATTTACAAATTTTAACAAAAATTTGGTATTTCCCCCGTATATTGAAAACTATAAAAGATATAAAAAGACTAATCGGAAATTTGTATTGCTGAGAAAATTTCCTATCTTTTGATAGGTTATAACTTTTTGTACGGTAATTAATAAAAAAGTTACAAGGGAATTACAAATTTTAACAAAAATTTTGTATTTCCCCCGTATATTGAAAACTATAAAAGATAAAAAAAAATTAATTAGAAATTTGGATTGCTGAGCAAATTTCCTTTCTTTTGATAGGTTATAACTTTTTTAATTTTAAATTTTTAAGAAAATTTTCTATCTTTTAATAGGTTTTATAACTTTCTGTACGTTAATTAATAAACAAGTTACGAGGGATTTACAAATTTTAACAAAAATTTGGTATTTCCCCCGTATATTGCAAAACTATAAAAGATATAAAAAGACTAATCGGAAATTTGTATTGCTGAGAAAATTTCCTATCTTTTGATAGGTTATAACTTTTTGTACGGTTATTAATAAAAAAGTTACTAGGGAATTTCAAATTTTAACAAAAATTTTGTATTTCCCCCGTATATTGAAAACTATAAAAGATAAAAAAAAATTAATTAGAAATTTGGATTGCTGAGCAAATTTCCTTTCTTTTGATAGGTTATAACTTTTTTAATTTTAAATTTTTAAGAAAATTTTCTATCTTTTAATAGGTTTTATAACTTTCTGTACGTTAATTAATAAACAAGTTACGAGGGAATTACAAATTTTAACAAAAATTTTGTATTTCCCCCGTATATTGAAAACTATAAAAGATATAAAAAAATTAATTGAAAATTTGGATTCTTAAGAAAATTTCCTATCTTTTGATAGGTTATAACTTTTTGTACGGTAATTAATAAAAAAGTTACGAGGGAATTACAAATTTTAACAAAAATTTTGTATTTCCCCCGTATATTGAAAACTATAAAAAATATGACAAAACTAGTTGGAATTTTGAATTTTTAAGAAAATTTTCTATCTTTTAATAGGTTATAACTTTCTGTATGTTAATTAATAAACAAGTTACGAGGGATTTACAAATTTCAACAAAAATTTGGTATTTCCCCCGTATATTGAAAACTATAAAAGAAATAAAAAGACTAATCGCAAATTTGTATTGCTGAGAAAATTTCCTATCTTTTGATAGGTTATAACTTTTTGTACGGTAATTAATAAAAAAGTTACGAGGGAATTTCAAATTTTAACAAAAATTTTGTATTTCCCCCGTATATTGAAAACTATAAAAAATATGACAAAACTAGTTGAAATTTTGAATTTTTAAGAAAATTTTCTATCTTTTAATAGGTTACAACTTTCTGTATGTTAATTAATAAACAAGTTACGAGGGATTTACAAATTTCAACAAAAATTTGGTATTTCCCCCGTATATTGAAAACTATGAAAGATATAAAAAGACTAATCGCAAATTTGTATTGCTGAGAAAATTTCCTATCTTTTGATAGGTTATAACTTTTTGTACGGTAATTAATAAAAAAGTTACGAGAGAATTTCAAATTTTAACAAAAATTTTGTATTTCCCCCGTATATTGAAAACTATAAAAGATATAAAAAATTAATTGGATATTTGGATTGTTGAGCAAATTTCCATTCTTTTGATAGGTTATAACTTTTTGTACGTTAATTAAAAAAACAGTTACGAGGGAATTACAAATTTTAACAAAAATTTTGTATTTCCCCCGTATATTGAAAACTATAAAAGATAAAAAAAAATTAATTAAAAATTTGGATTGCTGAGCAAATTTCCTTTCTTTTAATAGGTTATAACTTTTTGTACGTTAATTAAAAAAACAGTTACGAGGGAATTACAAATTTTAACAAAAATTTTGTATTTCCCCCGTATATTGAAAACTATAAAAGATATAAAAAGACTAATTGGAAATTTGTATGGCTGAGAAAATTTCCTTTTTTTTGATAGGTTATAACTTTTTGTACGGTAATTAATAAAAAATTTACGAGGAAATTACAAATTTTAACAAACATTTGGTATTTCCCCCGTATATTGAAAACTATAGAAGATATAAAAGAACTAATTGGAACTTTGGATTTTTAAAAATATTTTCTATCCTTTGATAGGTTATAACTTTTTGTACGATAATTATTAAAAAAGTTACGAGGGATTTACAAATTTTATCAAAAAATTTGTATTTCCCCCGTATATTGAAAACTATAAAAGATATAAAAAGACTAATCAAAAATTTGGATTGCTAAAAAAATTTCCTATCTTTTAATAGGTTATAACTTTTTGTACGGTAATTAATAAAAAAGTTACGAGGGAATTTCAAATTTTAACAAAAATTTTGTATTTCCCCCGTATATTGAAAACTACAAAAGATATAAAAAAATTAATTGGATATTTGGATTGTTGGGAGAATTTCCTATCTTTTGATAGGTTATAACTTTTTGTGCGGTAAATAATAAAAAAGTTACGAGGGAATTACAAATTTTAACAAAAATTTTGTATTTCCCCCGTATATTGAAAATTATAAAAGATATAAAAAAATTAATTAAAAATTTGGATTCTTAAGAAAATTTCCTATCTTTTGATAGGTTATAACTTTTTGTACGGTAATTAATAAAAAAGTTACGAGGGAATTACAAATTTTAACAAAAATTTGGTATTTCCCCCGTATATTGAAAACTATAAAAGATATAAAAAAAATAATTGGAATTTTGGATTCTTGAGAAAATTTCCTATCTTTTGATAGGTTATAACTTTTTGTACGGTAATTAATAAAAAAGTTACGAGGGAATTACAAATTTTAACAAAAATTTTGTATTTCCCCCGTATATTGAAAACTATAAAAAATATGACAAAACTAGTTGGAATTTTGAATTTTTAAGAAAATTTTCTATCTTTTAATAGGTTATAACTTTCTGTATGTTAATTAATAAACAAGTTACGAGGGATTTACAAATTTCAACAAAAATTTGGTATTTCCCCCGTATATTGAAAACTATAAAAGAAATAAAAAGACTAATCGCAAATTTGTATTGCTGAGAAAATTTCCTATCTTTTGATAGGTTATAACTTTTTGTACGGTAATTAATAAAAAAGTTACGAGGGAATTTCAAATTTTAACAAAAATTTTGTATTTCCCCCGTATATTGAAAACTATAAAAAATATGACAAAACTAGTTGAAATTTTGAATTTTTAAGAAAATTTTCTATCTTTTAATAGGTTACAACTTTCTGTATGTTAATTAATAAACAAGTTACGAGGGATTTACAAATTTCAACAAAAATTTGGTATTTCCCCCGTATATTGAAAACTATGAAAGATATAAAAAGACTAATCGCAAATTTGTATTGCTGAGAAAATTTCCTATCTTTTGATAGGTTATAACTTTTTGTACGGTAATTAATAAAAAAGTTACGAGAGAATTTCAAATTTTAACAAAAATTTTGTATTTCCCCCGTATATTGAAAACTATAAAAGATATAAAAAATTAATTGGATATTTGGATTGTTGAGCAAATTTCCATTCTTTTGATAGGTTATAACTTTTTGTACGTTAATTAAAAAAACAGTTACGAGGGAATTACAAATTTTAACAAAAATTTTGTATTTCCCCCGTATATTGAAAACTATAAAAGATAAAAAAAAAATTAATTAAAAATTTGGATTGCTGAGCAAATTTCCTTTCTTTTAATAGGTTATAACTTTTTGTACGTTAATTAAAAAAACAGTTACGAGGGAATTACAAATTTTAACAAAAATTTTGTATTTCCCCCGTATATTGAAAACTATAAAAGATATAAAAAGACTAATTGGAAATTTGTATGGCTGAGAAAATTTCCTTTTTTTTGATAGGTTATAACTTTTTGTACGGTAATTAATAAAAAATTTACGAGGAAATTACAAATTTTAACAAACATTTGGTATTTCCCCCGTATATTGAAAACTATAGAAGATATAAAAGAACTAATTGGAACTTTGGATTTTTAAAAATATTTTCTATCCTTTGATAGGTTATAACTTTTTGTACGATAATTATTAAAAAAGTTACGAGGGATTTACAAATTTTATCAAAAAATTTATATTTCCCCCGTATATTGAAAACTATAAAAGATATAAAAAGACTAATCAAAAATTTGGATTGCTAAAAAAATTTCCTATCTTTTAATAGGTTATAACTTTTTGTACGGTAATTAATAAAAAAGTTACGAGGGAATTTCAAATTTTAACAAAAATTTTGTATTTCCCCCGTATATTGAAAACTACAAAAGATATAAAAAAATTAATTGGATATTTGGATTGTTGGGAGAATTTCCTATCTTTTGATAGGTTATAACTTTTTGTGCGGTAAATAATAAAAAAGTTACGAGGGAATTACAAATTTTAACAAAAATTTTGTATTTCCCCCGTATATTGAAAATTATAAAAGATATAAAAAAATTAATTAAAAATTTGGATTCTTAAGAAAATTTCCTATCTTTTGATAGGTTATAACTTTTTGTACGGTAATTAATAAAAAAGTTACGAGGGAATTACAAATTTTAACAAAAATTTGGTATTTCCCCCGTATATTGAAAACTATAAAAGATATAAAAAAAATAATTGGAATTTTGGAGTTCTAAAAAAATTTTCTTTCTTTTGATAAGTTATAATTTTTTGTACGGTAATTAATAAACAAGTTACGAGGGATTTACAAATTTTAACAAAAATTTGGTATTTCCCCCGTATATTAAAAACTATAAAAGATATAAAAAGACTAATCGGAAATTTGTATTGCTGAGAAAATTTCCTATCTTTTGATAGGTTATAACTTTTTGTACGGTAATTAATAAAAAAGTTACAAGGGAATTACAAATTTTAACAAAAATTTTGTATTTCCCCCGTATATTGAAAACTATAAAAGATAAAAAAAAATTAATTAGAAATTTGGATTGCTGAGCAAATTTCCTTTCTTTTGATAGGTTATAACTTTTTTAATTTTTAATTTTTAAGAAAATTTTCTATCTTTTAATAGGTTTTATAACTTTCTGTACGTTAATTAATAAACAAGTTACGAGGGATTTACAAATTTTAACAAAAATTTGGTATTTCCCCCGTATATTGCAAAACTATAAAAGATATAAAAAGACTAATCGCAAATTTGTATTGCTGAGAAAATTTCCTATCTTTTGATAGGTTATAACTTTTTGTACGGTAATTAATAAAAAAGTTACGAGAGAATTTCAAATTTTAACAAAAATTTTGTATTTCCCCCGTATATTGAAAACTATAAAAGATATAAAAAATTAATTGGATATTTGGATTGTTGAGCAAATTTCCATTCTTTTGATAGGTTATAACTTTTTGTACGTTAATTAAAAAAACAGTTACGAGGGAATTTCAAATTTTAACAAAAATTTTGTATTTCCCCCGTATATTGAAAACTATAAAAGATATAAAAAAAATTAATTGGATATTTGGATTGTTGAGAGAATTTCCTATCTTTTGATAGGTTATAACTTTTTGTACGGTAAATAATAAAAAAGTTACGAGGGAATTACAAATTTTAACAAAAATTTTGTATTTCCCCCGTATATTGAAAACTATAAAAGATAAAAAAAAATTAATTAGAAATTTGAATTGCTGAGCAAATTTCCTTTCCTTCGATAGGTTATAACTTTTTGTACGTTAATTAAGAAAACAGTTACGAGGGAATTACAAATTTTAACAAAAATTTTGTATTTCCCCCGTATATTAAAAACTAGAAAAGATATAAAAAGACTAATCAAAAATTTGTGTTGCTGAGAAAATTTCCTATCTTTTGATAGGTTATAACTTTTTGTACGGTAAATAATAAAAAAGTTACGAGGGAATTACAAATTTTAACAAAAATTTTGTATTTCCCCCGTATATTGAAAATTATAAAAGATATAAAAATATTAATTGAAAATTTGGATTCTTAAGAAAATTTCCTATCTTTTGATAGGTTATAATTTTTTGTACGGTAATTAATAAAAAAGTTACGAGGGAATTACAAATTTTAACAAAAATTTGGTGTTTCCCCCGTATATTGAAAACTATAAAAGAAATAAAAAAAATAATTGGAATTTTGGAGTTCTAGGAAAATTTCCTTTCTTTTGATAAGCTATAACTTTTTGTACGGTAATTAATGAAAAAGTTACGAGAGAATTACAAATTTTAACAAAAATTTTGTATTTCCCCCGTATATTGAAAACTATAAAAAAAATAAAAAAATTAATTAAAAATTTGGATTCTTGAGAAAATTTCCTATCTTTTGATAGGTTATAACTTTTTGTACGGTAATTAATAAAAAAGTTACGAGGGAATTAAAAATTTTAACAAAAATTTGGTATTTCCCCCGTATATTGAAAACTATAAAAGATTTAAAAAAATTAATTAAAAATTTGGATTCTTGAGAAAATTTCCTATCTTTTG
This sequence comes from Altica lythri, assembly GCA_964028335.1. Lineage (NCBI taxonomy): Eukaryota > Metazoa > Arthropoda > Insecta > Coleoptera > Chrysomelidae > Altica > Altica lythri. The sequence continues at coordinate 88,698 of CAXIIO010000367.1, read as the reverse complement.
ATAGGTTATAACTTTTTGTACGGTAATTAATAATAAAGTTACGAGGGAATTACAAATTTTAACAAAAATTTGGTATTTCCCCCGTATATTGAAAACTATAAAAGAAATAAAAAAAATAATTGGAATTTTGGAGTTCTAGAAAAATTTCCTTTCTTTTGATAAGTTATAACTTTTTGTACGGTAATTAATAAAAAAGTTACGAGAGAATTACAAATTTTAACAAAAATTTTGTATTTCCCCCGTATATTAAAAACTATAAAAGATATGAAAAAACTAGTTAGAATTTTGAATTTTTAAGAAAATTTTCTTTTTTTTTATAGGTTATAACTTTCTGTATGTTAATTAATAAACAAGTTACGAGGGATTTACAAATTTTAACAAAAATTTGGTATTTCCCCCGTATATTGAAAACTATAAAAGATATAAAAAGACTAATCGGAAACTTGTATTGCTGAGAAAATTTCCTATCTTTTGATAGGTTACAAGTTTTTGTACGGTAATTAATAAAAAAGTAACGAGGGAATTTCAAATTTTAACAAAAATTTGGTATTTCCCCTGTATATTGAAAACTATAAAAGACATAAAAAGACTAATCGGAAACTTGTATTGCTGAGAAAATTTCCTATCTTTTGATAGGTTATAACTTTTTCTACGGTAAATAATAAAAAAGTTACAAGGGAATTACAAATTTTAACAAAAATTTTGTATTTCCCCCGTCTATTGAAAACTATAAAAGATAAAAAAAAATTAATTAGAAATTTGGATTGCTGAGCAAATTTCCTTTCTTTTGATAGGTTATAACTTTTTGTACGTTAATTAAAAAAACAGTTACGAGGGAATTACAAATTTCAACAAAAATTTGGTATTTCCCCCGTATATTGAAAACTATAAAAGATATAAAAAGACTAATCGCAAATTTGTATTGCTGAGAAAATTTGCTATCTTTTAATAGGTTATAACTTTTTGTACGGTAATTAATAAAAAAGTTACGAGGGAATTTCAAATTTTAACAAAAATTTTGTATTTCCTCCGTATATTGAAAACTATAAAAGATAAAAAAAAATTAATTAGAAATTTGGATTGCTGAGCAAATTTTCTTTCTTTTAATAGGTTATAACTTTTTGTACGTTAATTAAAAAAACAGTTACGAGGGAATTACAAATTTTAACAAAAATTTTGTATTTCCCCCGTATATTGAAAACTATCCTACTAATATTATATAGGCGAAAGTTTGTTTGGATGGATGTATGGATGGATGTTTGTTCCTCTTTCACGCAAAAACTACTAAACGGATTTTAATGAAACTTTACAGTAATGTAGCTTATAGATCAGAATAACATATAGGCTATAATTTATAAAGATATTGTGTGAATTGTCCAAAATATAACGATAAATGTCATTTAAGTCTGAAAAAATTCTGAACTACTAAACGGATTTTAATGAAACTTTACAGTAATGTAGCTTACAGATCAGAATAACATATAGGCTATAATTTATAAAGATATTGTGTGAATTGTCCAAAATATAACGATAAATGTCATTTAAGTCTGAAAAAATTCCAGGCATACATTTGGGCACGCCATGTTTTTCTCACGGTCAGCTCTATGTGGCTTGCTCACGTGTTTCCAAAGCGAAAAATCTGCATGTTTATGCTGAAGGAAAAAAATCGCTAAATATAGTTTATAGAAGCATAGTGCAGTAGCTACCTATAGGTCTATGATTAGGGGTTTGCAGTGCTTAATTACTGTATTTCTTATGTTGACAATATTGTTACTTTATTACAGTGCGAATGTAACATCTCAATATTGTCAGACTGTTACATTCTTCAAATACGACCCAAAAATTATGTATGTTATAATTTTAATGTCATAATGTTAGTTCTTTTCACGCTAATATAAGATATATAAAGACCTTGCTTTTATTCGAATTACACGCAGACGAAGTCGCGGGCAACAGCTAGTAAAAGATATAAAAAGACTAATCGGAAATTTGTATGGCTAAGAAAATTTCCTTTTTTTTTGATAGGTTATAACTTTTTGTACGGTAATTAATAAAAAATTTACGAGGGAATTACAAATTTTAACAAACATTTGGTATTTCCCCCGTATATTGAAAACTATAGAAGATATGAAAGAACTAATTGGAACTTTGGATTTTTAAAAACATTTTCTATCCTTTGATAGGTTATAACTTTTTGTACGATAATTATTAAAAAAGTTACGAGGGAATTACAAATTTTAACAAAAATTTTGTATTTCGCCCGTATATTGAAAACTATAAAAGATAAAAAAAAATAACTAGAAATTTGGATTGCTGAGCAAATTTCCTTTCTTTTGATAGGTTATAACTTTTTGTACGTTAATTAAAAAAACAGTTACGAGGGAATTACAAATTTTAACAAAAATTTTGTATTTCCCCCGTATATTGAAAACTATAAAAGATATAGAAAGACTAATCGAAAATTTGTATGGCTGAGAAAATTTCCTATCTTCTGATAGGTTATAACTTTTTGTACGGTAATTAATAAAAAAGTTACGAGGGAATTACAAATTTTAACAAAAATTTGGTATTTCCCCCGTATATTGAAAACTATAGAAGATATAAAAGACGTAATTGGAACTTTGGATTTTTAAGAATATTTCCTATCTTTTAATAGGTTATATTTTTTTGTACGTTAATTAATGAAAAAGTTACGAGGGATTTACAAATTTTAAAAAAAAATTTGTATTTCCCCCGTATATTGAAAACTATAAAAGATATAAAAAGACTAATCGGAAATTTGGATTGCTTAAAAAATTTCCTATCTTTTAATAGGTTACAACTTTTTGTACGGTAATTAATAAAAAAGTTACGAGGGAATTTCAAATTTTAACAAAAATTTTGTATTTCCCCCGTATATTGAAAACTACAAAAAATATAAAAAAACTAATTGGATATTTGGATTGTTAAGAGAATTTCCTATCTTTTGATAGGTTATAACTTTTTGTACGGTAAATAATAAAAAAGTTACGAGGGAAATACAAAGTTTAACAAAAATTTTGTATTTCCCCCGTATATTGAAAACTATAAAAGATATAAAAAAATTAATTGAAAATTTGGATTCTTGAGAAAATTTCCTATCTTTTGGTAGGTTATAACTTTTTGTACGGTAATTAATAAAAAAGTTACGAGGGAATTACAAATTTTAACAAAAATTTTGTATTTCCCCCGTATATTGAAAACTATAAAAAATATGACAAAACTAGTTGGAATTTTGAATTTTTAAGAAAATTTTCTATCTTTTTATAGGTTATAACTTTCTGTATGTTAATTAATAAACAAGTTACGAGGGATTTACAAATTTCAACAAAAATTTGGTATTTCCCCCGTATATTGAAAACTATAAAAGATATAAAAAGACTAATCGCAAATTTGTATTGCTGAGAAAATTTCCTATCTTTTGATAGGTTATAACTTTTTGTACGGTAATTAATAAAAAAGTTACGAGGGAATTTGAAATTTTAACAAAAATTTTGTATTTCCCCCGTATATTGAAAACTATAAAAAATATGACAAAACTAGTTGGAATTTTGAATTTTTAAGAAAATTTTCTATCTTTTAATAGGTTATAACTTTCTGTATGTTAATTAATAATCAAGTTACGAGGGATTTACAAATTTCAACAAAAATTTGGTATTTCCCCCGTATATTGAAAACTATGAAAGATATAAAAAGACTAATCGCAAATTTGTATTGCTGAGAAAATTTCCTATCTTTTGATAGGTTATAACTTTTTGTACGGTAATTAATAAAAAAGTTACGAGGGAATTTCAAATTTTAATAAAAATTTTGTATTTCCCCCGTATATTGAAAACTATAAAAGATAAAAAAAAAATAATTAGAAATTTGGATTGCTAAGCAAATTTCCTTTCTTTTGATAGGTTATAACTTTTTGTACGTTAATTAAAAAAACAGTTACGAGGGAATTACAAATTTTAACAAAAATTTTGTATTTCCCCCGTATATTGAAAACTATAAAAGATATAAAAAGACTAATCGGAAATTTGTATGGCTGAGAAAATTTCCTTTTTTTTGATAGGTTATAACTTTTTGTACGGTAATTAATAAAAAATTTACGAGGGAATTACAAATTTTAACAAACATTTGGTATTTCCCCCGTATATTGAAAACTATAGAAGATATAAAAGACGTAATTGGAACTTTGGATTTTTAAGAATATTTCCTATCTTTTAATAGGTTATAACTTTTTGTACGTTAATTAATGAAAAAGTTACGAGGGATTTACAAATTTTAAAAAAAAATTTGTATTTCCCCCGTATATTGAAAACTATAAAAGATATAAAAAGACTAATCGGAAATTTGGATTGCTAAAAAAATTTCCTATCTTTTAATAGGTTATAACTTTTTGTACGGTAAATAATAAAAAAGTTACGAGGGAAATACAAAGTTTAACAAAAATTTTGTATTTCCCCCGTATATTGAAAACTATAAAAGATATAAAAAAATTAATTGAAAATTTGGATTCTTGAGAAAATTTCCTATCTTTTGATAGGTTATAACTTTTTGTACGGTAATTAATAAAAAAGTTACGAGGGAATTACAAATTTTAACAAAAATTTTGTATTTCCCCCGTATATTGAAAACTATAAAAAATATGACAAAACTAGTTGGAATTTTGAATTTTTAATAAAATTTTCTATCTTTTAATAGGTAATAACTTTCTGTATGTTAATTAATAAACAAGTTACGAGGGATTTACAAATTTCAACAAAAATTTGGTATTTCCCCCGTATATTGAAAACTATAAAAGATATAAAAAGACTAATTGCAAATTTGTATTGCTGAGAAAATTTCCTATCTTTTGATAGGTTATAACTTTTTGTACGGTAATTAATAAAAAAGTTACGAGGGAATTACAAATTTTAACAAAAATTTGGTATTTCCCCCGTATATTGAAAACTATAAAAAATATGACAAAACTAGTTGGAATTTTGAATTTTTAAGAAAATTTTCTATCTTTTAATAGGTTATAACTTTCTGTATGTTAATTAATAAACAAGTTACGAGGGATTTACAAATTTCAACAAAAATTTGGTATTTCCCCCGTATATTGAAAACTATATAAGATATAAAAAATTAATTGGATATTTGGATTGTTGAGCAAATTTCCATTCTTTTGATAGGTTATAACTTTTTGTACGAGAAATATTTTCTTACAAAAATCACTTTTTAAAAACTTTATTTTCAAAATTTACACTAACAAACTTTATACTGAACTTTACACAAAAATGCACTATGGTTACTAAATAATTAGAACTGATTTGATATTATAAATTTACAACTATTTATACTAAAATTATTGATGATTAAATGGAATCGAAACGTCAGACTTGCAGAATTGCAAGTTTGGTTCCTCGAGTGTAACATCCTGTTGAATTGCAGAATTTGCTATTGGGAAGTCCGCTGCATTGAAAGGAAATCGGGTATCGGATATTACAGGTCATCAACTTATAACTTGTCCATCCCCTGGGGAAGTTTTGTGAGGGACGAACAAAACTTTGGACTCTGGTTGATCATGGGTTGGTTTTTGTGTGGTTGTGGCTTCGTTTTTCTTCTTCAAATAGATCTTGTAACCTGTGAAAAAACTAAGAATTGTTACGATGATGTAGATTGGAGTCATCCAATAATGATTATTTCCAGAATTCCATCCCTGTATGGATACGGGTTCCAAATGTTCTTCTTCTTTAATTAATTTGTGTAACTCATCTAAGTGGATTTTGTCCAATTTTACTGGTTTCAGTTTGACGGCATCTTTGATATTGATAGTCTTAATTTTGGGTAGTGTTAAGGGTATTGTTGCGGCAGTTGTTTGGGAATTTGAGAAACTCTCTTGGCTGGTCCTGAATTCGCATCGTGGGGGCACTTCTATCAGATATGTTCCCTGCAAGACTGCTATTGTCGAGGTGGAGCAGCGAGTATGAATTTTTGTTAGTGTTGGAAAGATACCAATATAGTGAGTGTTTGAAACTTCTTCGATTATTGTGCTATTAAGTGTTACGGGAATATTCTCACAAGATGCTGCTTCGTTTTCAATCTGAAGGATTTGGATAATGCAGTCTTCGCTTCCTGTTCTCTGTTGTAGAAGGTTTTCTTGACATAGATAGTTTTGGTCGATTTTCTTGCATGGTAACTCATTGTACTGGAATAGTTCCATGTTTACAAGAAGATAGGGAGCAGGAGGAATAATGGTTGAAAAATTCTGTGTTGGGATAGAAAATAAGTGGTAATATGTAAATGAACTTGGGAAAAAGATAGGGATATGTAGGATAAACACAATGGTGTTGTTGGCGAAGTAGGCGTCGACGTTGATGATGTCGTAATATTTATGAGAGTCTTCTTCATTAGGATATAGCAGTTGATCTTTCGGGTGGATATTTAAGATTGACTTCATTATCCACTGAATTTCTTCTACTTTAATAAGACTATTATGAAGAATGTTCATTTTAGCAAATGTAACTGCTTCTTCGAGGTCACTTAATAATTGAAGAATGATTTGGAGGATAACGTTTAGCTGATCTAAAACGTTTCTCGTTTGTAGATAGTGGTTGTAGTCGAAGGCCAATTTGTTAAGTCTGGAGTTGATGGTTTCGGTCTCGTAGGCGACGATTTCCTGATTGTGACTGATGAGTGATATTGATTCGTTGAATTTTTCTATTATTCTTGTATTTAGACTGATGCGGTGGTTTACTTGATAAGTCAGATTTTGTTCGTTTTCTTTTAGTTTTTCTATTGCTTTATTATAGTATTTTGCGTCTTCTTGATCGAGATTTCCGGATATGGTTTTTATGATACTTCCCAGGCCATTGAAAAGTCCCCTTTTTGGTCTGGTGACTGGTGAAATGGAGCGAAATTTTTCTTTGACGCTCTGCAGTTGGTAGCGCAGGGCTTGATCGAAGTTTTGTAAGCTAATGAAGTAAGGGTGGCTTAACCCATTTTGAATCGCAGTGGTAACGGCTTCGTATTGTTGTTCTACTGATTTAATTTCTTCTTCTATTGGTTGAAGTGGTAGGTAATGTATAAAGTCATGCGTGCTTGTTTGGACTCTTGCTTGGCCCTGGTTCACAGGTAGTATTCCGGGGTTGTCTTGTAAGTTCTTCATTTTTACTTCTTGTCCCATGCTGAATGTACATCTGCAATAAATTTTGTGGTTTATGTTTGATGTTTTTTTTGTGTATTGTTGCTTTTTCAGTTTCGATGGTGACGGGATTATTGTTTTGGACGACTTTTGGGGAAAATCGTGGGAGGAGTTTGTTCCTTCTGACTATTTTTTTGGAATATACTTTTGAAAAGGGTTTATATGTTATTGGCACATCTCGTTTTTCGTTTCTTTTTTCGATATTTTTGATTTTTATTCCCTGGATTTTCTTATTAATCTCCTTATACATTTCTTTGGTCTTATCTCGATGGCATTGTGTATAGTTATTAAGCAGAGTCTTTTTTATATCAATGTCGAATGGATCTTTAGCTTCCAGATGGCCGTTCAGAACGTCTATGGGTTTAAGTTGGGTCACTGAATGAATAGAGTTGTTGTACCCTAGTATGGCATATAGCATCTGTTCTTTTATATTTGAGGATTTCTTTTTCTCTCGAATAATTCTAAGGTGTTCAAGAATTGTAGAGTGAAACCTTTCAATCATTCCGTTGGACTGCGGGCTATCCGGGGTGGTGTAGTGAATAGAGATCTTGTGTATATCGACGAATTCTTGCATCAGACCATTCTTTAACTCGGTTCCGCTGTCTGTCACTATAAGGTGTGGAAGTCCATGATGGGTGATGAACACAAGGAGAGCATTTAGGACACTGATTGCATTTGCTCCTTCTATCGGGTAGGCCTGTCCGTACTTTGAAAAGGCATCAACTATAGTTAAGAATTTTTGTCCGCTGGCTTGAAATACATCTAGGTGAATTATTTCCATAGGCTTAGTTGGAGTTGGGGTTAGCATAAACTTAGGTTTTGGTGGGTTCCTATCATACTTGCTAACTTGGCAGATCTCACATAAACTTATAATCTCTTCTATGTCCTTCTTTATAGTTGGCCAGTAGAAAAGTTTTCGGATTTCTGCTTCTACTTCATTTATTCCCCTGTGATTCGTCTTGCTTTCGTGATATCCTAATATTATTTGTTTTTGTCTTTCGGTGGAATTTACATCTTCTAAAATTGTATTGCATTTAACTAAGCTGAATGCGGAGTTCTTAAATTTTTCCCTTGTAATCCTACAAAGGATTGGGTAGAGCTCTTCATCTTCGAAAAACAAGGCGTATTTCTTCTTGGGATCGATAAAGTCTTTGAAAAATTTGAAGATTTCATTGTCAAGATTGTTTCTCCCAATTTGTATGTGAAATCGTTTTTTGTTAATAAAAATCTCTTCTTTAATTGGCGAAGCAGGGTTGAAATTAACGAGTCTGAGGATAATTTGGTTATTGTAATGGTTAATTGCTCGTTCGCTTATGGGTATACCAAGTATAGGGTCCTCTTCAGCGGTGTGTCTGGTTATATCGCTATTGTCGTCTGCTATGTTGTTATCTTCTTTTGATTTTTCATTTCGAAGAAGCTCGTTTACGATATCTTGTTCTTCTGCATTTAATTCGCCTAGTGGGTTGTTTATTATGTCTTCAACTGGTTGAAAAGGGAGATTTCATCGAATTCTTTTTCGTTATCTTTTAGTTCACTATCTTGGATTTTAAGAGTCTCGTTGGTGTTTATTTCGACTCTAGATAGAGCGTCGGCGTTTGTATTTAATTTACCCTTTTTGTATACGACTTCGTAATCAAACTCTTCTAGCTTAAGGCGCCATCTGACGAGTTTTGAATTTGGATCCTTTAAAGAAAAGAGCCATTGGAGAGGGCGATGGTCTGAGAGAATTTTGAACTTTCTTCCAAACAGATATGGGCGAAAATACTTCGTAGCCCATACTATAGCTAGCATCTCTTTCTCGATAGTGGAATATTTTAGCTCTGTTTCATTTAACGTCCTAGACGCATAGGCGATCGGTTTATCGCTTCCAACTGGACCTTGTGATAACACAGCGCCAATTGCGATGTTGCTTGCATCTGTCGTTAAGTTAAATGGTTTCGAAAAATCGGGATACTGTAGAAGTGGTTCGTTTGTGAGCAAGTTTTTGCAAGTTTTTACGCATTTTAAGAATTCTGGTGTGTGCTTGATTTTTGCGTCTTTCTTGAGACATAGCGTCAATGGCTTAGTAATCTTTGCGAAGTCCTTTATGAATTTTCTGTAGTATCCCAGTAATCCCAGGAATCCTCTAATTTGCTTTGCTGTTTTTGGTATTGGATAATCTAGGATTGCTTGTATTTTATTTGGATTAGGTTTTATTCCATCTGTAGTTATAATGTGACCTAAGAATCCAACTTCTTTTTTAAGGAATTCGCATTTATCGATTTGCACTTTGAACCTGGTTTCTCGTAAACGTTGAAAGATCTTTGCGAGGTTCACCATGTGCTCGTGTAGGGATGTGGAAAATACTACTATATCGTCCATATAAACGAGACAGATTTCTCCCTGAAGTCCCTTAAGAACATTGTCCATGACCCGTTGGAATGTTGCAGGAGCGTTCTTAAGTCCAAATGGCATTCGAACGTATTCATAGTGGCCATTTTCCACGTTGAAGGCAGTTTTTTGTATGTCCTCTTTTGCCATTTCGATTTGGTGGAATCCGTTCGCTAAGTCCAGCGTTGAGAAATACTGGCATCTTCCCAGTTTGTCTAAGATGTCAGATATATTTGGAATCGGGTATTTATCATCTATCGTTTTTTCATTTATTTTTCTATAGTCTACCACGATCCGCCATTTTATTTTTCCTGAGGCGTCGGGTTTTTTTGGGACGACCCAAATTGGAGATGACCATGGAGATTGGCTGGGTCTAATAATTCCTTGGTCCAGCATAGATGATATCTGTTTTTTAACTTCCTCCTTATGGATGTGAGGGTATCTATAGGATTTGGTGTAAACAGGAACTTCATCGGTGGTACGAATATTATGTTTGACTTGGTTCGTAAATGTAAGTGGAGCATCTGGGTTATAGAAAATATCTGAATATCTTCTACACAGTTTTCTGATATGTTTCTCTTCTTCTGTATTAAGGTGGTCTGTTCTAATTTGTGGGTCGATGTTTAATTGATATTCTTCTTGAGGGAGGACGTCTGTAGTATAGAGATGATATTCTTGAGGGTTGATTTTTGTACTTTTTACTGCTTCCATTAATGATATTTGTATTGGCTCATCGGTATCATTTATTAGTTCTGTCCAAGCCAGATGATCGCAAGCGGTGGTAAGACTTTCTCTTAGAACTGCGCCTTGAACTTCTTGTCTTGGAAGAATTAGGGTTCCTGTATCTTCGTTGACTGGTACACGGACTTTGGTAATTGTTTGTGGTTCAAGTTGAATAGTATAGAATTGTGTTTTATTACTTTCGTAATAATGAATTGGAAGAATCGAGTTTTCAGTAATGAGTTTTGAATCTGGGAGATTGACATGAGCTTTGAGAAGTTTTAGATTGTCTAGGCCTATAAGACCGTCAAAAGTTTTATGAAATTTAAAAAGATAAAATTTGAAATTGCCGTTCGTTTTTAATTCAGGAAACATTGGAATGTCTGCGCAATAATCTTGACTGTGGTTTTGGAATATAGATGTGACAATGAAAGGTTCACGTTTGATATTGTTACAGTAGAATTTTGAGGCAATTTCGGGATTAAGGAAAGATTTGGTAGCACCGGTATCGATTAATAGTTTGAGAGGTGGATTAGCAATTGATATGTATGGTAGCTCCTTTTTGTCGGCATAGGAATGAAGTTCGACTACGTTTCTGTGTTTTTTCTTGGAACTTCTGGAAAATTTTCTTCCTCGTATTGTAGGTTTTCTGCTTCTTGATTATCATGGGTGTAGTATGGTTGTTCACAATAATGGTTGTAGTTATCTTGGTCTTCGTCGGGACCATACGTATTCATATCGTACCCGTAGGCTTCGTCGATTTGCTCGATATTAAACAGTTCTTCGGATGTAAATCCCGAAGGTCCTTGGTTTCTAAAGAATGTTCCTTGATTTGGAGCCTTGTTCTGGCTGGTAGCTCTTGTGCTTATGCTCATGGGTGTCGGTTTATAGGGTTGAGATGGTCCTGGTCTATTGAACGAGTTTTGTTGGAACGGTGTTCTAAATTGATTATTTCCTTGAAATCTAGGTTGTTGTTGGAAGGGTGGTCTTGTATAATTGTTATTTACATGCTGTTGGAATTGTGGAACCTTGAATTGCGGGAATGGTCGTGGTCCTGTATTGGTTTGCTGCCATTGTGGCCGTAAAAAGTTAGTGGTGCTTGGGAAATGAAGCGGCCTCGCTGTAGGGTTGGTGGTTTGTGTTCTGTTCGTAGGTGGTACAAGGTTTAGTCCCCTTTGCAGATACCTTATATTATTTTCTTCTTGGATGTACTGTAGAGCTATGGATAGTGACGTCGGTCTCATGGCTCTGATAGTAGAACCCATTGGTTCGCGAAGTCCTGCCAGAAAGGTAGTTAAGGCTTGTTGTTGGAAAAAATTCTCTTTACTTCGCTTTATTGCTTCGTTCTCTTCATGTAGTTCGATATAGTTAGTGATTGTGCTTAGGAGTCCCATTACTTTCTCGTGAAATTGTTGTGGAGAATCGTTGGGCCCTTGGCGTAGATTAACTAAATCTCTAGTTAATGAATTTTCGTTTCTTTGGTCGGCAAAGTGTTGGATTAAGGTATTTTTTATTTCCACCCACTGTTTGCATCCGAATACAGAAATTACTTCTCTTGCTTTTCCTTTGAGTTTGCTAAGGATTCCTTGTATAAGCATGTGGTTTTGAAAGTGGTTTGGATCGATTGTGTTCCAGTGATGATTTAGGATCATTGTAGCTACATTGATGAAGCTGTAGAGCTCGTTGGGGTTTCCATCGAATTCTGAGAGGACGCACAAATCCTTGAGGTTAAATTGTGGTGTCATGGTGATTGTTTCGATGATTGGTTCTGGGTTTTCTGAGGTTTGTTGTATTGATTGGGATATAATTAATGTAGGAGGTCTAAGGACGGGGTTCTGTGGTGTGGATGGTTGAGACATGTGTAACTTACAGGGTAAAGATGATGCTGAAGTGCATACTCTTCCTATTTTTCTTTTTTAATATGGTTTTTCTTGATGGCCCTCAGGTTGACAGTTGAATGTTCCCTTGAGTAGGTCGGTTAGCGAGCAAACGTTTAAGAACGACGAGGATCTTCAAAGACTCTCCCGCTATCCTTATGACTGCGCCAGAAATATTTTCTTCTCACAAAAATCACTTTTTAAAAACTTTATTTTCAAAATTTACACTAACAAACTTTATACTGAACTTTACACAAAAATGCACTATGGTTACTAAATAATTAGAACTGATTTGATATTATAAATTTACAACTATTTATACTAAAATTATTGATGATTAAATGGAATCGAAACGTCAGACTTGCAGAATTGCAAGTTTGGTTCCTCGAGTGTAACATCCTGTTGAATTGCAGAATTTGCTATTGGGAAGTCCGCTGCATTGAAAGGAAATCGGGTATCGGATATTACAGGTCATCAACTTATAACTTACGTTAATTAAAAAAACAGTTACGAGGGAATTACAAATTTTAACAAAAATTTTGTATTTCCCCCGTATATTGAAAACTATAAAAGATAAAAAAAAAATTAATTAGAAATTTGGATTGCTGAGCAAATTTCCTTTCTTTTAATAGGTTATAACTTTTTGTACGTTAATTAAAAAAACAGTTACGAGGGAATTACAAATTTTAACAAAAATTTTGTATTTCCCCCGTATATTGAAAACTATAAAAGATGTAAAAAGACTAATCGGAAATTTGTATGGCTGAGAAAATTTCCTTTTTTTTGATAGGTTATAACTTTTTGTACGGTAATTAATAAAAAATTTACGAGGGAATTACAAATTTTAACAAACATTTGGTATTTCCCCCGTATATTGAAAACTATAGAAGATATGAAAGAACTAATTGGAACTTTGGATTTTTAAAAATATTTTCTATCCTTTGATAGGTTATAACTTTTTGTACGATAATTATTAAAAAAGTTACAAGGGATTTACAAATTTTAACAAAAAATTTGTATTTCCCCCGTATATTGAAAACTATTAAAGATATAAAAAGACTAATCAAAAATTTGGATTGCTAAAAAAATTTCCTATCTTTTAATAGGTTATAACTTTTTGTACGGTAATTAATAAAAAAGTTACGAGGGAATTTCAAATGTTAACAAAAATTTTGTATTTCCCCCGTATATTGAAAACTACAAAAGATATAAAAAAATTAATTGGTAATTTGGATTGTGGGGAGAATTTCCTATCTTTTGATAGGTTATAACTTTTTGTGCGGTAAATAATAAAAAAGTTACGAGGGAATTACAAATTTTAACAAAAATTTTGTATTTCCCCCGTATATTAAAAATTATAAAAGATATAAAAAAATTAATTGAAAATTTGGATTCTTAAGAAAATTTCCTATCTTTTGATAGGTTATAACTTTTTGTACGGTAATTAATAAAAAAGTTACGAGGGAATTACAAATTTTAACAAAAATTTGGTATTTCCCCCGTATATTGAAAACTATAAAAGATATAAAAAAAATAATTAAAATTTTGGAGTTCTAAAAAAATTTCCTTTCTTTTGATAAGTTATAATTTTTTGTACGGTAATTAATAAACAAGTTACAAGGGATTTACAAATTTTAACAAAAATTTGGTATTTCCCTCGTATATTGAAAACTATAAAAGATATAAAAAGACTAATCGGAAATTTGTATTGCTGAGAAAATTTCCTATCTTTTGATAGGTTATAACTTTTTGTACGGTAATTAATAAAAAAGTTACGAGGGAATTACAAATTTTAACAAAAATTTTGTATTTCCCCCGTATATTGCAAAACTATAAAAGATATAAAAAGACTAATCGGAAATTTGTATTGCTGAGAAAATTTTCTATCTTTTGATAGGTTATAACTTTTTGTACGGTTATTAATAAAAAAGTTACTAGGGAATTTCAAATTTTAACAAAAATTTTGTATTTCCCCCGTATATTGAAAACTATAAAAGATATAAAAAAAATTAATTGGATATTTGGATTGTTGAGAGAATTTCCTATCTTTTGATAGGTTATAACTTTTTGTACGGTAAATAATAAAAAAGTTACGAGGGAATTACAAATTTTAACAAAAATTTTGTATTTCCCCCGTATATTGAAAACTATAAAAGATAAAAAAAAATTAATTAGAAATTTGAATTGCTGAGCAAATTTCCTTTCTTTCGATAGGTTATAACTTTTTGTACGTTAATTAAGAAAACAGTTACGAGGGAATTACAAATTTTAACAAAAATTTTGTATTTCCCCCGTATATTGAAAACTAGAAAAGATATAAAAAGACTAATCAAAAATTTGTGTTGCTGAGAAAATTTCCTATCTTTTGATAGGTTATAACTTTTTGTACGGTAAATAATAAAAAAGTTACGAGGGAATTACAAATTTTAACAAAAATTTTGTATTTCCCCCGTATATTGAAAATTATAAAAGATATAAAAATATTAATTGAAAATTTGGATTCTTAAGAAAATTTCCTATCTTTTAAAAGGTTATAACTTTTTGTACGGTAATTAATAAAAAAGTTACGAGGGAATTACAAATTTTAACAAAAATTTGGTATTTCCCCCGTATATTGAAAACTATAAAAGAAATAAAAAAATAATTGGAATTTTGGAGTTCTAGGAAAATTTCCTTTCTTTTGATAAGTTATAACTTTTTGTACGGTAATTAATAAAAAAGTTACGAGAGAATTACAAATTTTAACAAAAATTTTGTATTTCCCCCGTATATTGAAAACTATAAAAAAAAAAAAAAAAAATTAATTGAAAATTTGGATTCTTGAGAAAATTTCCTATCTTTTGATAGGTTATAACTTTTTGTACGGTAATTAATAAAAAAGTTACGAGGGAATTACAAATTTTAACAAAAATTTGGTATTTCCCCCGTATATTGAAAACTTTAAAAGATTTAAAAAAATTAATTAAAAATTTGGATTCTTGAGAAAATTTCCTATCTTTTGATAGGTTATAACTTTTTGTACGGTAATTAATAAAAAAGTTACGAGGGAATTACAAATTTTAACAAAAATTTTGTATTTCCCCCGTATATTGAAAATTATAAAAAATAAAAAAATTTTAATTGAAAATTTGGATTCTTAAGAAAATTTCCTATCTTTTGATAGGTTATAACTTTTTGTACGGTAATTAATAAAAAAGTTACGAGGGAATTACAAATTTTAACAAAAATTTGGTATTTCCCCCGTATATTGAAAACTATAAAAGAAATAAAAAAATAATTGGAATTTTGGAGTTCTAGGAAAATTTCCTTTCTTTTGATAAGTTATAACTTTTTGTACGGTAATTAATAAAAAAGTTACGAGAGAATTACAAATTTTAACAAAAATTTTGTATTTCCCCCGTATATTGAAAACTATAAAAAAAAAAAAAAAAAAAAATTAATTGAAAATTTGGATTCTTGAGAAAATTTCCTATCTTTTGATAGGTTATAACTTTTTGTACGGTAATTAATAAAAAAGTTACGAGGGAATTACAAATTTTACCAAAAATTTGGTATTTCCCCCGTATATTGAAAACTAGAAAAGATATAAAAAGACTAATCAAAAATTTGTGTTGCTGAGAAAATTTCCTATCTTTTGATAGGTTATAACTTTTTGTACGGTAAATAATAAAAAAGTTACGAGGGAATTACAAATTTTAACAAAAATTTTGTATTTCCCCCGTATATTGAAAATTATAAAAGATATAAAAATATTAATTGAAAATTTGGATTCTTAAGAAAATTTCCTATCTTTTGATAGGTTATAACTTTTTGTACGGTAATTAATAAAAAAGTTACGAGGGAATTACAAATTTTAACAAAAATTTGGTATTTCCCCCGTATATTGAAAACTATAAAAGAAATAAAAAAATAATTGGAATTTTGGAGTTCTAGGAAAATTTCCTTTCTTTTGATAAGTTATAACTTTTTGTACGGTAATTAATAAAAAAGTTACGAGAGAATTACAAATTTTAACAAAAATTTTGTATTTCCCCCGTATATTGAAAACTATAAAAAAAAAAAAAAAAAATTAATTGAAAATTTGGATTCTTGAGAAAATTTCCTATCTTTTGATAGGTTATAACTTTTTGTACGGTAATTAATAAAAAAGTTACGAGGGAATTACAAATTTTAACAAAAATTTGGTATTTCCCCCGTATATTGAAAACTATAAAAGATTTAAAAAAATTAATTAAAAATTTGGATTCTTGAGAAAATTTCCTATCTTTTGATAGGTTATAACTTTTTGTACGGTAATTAATAAAAAAGTTACGAGGGAATTACAAATTTTAACAAAAATTTTGTATTTCCCCCGTATATTGAAAATTATAAAAGATATAAAAATATTAATTGAAAATTTGGATTCTTAAGAAAATTTCCTATCTTTTGATAGGTTATAACTTTTTGTACGGTAATTAATAAAAAAGTTACGAGGGAATTACAAATTTTAACAAAAATTTGGTATTTCCCCCGTATATTGAAAACTATAAAAGAAATAAAAAAATAATTGGAATTTTGGAGTTCTAGAAAAATTTCCTTTCTTTTGATAAGTTATAACTTTTTGTACGGCAATTAATAAAAAAGTTACGAGAGAATTACAAATTTTAACAAAAATTTTGTATTTCCCCCGTATATTGAAAACTATAAAAAAAAAAAAAAAAAATTAATTGAAAATTTGGATTCTTGAGAAAATTTCCTATCTTTTGATAGGTTATAACTTTTTGTACGGTAATTAATAAAAAAGTTACGAGGGAATTACAAATTTTAACAAAAATTTGGTATTTCCCCCGTATATTGAAAACTATAAAAGAAATAAAAAAAATAATTGGAATTTTGGAGTTCTAGAAAAATTTCCTTTCTTTTGATAAGTTATAACTTTTTGTACGGTAATTAATAAAAAAGTTACGAGAGAATTACAAATTTTAACAAAAATTCTGTATTTCCCCCGTATATTGAAAACTATAAAAGATATGAAAAAACTAGTTAGAATTTTGAATTTTTAAGAAAATTTTCTATCTTTTAATAGGTTATAACTTTCTGTATGTTAATTAATAAACAAGTTACGAGGGATTTACAAATTTTAACAAAAATTTGGTATTTCCCCCGTATATTGAAAACTATAAAAGATATAAAAAGACTAATCGGAAACTTGTATTGCTGAGAAAATTTCCTATCTTTTGATAGGTTACAAGTTTTTGTACGGTAATTAATAAAAAAGTTACGAGGGAATTTCAAATTTTAACAAAAATTTGGTATTTCCCCTGTATATTGAAAACTATAAAAGACATAAAAAGACTAATCGGAAACTTGTATTGCTGAGAAAATTTCCTATCTTTTGATAGGTTATAACTTTTTCTACGGTAAATAATAAAAAAGTTACAAGGGAATTACAAATTTTAACAAAAATTTTGTATTTCCCCCGTATATTGAAAACTATAAAAGATAAAAAAAAATTAATTAGAAATTTGGATTGCTGAGCAAATTTCCTTTCTTTTGATAGGTTATAACTTTTTGTACGTTAATTAAAAAAACAGTTACGAGGGAATTACAAATTTTAACAAAAATTTTGTATTTCCCCCGTATATTGAAAACTATAAAAGATATAAAAAGACTAATCGGAAATTTGTATGGCTGAAAAAATTTCCTTTTTTTTGATAGGTTATAACTTTTTGTACGGTAATTAATAAAAAAGTTACGAGGGAATTACAAATTTTAACAAAAATTTGGTATTTCCCCCGTATATTGAAAACTATAGAAGATATGAAAGAACTAATTGGAACTTTGGATTTTTAAGAGTATTTCCTATCTTTTGATAGGTTATAACTTTTTGTACGGTAAATAATAAAAAAGTTACGAGGGAATTACAAATTTTAACAAAAATTTTGTATTTCCCCCGTACATTGAAAACTATAAAAGATGTAAAAAAATTAATTGAAAATTTGGATTCTTGAGAAAATTTCATATCTTTTAATAGGTTATAACTTTTTGTACGGTAATTAATAAAAAAGTTACGAGGGAATTACAAATTTTAACAAAAATTTGGTATTTCCCCCGTATATTGAAAACTATAAAAGATTTAAAAAAAGTAATTGGAATTTTGGAGTTCTAAAAAAATTTTCTTTCTTTTGATAAGTTATAACTTTTTGTACGGTAATTAATAAAAAAGTTACGAGGGAATTACAAATTTTAACAAAAATTTTGTATTTCCCCCGTATATTGAAAACTATAAAAGATATGAAAAAACTAGTTCGAATTTTGAATTTTTAAGAAAATTTTCTATCTTTTAATAGGTTTTATAACTTTCTGTACGTTAATTAATAAACAAGTTACGAGAGATTTACAAATTTTAACAAAAATTTGGTATTTCCCCCGTATATTGAAAACCATAAAAGATTTAAAAAAAGTAATTGGAATTTTGGAGTTCTAAAAAAATTTTCTTTCTTTTGATAAGTTATAACTTTTTGTACGGTAATTAATAAAAAAGTTACGAGGGAATTACAAATTTTAACAAAAATTTTGTATTTCCCCCGTATATTAAAAACTATAAAAGATATGAAAAAACTAGTTGGAATTTTAAATTTTTAAGAAAATTTTCTATCTTTTAATAGGTTATAACTTTCTGTATGTTAATTAATAAACAAGTTACGAGGGATTTACAAATTTTAACAAAAATTTGGTATTTCCCCCGTATATTGAAAACTACAAAAGATATAAAAAAATTAATTAAAAATTTGAATTCTTGAGAAAATTTCCTATCTTTTAATAGGTTATAACTTTTTGTACGGTAAATAATAAAAAAGTTCCGAGGGAATTACAAATTTTAACAAAAATTTGGTATTTCCCCCGTATATTGAAAACTATAAAAGATATAAAAAAAATAATTGTAATTTTGGAGTTCTAAAAAAATGTTCTTTCTTTTGATAAGTTACAATTTTTTGTACGGTAATTAATAAAAAAGTTACGAGGGAATTAAAAATTTTAACAAAAATTTTGTATTTCCCCCGTATATTGAAAACTATAAAAGATATGAAAAAACTAGTTGGAAATTTGGATTGCTAAGAAAATTTCCTATCTTTTAATAGGTTATAACTTTTTGTACGGTAATTAATAAAAAAGTTACGAGAGAATTTCAAATTTTAACAAAAATTTTGTATTTCCCCCGTATATTGAAAACTATAAAAGAAATAAAAAAACTAATTGGATATTTGGGTTGTTGAGAGAATTTCCTATCTTTTGATAGGTTATAACTTTCTGTACAGTAAATAATAAAAAAGTTACGAGGGAATTACAAATTTTAACAAAAATTTTGTATTTCCCCCGTATATTGAAAACTACAAAAGATATAAAAAAACTAATAGGATATTTGGATTGTTAAGAGAATTTCCTATCTTTTGATAGGTTATAACTTTTTGTACGGTAAATAATAAAAAAGTTACGAGGGAAATACAAAGTTTAACAAAAATTTTGTATTTCCCCCGTATATTGAAAACTATACAAGATATAAAAAAATTAATTGAAAATTTGGATTCTTGAGAAAATTTCCTATCTTTTGATAGGTTATAACTTTTTGTACGGTAATTAATAAAAAAGTTACGAGGGAATTACAAATTTTAACAAAAATTTTGTATTTCCCCCGTATATTGCAAAACTATAAAAGATATAAAAAGACTAATCGGAAATTTGTATTGCTGAGAAAATTTTCTATCTTTTGATAGGTTATAACTTTTTGTACGGTTATTAATAAAAAAGTTACTAGGGAATTTCAAATTTTAACAAAAATTTTGTATTTCCCCCGTATATTGAAAACTATAAAAGATATAAAAAAAATTAATTGGATATTTGGATTGTTGAGAGAATTTCCTATCTTTTGATAGGTTATAACTTTTTGTACGGTAAATAATAAAAAAGTTACGAGGGAATTACAAATTTTAACAAAAATTTTGTATTTCCCCCGTATATTGAAAACTATAAAAGATAAAAAAAAATTAATTAGAAATTTGAATTGCTAAGCAAATTTCCTTTCTTTCGATAGGTTATAACTTTTTGTACGTTAATTAAGAAAACAGTTACGAGGGAATTACAAATTTTAACAAAAATTTTGTATTTCTCCCGTATATTGAAAACTCGAAAAGATATAAAAAGACTAATCAAAAATTTGTGTTGCTGAGAAAATTTCCTATCTTTTGATAGGTTATAACTTTTTGTACGGTAAATAATAAAAAAGTTACGAGGGAATTACAAATTTTAACAAAAATTTTGTATTTCCCCCGTATATTGAAAATTATAAAAGATATAAAAATATTAATTGAAAATTTGGATTCTTAAGAAAATTTTCTATCTTTTGATAGGTTATAACTTTTTGTACGGTAATTAATAAAAAAGTTACGAGGGAATTACAAATTTTAACAAAAATTTGGTATTTCCCCCGTATATTGAAAACTATAAAAGAAATAAAAAAATAATTGGAATTTTGGAGTTCTAGGAAAATTTCCTTTCTTTTGATAAGTTATAACTTTTTGTACGGTAATTAATAAAAAAGTTACGAGAGAATTACAAATTTTAACAAAAATTTGGTATTTCCCCCGTATATTGAAAACTATAAAAAAAAAAAAAAATTAATTGAAAATTTGGATTCTTGAGAAAATTTCCTATCTTTTGATAGGTTATAACTTTTTGTACGGTAATTAATAAAAAAGTTACGAGGGAATTACAAATTTTAACAAAAATTTGGTATTTCCCCCGTATATTGAAAACTATAAAAGATTTAAAAAAATTAATTAAAAATTTGGATTCTTGAGAAAATTTCCTATCTTTTGATAGGTTATAACTTTTTGTACGGTAATTAATAAAAAAGTTACGAGGGAATTACAAATTTTAACAAAAATTTTGTATTTCCCCCGTATATTGAAAATTATAAAAGATATAAAAATATTAATTGAAAATTTGGATTCTTAAGAAAATTTCCTATCTTTTGATAGGTTATAACTTTTTGTACGGTAATTAATAAAAAAGTTACGAGGGAATTACAAATTTTAACAAAAATTTGGTATTTCCCCCGTATATTGAAAACTATAAAAGAAATAAAAAAATAATTGGAATTTTGGAGTTCTAGGAAAATTTCCTTTCTTTTGATAAGTTATATTTTTTTGTACGGTAATTAATAAAAAAGTTACGAGAGAATTACAAATTTTAACAAAAATTTTGTATTTCCCCCGTATATTGAAAACTATAAAAAAAAAAAAAAAATTAATTGAAAATTTGGATTCTTGAGAAAATTTCCTATCTTTTGATAGGTTATAACTTTTTGTACGGTAATTAATAAAAAAGTTACGAGGGAATTACAAATTTTAACAAAAATTTGGTATTTCCCCCGTATATTGAAAACTAGAAAAGATATAAAAAGACTAATCAAAAATTTGTGTTGCTGAGAAAATTTCCTATCTTTTGATAGGTTATAACTTTTTGTACGGTAAATAATAAAAAAGTTACGAGGGAATTACAAATTTTAACAAAAATTTTGTATTTCCCCCGTATATTGAAAATTATAAAAGATATAAAAATATTAATTGAAAATTTGGATTCTTAAGAAAATTTCCTATCTTTTGATAGGTTATAACTTTTTGTACGGTAATTAATAAAAAAGTTACGAGGGAATTACAAATTTTAACAAAAATTTGGTATTTCCCCCGTATATTGAAAACTATAAAAGAAATAAAAAAATAATTGGAATTTTGGAGTTCTAGGAAAATTTCCTTTCTTTTGATAAGTTATAACTTTTTGTACGGTAATTAATAAAAAAGTTACGAGAGAATTACAAATTTTAACAAAAATTTTGTATTTCCCCCGTATATTGAAAACTATAAAAAAAAAAAAAAAACTAATTGAAAATTTGGATTCTTGAGAAAATTTCCTATCTTTTGATAGGTTATAACTTTTTGTACGGTAATTAATAAAAAAGTTACGAGGGAATTACAAATTTTAACAAAAATTTGGTATTTCCCCCGTATATTGAAAACTATAAAAGATTTAAAAAAATTAATTAAAAATTTGGATTCTTGAGAAAATTTCCTATCTTTTGATAGGTTATAACTTTTTGTACGGTAATTAATAAAAAAGTTACGAGGGAATTACAAATTTTAACAAAAATTTTGTATTTCCCCCGTATATTGAAAATTATAAAAGATATAAAAATATTAATTGAAAATTTGGATTCTTAAGAAAATTTCCTATCTTTTGATAGGTTATAACTTTTTGTACGGTAATTAATAAAAAAGTTACGAGGGAATTACAAATTTTAACAAAAATTTGGTATTTCCCCCGTATATTGAAAACTATAAAAGAAATAAAAAAATAATTGGAATTTTGGAGTTCTAGGAAAATTTCCTTTCTTTTGATAAGTTATAACTTTTTGTACGGTAATTAATAAAAAAGTTACGAGAGAATTACAAATTTTAACAAAAATTTGGTATTTCCCCCGTATATTGAAAACTATAAAAGATTTAAAAAAATTAATTAAAAATTTGGATTCTTGAGAAAATTTCCTATCTTTTGATAGGTTATAACTTTTTGTACGGTAATTAATAAAAAAGTTACGAGGGAATTACAAATTTTAACAAAAATTTGGTATTTCCCCCGTATATTGAAAACTATAAAAGAAATAAAAAAAATAATTGGAATTTTGGAGTTCTAGAAAAATTTCCTTTCTTTTGATAAGTTATAACTTTTTGTACGGTAATTAATAAAAAAGTTACGAGAGAATTACAAATTTTAACAAAAATTCTGTATTTCCCCCGTATATTGAAAACTATAAAAGATATGAAAAAACTAGTTAGAATTTTGAATTTTTAAGAAAATTTTCTATCTTTTAATAGGTTATAACTTTCTGTATGTTAATTAATAAACAAGTTACGAGGGATTTACAAATTTTAACAAAAATTTGGTATTTCCCCCGTATATTGAAAACTATAAAAGATATAAAAAGACTAATCGGAAACTTGTATTGCTGAGAAAATTTCCTATCTTTTGATAGGTTACAAGTTTTTGTACGGTAATTAATAAAAAAGTTACGAGGGAATTTCAAATTTTAACAAAAATTTGGTATTTCCCCTGTATATTGAAAACTATAAAAGACATAAAAAGACTAATCGGAAACTTGTATTGCTAAGAAAATTTCCTATCTTTTGATAGGTTATAACTTTTTCTACGGTAAATAATAAAAAAGTTACAAGGGAATTACAAATTTTAACAAAAATTTTGTATTTCCCCCGTATATTGAAAACTATAAAAGATAAAAAAAAATTAATTAGAAATTTGGATTGCTGAGCAAATTTCCTTTCTTTTGATAGGTTATAACTTTTTGTACGTTAATTAAAAAAACAGTTACGAGGGAATTACAAATTTTAACAAAAATTTTGTATTTCCCCCGTATATTGAAAACTATAAAAGATATAAAAAGACTTATCGGAAATTTGTATGGCTGAGAAAATTTCCTTTTTTTTGATAGGTTATAACTTTTTGTACGGTAATTAATAAAAAAGTTACGAGGGAATTACAAATTTTAACAAAAATTTGGTATTTCCCCCGTATATTGAAAACTATAGAAGATATGAAAGAACTAATTGGAACTTTGGATTTTTAAGAGTATTTCCTATCTTTTGATAGGTTATAACTTTTTGTACGGTAAATAATAAAAAAGTTACGAGGGAATTACAAATTTTAACAAAAATTTTGTATTTCCCCCGTACATTGAAAACTATAAAAGATGTAAAAAAATTAATTGAAAATTTGGATTCTTGAGAAAATTTCATATCTTTTAATAGGTTATAACTTTTTGTACGGTAATTAATAAAAAAGTTACGAGGGAATTACAAATTTTAACAAAAATTTGGTATTTCCCCTGTATATTGAAAACTATAAAAGATTTAAAAAAAGTAATTGGAATTTTGGAGTTCTAAAAAAATTTTCTTTCTTTTGATAAGTTATAACTTTTTGTACGGTAATTAATAAAAAAGTTACGAGGGAATTACAAATTTTAACAAAAATTTTGTATTTCCCCCGTATATTGAAAACTATAAAAGATATGAAAAAACTAGTTCGAATTTTGAATTTTTAAGAAAATTTTCTATCTTTTAATAGGTTTTATAACTTTCTGTACGTTAATTAATAAACAAGTTACGAGAGATTTACAAATTTTAACAAAAATTTGGTATTTCCCCCGTATATTGAAAACCATAAAAGATTTAAAAAAAGTAATTGGAATTTTGGAGTTCTAAAAAAATTTTCTTTCTTTTGATAAGTTATAACTTTTTGTACGGTAATTAATAAAAAAGTTACGAGGGAATTACAAATTTTAACAAAAATTTTGTATTTCCCCCGTATATTAAAAACTATAAAAGATATGAAAAAACTAGTTGGAATTTTAAATTTTTAAGAAAATTTTCTATCTTTTAATAGGTTATAACTTTCTGTATGTTAATTAATAAACAAGTTACGAGGGATTTACAAATTTTAACAAAAATTTGGTATTTCCCCCGTATATTGAAAACTACAAAAGATATAAAAAAATTAATTAAAAATTTAGATTCTTGAGAAAATTTCCTATCTTTTAATAGGTTATAACTTTTTGTACGGTAAATAATAAAAAAGTTTCGAGGGAATTACAAATTTTAACAAAAATTTGGTATTTCCCCCGTATATTGAAAACTATAAAAGATATAAAAAAAATAATTGTAATTTTGGAGTTCTAAAAAAATGTTCTTTCTTTTGATAAGTTACAATTTTTTGTACGGTAATTAATAAAAAAGTTACGAGGGAATTAAAAATTTTAACAAAAATTTTGTATTTCCCCCGTATATTGAAAACTATAAAAGATATGAAAAAACTAGTTGGAAATTTGGATTGCTAAGAAAATTTCCTATCTTTTAATAGGTTATAACTTTTTGTACGGTAATTAATAAAAAAGTTACGAGAGAATTTCAAATTTTAACAAAAATTTTGTATTTCCCCCGTATATTGAAAACTATAAAAGAAATAAAAAAACTAATTGAATATTTGGGTTGTTGAGAAAATTTCCTATCTTTTGATAGGTTATAACTTTCTGTACAGTAAATAATAAAAAAGTTACGAGGGAATTACAAATTTTAACAAAAATTTGGTATTTCCCCCGTATATTGAAAACTATAAAAGATTTAAAAAAAGTAATTGGAATTTTGGAGTTCTAAAAAAATTTTCTTTCTTTTGATAAGTTATAACTTTTTGTACGGTAATTAATAAAAAAGTTACGAGGGAATTACAAATTTTAACAAAAATTTTGTATTTCCCCCGTATATTGAAAACTATAAAAGATATGAAAAAACTAGTTCGAATTTTGAATTTTTAAGAAAATTTTCTATCTTTTAATAGGTTTTATAACTTTCTGTACGTTAATTAATAAACAAGTTACGAGAGATTTACAAATTTTAACAAAAATTTGGTATTTCCCCCGTATATTGAAAACCATAAAAGATTTAAAAAAAGTAATTGGAATTTTGGAGTTCTAAAAAAATTTTCTTTCTTTTGATAAGTTATAACTTTTTGTACGGTAATTAATAAAAAAGTTACGAGGGAATTACAAATTTTAACAAAAATTTTGTATTTCCCCCGTATATTAAAAACTATAAAAGATATGAAAAAACTAGTTGGAATTTTAAATTTTTAAGAAAATTTTCTATCTTTTAATAGGTTATAACTTTCTGTATGTTAATTAATAAACAAGTTACGAGGGATTTACAAATTTTAACAAAAATTTGGTATTTCCCCCGTATATTGAAAACTACAAAAGATATAAAAAAATTAATTAAAAATTTAGATTCTTGAGAAAATTTCCTATCTTTTAATAGGTTATAACTTTTTGTACGGTAAATAATAAAAAAGTTTCGAGGGAATTACAAATTTTAACAAAAATTTGGTATTTCCCCCGTATATTGAAAACTATAAAAGATATAAAAAAAATAATTGTAATTTTGGAGTTCTAAAAAAATGTTCTTTCTTTTGATAAGTTACAATTTTTTGTACGGTAATTAATAAAAAAGTTACGAGGGAATTAAAAATTTTAACAAAAATTTTGTATTTCCCCCGTATATTGAAAACTATAAAAGATATGAAAAAACTAGTTGGAAATTTGGATTGCTAAGAAAATTTCCTATCTTTTAATAGGTTATAACTTTTTGTACGGTAATTAATAAAAAAGTTACGAGAGAATTTCAAATTTTAACAAAAATTTTGTATTTCCCCCGTATATTGAAAACTATAAAAGAAATAAAAAAACTAATTGGATATTTGGGTTGTTGAGAGAATTTCCTATCTTTTGATAGGTTATAACTTTCTGTACAGTAAATAATAAAAAAGTTACGAGGGAATTACAAATTTTAACAAAAATTTTGTATTTCCCCCGTATATTGAAAACTACAAAAGATATAAAAAAACTAATAGGATATTTGGATTGTTAAGAGAATTTCCTATCTTTTGATAGGTTATAACTTTTTGTACGGTAAATAATAAAAAAGTTACGAGGGAAATACAAAGTTTAACAAAAATTTTGTATTTCCCCCGTATATTGAAAACTATACAAGATATAAAAAAATTAATTGAAAATTTGGATTCTTGAGAAAATTTCCTATCTTTTGATAGGTTATAACTTTTTGTACGGTAATTAATAAAAAAGTTACGAGGGAATTACAAATTTTAACAAAAATTTTGTATTTCCCCCGTATATTGAAAACTATAAAAAATATGACAAAACTAGTTAGAATTTTGAATTTTTAAGAAAATTTTCTATCTTTTAATAGGTTATAACTTTCTGTATGTTAATTAATAAACAAGTTACGAGGGATTTACAAATTTCAACAAAAATTTGGTATTTCCCCCGTATATTGAAAACTATAAAAGATATAAAAAGACTAATCGCAAATTTGTATTGCTGAGAAAATTTCCTATCTTTTGATAGGTTATAACTTTTTGAACGGTAATTAATAAAAAAGTTACGAGGGAATTTGAAATTTTAACAAAAATTTTGTATTTCCCCCGTATATTGAAAACTATAAAAAATATGACAAAACTAGTTGGAATTTTGAATTTTTAAGAAAATTTTCTATCTTTTAATAGGTTATAACTTTCTGTATGTTAATTAATAATCAAGTTACGAGGGATTTACAAATTTCAACAAAAATTTGGTATTTCCCCCGTATATTGAAAACTATGAAAGATATAAAAAGACTAATGGCAAATTTGTATTGCTGAGAAAATTTCCTATCTTTTGATAGGTTATAACTTTTTGTACGGTAATTAATAAAAAAGTTACGAGGGAATTTCAAATTTTAATAAAAATTTTGTATTTCCCCCGTATATTGAAAACTATAAAAGATAAAAAAAAAATAATTAGAAATTTGGATAGCTGAGCAAATTTCCTTTCTTTTGATAGGTTATAACTTTTTGTACGTTAATTAAAAAAACAGTTACGAGGGAATTACAAATTTTAACAAAAATTTTGTATTTCCCCCGTATATTGAAAACTATAAAAGATATAAAAAGACTAATCGGAAATTTGTATGGCTGAGAAAATTTCCTTTTTTTTGATAGGTTATAACTTTTTGTACGGTAATTAATAAAAAATTTACGAGGGAATTACAAATTTTAACAAACATTTAGTATTTCCCCCGTATATTGAAAACTATAGAAGATATAAAAGACGTAATTGGAACTTTGGATTTTTAAGAATATTTCCTATCTTTTAATAGGTTATAACTTTTTGTACGTTAATTAATGAAAAAGTAACGAGGGATTTACAAATTTTAAAAAAAAATTTGTATTTCCCCCGTATATTGAAAACTATAAAAGATATAAAAAGACTAATCGGAAATTTGGATTGCTAAAAAAATTTCCTATCTATTAATAGGTTATAACTTTTTGTACGGTAAATAATAAAAAAGTTACGAGGGAAATACAAAGTTTAACAAAAATTTTGTATTTCCCCCGTATATTGAAAACTATAAAAGATATAAAAAAATTAATTGAAAATTTGGATTCTTGAGAAAATTTCCTATCTTTTGATAGGTTATAACTTTTTGTACGGTAATTAATAAAAAAGTTACGAGGGAATTACAAATTTTAACAAAAATTTTGTATTTCCCCCGTATATTGAAAACTATAAAAAATATGACAAAACTAGTTGGAATTTTGAATTTTTAATAAAATTTTCTATCTTTTAATAGGTAATAACTTTCTGTATGTTAATTAATAAACAAGTTACGAGGGATTTACAAATTTCAACAAAAATTTGGTATTTCCCCCGTATATTGAAAACTATAAAAGATATAAAAAGACTAATTGCAAATTTGTATTGCTGAGAAAATTTCCTATCTTTTGATAGGTTATAACTTTTTGTACGGTAATTAATAAAAAAGTTACGAGGGAATTACAAATTTTAACAAAAATTTGGTATTTCCCCCGTATATTGAAAACTATAAAAAATATGACAAAACTAGTTGGAATTTTGAATTTTTAAGAAAATTTTCTATCTTTTAATAGGTTATAACTTTCTGTATGTTAATTAATAAACAAGTTACGAGGGATTTACAAATTTCAACAAAAATTTGGTATTTCCCCCGTATATTGAAAACTATATAAGATATAAAAAATTAATTGGATATTTGGATTGTTGAGCAAATTTCCATTCTTTTGATAGGTTATAACTTTTTGTACGTTAATTAAAAAAACAGTTACGAGGGAATTACAAATTTTAACAAAAATTTTGTATTTCCCCCGTATATTGAAAACTATAAAAGATAAAAAAAAAATTAATTAGAAATTTGGATTGCTGAGCAAATTTCCTTTCTTTTAATAGGTTATAACTTTTTGTACGTTAATTAAAAAAACAGTTACGAGGGAATTACAAATTTTAACAAAAATTTTGTATTTCCCCCGTATATTGAAAACTATAAAAGATGTAAAAAGACTAATCGGAAATTTGTATGGCTGAGAAAATTTCCTTTTTTTTGATAGGTTATAACTTTTTGTACGGTAATTAATAAAAAATTTACGAGGGAATTACAAATTTTAACAAACATTTGGTATTTCCCCCGTATATTGAAAACTATAGAAGATATGAAAGAACTAATTGGAACTTTGGATTTTTAAAAATATTTTCTATCCTTTGATAGGTTATAACTTTTTGTACGATAATTATTAAAAAAGTTACGAGGGATTTACAAATTTTAACAAAAAATTTGTATTTCCCCCGTATATTGAAAACTATTAAAGATATAAAAAGACTAATCAAAAATTTGGATTGCTAAAAAAATTTCCTATCTTTAAATAGGTTATAACTTTTTGTACGGTAATTAATAAAAAAGTTACGAGGGAATTTCAAATTTTAACAAAAATTTTGTATTTCCCCCGTATATTGAAAACTACAAAAGATATAAAAAAATTAATTGGTAATTTGGATTGTGGGGAGAATTTCCTATCTTTTGATAGGTTATAACTTTTTGTGCGGTAAATAATAAAAAAGTTACGAGGGAATTACAAATTTTAACAAAAATTTTGTATTTCCCCCGTATATTAAAAATTATAAAAGATATAAAAAAATTAATTGAAAATTTGGATTCTTAAGAAAATTTCCTATCTTTTGATAGGTTATAACTTTTTGTACGGTAATTAATAAAAAAGTTACGAGGGAATTACAAATTTTAACAAAAATTTGGTATTTCCCCCGTATATTGAAAACTATAAAAGATATAAAAAAAATAATTAGAATTTTGGAGTTCTAAAAAAATTTCCTTTCTTTTGATAAGTTATAATTTTTTGTACGGTAATTAATAAACAAGTTACAAGGGATTTACAAATTTTAACAAAAATTTGGTATTTCCCTCGTATATTGAAAACAATAAAAGATATAAAAAGACTAATCGAAAATTTGTATTGCTGAGAAAATTTCCTATCTTTTGATAGGTTATAACTTTTTGTACGGTAATTAATAAAAAAGTTACGAGGGAATTACAAATTTTAACAAAAATTTTGTATTTCCCCCGTATATTGCAAAACTATAAAAGATATAAAAAGACTAATCGGAAATTTGTATTGCTGAGAAAATTTTCTATCTTTTGATAGGTTACAACTTTTTGTACGGTTATTAATAAAAAAGTTACTAGGAAATTTCAAATTTTAACAAAAATTTTGTATTTCCCCCGTATATTGAAAACTATAAAAGATATAAAAAAAATTAATTGGATATTTGGATTGTTGAGAGAATTTCCTATCTTTTGATAGGTTATAACTTTTTGTACGGTAAATAATAAAAAAGTTACGAGGGAATTACAAATTTTAACAAAAATTTTGTATTTCCCCCGTATATTGAAAACTATAAAAGATAAAAAAAAATTAATTAGAAATTTGAATTGCTGAGCAAATTTCCTTTCTTTCGATAGGTTATAACTTTTTGTACGTTAATTAAGAAAACAGTTACGAGGGAATTACAAATTTTAACAAAAATTTTGTATTTCCCCCGTATATTGAAAACTAGAAAAGATATAAAAAGACTAATCAAAAATTTGTATTGCTGAGAAAATTTCCTATCTTTTGATAGGTTATAACTTTTTGTACGGTAAATAATAAAAAAGTTACGAGGGAATTACAAATTTTAACAAAAATTTTGTATTTCCCCCGTATATTGAAAATTATAAAAGATATAAAAATATTAATTGAAAATTTGGATTCTTAAGAAAATTTCCTATCTTTTGATAGGTTATAACTTTTTGTACGGTAATTAATAAAAAAGTTACGAGGGAATTACAAATTTTAACAAAAATTTGGTATTTCCCCCGTATATTGAAAACTATAAAAGAAATAAAAAAATAATTGGAATTTTGGAGTTCTAGGAAAATTTCCTTTCTTTTGATAAGTTATAACTTTTTGTACGGTAATTAATAAAAAAGTTACGAGAGAATTACAAATTTTAACAAAAATTTTGTATTTCCCCCGTATATTGAAAACTATAAAAAAAAAAAAAAAAAAAAATTAATTGAAAATTTGGATTCTTGAGAAAATTTCCTATCTTTTGATAGGTTATAACTTTTTGTACGGTAATTAATAAAAAAGTTACGAGGGAATTACAAATTTTAACAAAAATTTGGTATTTCCCCCGTATATTGAAAACTATAAAAGATTTAAAAAAATTAATTAAAAATTTGGATTCTTGAGAAAATTTCCTATCTTTTGATAGGTTATAACTTTTTGTACGGTAATTAATAAAAAAGTTACGAGGGAATTACAAATTTAACAAAAATTTTGTATTTCCCCCGTATATTGAAAATTATAAAAGATATAAAAATATTAATTGAAAATTTGGATTCTTAAGAAAATTTCCTATCTTTTGATAGGTTATAACTTTTTGTACGGTAATTAATAAAAAAGTTACGAGGGAATTACAAATTTTAACAAAAATTTGGTATTTCCCCCGTATATTGAAAACTATAAAAGAAATAAAAAAATAATTGGAATTTTGGAGTTCTAGGAAAATTTCCTTTCTTTTGATAAGTTATAACTTTTTGTACGGTAATTAATAAAAAAGTTACGAGAGAATTACAAATTTTAACAAAAATTTTGTATTTCCCCCGTATATTGAAAACTATAAAAAAAAAAAAAAAAAAAATTAATTGAAAATTTGGATTCTTGAGAAAATTTCCTATCTTTTGATAGGTTATAACTTTTTGTACGGTAATTAATAAAAAAGTTACGAGGGAATTACAAATTTTAACAAAAATTTGGTATTTCCCCCGTATATTGAAAACTATAAAAGAAATAAAAAAAATAATTGGAATTTTGGAGTTCTAGAAAAATTTCCTTTCTTTTGATAAGTTATAACTTTTTGTACGGTATTTAATAAAAAAGTTACGAGAGAATTACAAATTTTAACAAAAATTCTGTATTTCCCCCGTATATTGAAAACTATAAAAGATATGAAAAAACTAGTTAGAATTTTGAATTTTTAAGAAAATTTTCTATCTTTTAATAGGTTATAACTTTCTGTATGTTAATTAATAAACAAGTTACGAGGGATTTACAAATTTTAACAAAAATTTGGTATTTCCCCCGTATATTGAAAACTATAAAAGATATAAAAAGACTAATCGGAAACTTGTATTGCTGAGAAAATTTCCTATCTTTTGATAGGTTACAAGTTTTTGTACGGTAATTAATAAAAAAGTTACGAGGGAATTTTAAATTTTAACAAAAATTTGGTATTTCCCCTGTATATTGAAAACTATAAAAGACATAAAAAGACTAATCGGAAACTTGTATTGCTGAGAAAATTTCCTATCTTTTGATAGGTTATAACTTTTTCTACGGTAAATAATAAAAAAGTTACAAGGGAATTACAAATTTTAACAAAAATTTTGTATTTCCCCCGTATATTGAAAACTATAAAAGATAAAAAAAAATTAATTAGAAATTTGGATTGCTGAGCAAATTTCCTTTCTTTTGATAGGTTATAACTTTTTGTACGTTAATTAAAAAAACAGTTACGAGGGAATTACAAATTTTAACAAAAATTTTGTATTTCCCCCGTATATTGAAAACTATAAAAGATATAAAAAGACTAATCGGAAATTTGTATGGCTGAGAAAATTTCCTTTTTTTTGATAGGTTATAACTTTTTGTACGGTAATTAATAAAAAAGTTACGAGGGAATTACAAATTTTAACAAAAATTTGGTATTTCCCCCGTATATTGAAAACTATAGAAGATATGAAAGAACTAATTGGAACTTTGGATTTTTAAGAGTATTTCCTATCTTTTGATAGGTTATAACTTTTTGTACGGTAAATAATAAAAAAGTTACGAGGGAATTACAAATTTTAACAAAAATTTTGTATTTCCCCCGTACATTGAAAACTATAAAAGATGTAAAAAAATTAATTGAAAATTTGGATTCTTGAGAAAATTTCATATCTTTTAATAGGTTATAACTTTTTGTACGGTAATTAATAAAAAAGTTACGAGGGAATTACAAATTTTAACAAAAATTTGGTATTTCCCCCGTATATTGAAAACTATAAAAGATTTAAATAAAGTAATTGGAATTTTGGAGTTCTAAAAAAATTTTCTTTCTTTTGATAAGTTATAACTTTTTGTACGGTAATTAATAAAAAAGTTACGAGGGAATTACAAATTTTAACAAAAATTTTGTATTTCCCCCGTATATTGAAAACTATAAAAGATATGAAAAAACTAGTTCGAATTTTGAATTTTTAAGAAAATTTTCTATCTTTTAATAGGTTATAACTTTTTGTATGTTAATTAATAAACAAGTTACGAGGGATTTACAAATTTTAACCAAAATTTGGTATTTCCCCCGTATATTGAAAACTATAAAAGATATAAAAAGACTAATCGTAAATTTGGATTGCTAAGAAAATTTCCTATCTTTTAATAGGTTATAACTTTTTGTACGGTAATTAATAAAAAAGTTACGAGAGAATTTCAAATTTTAACAAAAATTTTGTATTTCCCCCGTATATTGAAAACTATAAAAGAAATAAAAAAAGTAATTGGATATTTGAGTTGTTGAGAGAATTTCCTATCTTTTGATAGGTTATAACTTTTTGTACGTTAATTAAGAAAACAGTTACGAGGGAATTACAAATTTTAACAAAAATTTTGTATTTTTCCCGTATATTGAAAACTAGAAAAGATATAAAAAGACTAACCAAAAATTTGTGTTGCTGAGAAAATTTCCTATCTTTTGATAGGTTATAACTTTTTGTACGGTAATTAATAAAAAAGTTACGAGGGAATTACAAATTTTAACAAAAATTTTGGATTTCCCCTGTATATTGAAAACTATAAAAGATATAAAAAAATTAATTAAAAATTTGGATTCTTGAGAAAATTTCCTATCTTTTGGTAGGTTATAACTTTTTGTACGGTAATTAATAAAAAAGTTACGAGGGAATTACACATTTTAACAAAAATTTGGTATTTCCCCCGTATATTGAAAACTATAGAAGATATGAAAGAACTAATTAGAACTTTGGATTTTTAAGAAAATTTCCTATCTTTTGATAGGTTACAACTTTCTGTACGTTAATTAATGAAAAAGTTACGAGGGATTTCAAATTTTGAGAAAAATTTGTTATTTCCCCCGTTTTTTAAAAACGATAAAAGATATAAAAAAATTAATTGGAATTTTGGATTTTTAAAAAAATTTCCTTTCTTTCGATAGATTATAACTTTTTGTACGTTAATTAATAAAAAAGTTACAAGGGATTTACAAATTTTATCAAAAATTTTGTATTTCCCCCGTATAATAAAAACTATAAAAGATATAAAAAGACCAATCGGAAATTTGGATTGCTAAAAAAATTTCCTATCTTTTAATAGGTTGTAACTTTTTGTAAGGTAATTAATAAAAAAGTTACGAGGGAATTTCAAATTTTAACAAAAATTTTGTATTTCCCCCGTATATTGAAAACTACAAAAGATATCAAAAAATTAATTGAAAATTTGGATTCTTGAGAAAATTTCCTATCTTTTGATAGGTTATAACTTTTTGTACGGTAATTAATAAAAAAGTTACAAGGGAATTACAAATTTTAACAAAAATTTGGTATTTCTCCCGTATATTGAAAACTATAAAAGATATAAAAAAAATAATTGGAATTTTGGAGTTCTAAAAAAATTTCCTTTCTTTTGATAAGTTATAACTTTTTGTACGGTAATTAATAAAAAAGTTACGAGGGAATTACAAATTTTAACAAAAATTTTGTATTTCCCCCGTATATTGAAAACTATAAAAGAAATAATTGGAATTTTGGAGTTCTAGAAAAATTTCCTTTCTTTTGATAAGTTATAACTTTTTGTACGGTAATTAATAAAAAAGTTACGAGGGAATTACAAATTTTAACAAAAATTTTGGATTTCCCCTGTATATTGAAAACTATAAAAGATATAAAAAAATTAATTGAAAATTTGGATTCTTGAGAAAATATCCTATCTTTTGTTAGGTTATAACTTTTTGTACGGTAATTATTAAAAAAGTTACGAGGGAATTACACATTTTAACAAAAATTTGGTATTTCCCCCGTATATTGAAAACTATAGAAGATATGAAAGAACTAATTAGAACTTTGGATTTTTAAGAAAATTTTCTATCTTTTGATAGGTTACAACTTTCTGTACGTTAATTAATGAAAAAGTTACGAGGGATTTCAAATTTTGAGAAAAATTTGGTATTTCCCCCGTATATTGAAAACTACAAAAGATATAAAAAAATTAATTAAAAATTTAGATTTTTAAGAAAATTTCCTATCTTTTGATAGGTTATTACTTTTTGTATGTTAATTAATAAACAAGTTACGACGGATTTACAAATTTTAACCAAAATTTGGTATTTCCCCCGTATATTGAAAACTATAAAAGATATAAAAAGACTAATCGGAAATTTGGATTGCTAAGAAAATTTTCTATCTTTTAATAGGTTATAACTTTTTGTACGGTAATTAATAAAAAAGTTACGAGAGAATTTCAAATTTTAACAAAAATTTTGTATTTCCCCCGTATATTGAAAACTATAAAAGAAATAAAAAAAGTAATTGGATATTTAAGTTGTTGAGAGAATTTCCTATCTTTTGATAGGTTATAACTATTTGTACGGTAAATAATAAAAAAGTTACGGGGGAATTACAAATTTTAACAAAAATTTTGTATTTCCCCTGTATATTGAAAACTATAAAAGATAAAAAAAAATTAATTAGAAATTTGGATTGCTGAGCAAATTTCCTTTTTTTTGATAGGTTATAACTTTTTGTACGTTAATTAAGAAAACAGTTACGAGGGAATTACAAATTTTAACAAAAATTTTGTATTTTTCCCGTATATTGAAAACTAGAAAAGATATAAAAAGACTAATCAAAAATTTGTGTTGCTGAGAAAATTTCCTATCTTTTGATAGGTTATAACTTTTTGTATGGTAATTAATAAAAAAGTTACGAGGGAATTACAAATTTTAACAAAAATTTTGGATTTCCCCTGTATATTGAAAACTATAAGAGATATAAAAAAATTAATTGAAAATTTGGATTTTTGAGAAAATTTCCAATCTTTTGGTAGGTTATAACTTTTTGTACGGTAATTAATAAAAAAGTTACGAGGGATTTACAAATTTTAAAAAAAATTTGTATTTCCCCCGTATATTGAAAACTATAAAAGATATAAAAAGACTAATCGGAAATTTGGATTGCTAAAAAAATTTCCTATCTTTTGTTACGAGGGAATTACAAATTTTAACAAAAATTTGGTATTTCCCCCGTATATTGAAAACTATAAAAGATATAAAAAAAATAATTGGAATTTTGAAGTTCTAAAAAAATTTTCTTTCTTTTGATAAGTTATAATTTTTTGTACGGTAATTAATAAACAAGTTACGAGGGATTTACAAATTTTAACAAAAATTTGGTATTTCCCCCGTATATTGAAAACTATAAAAGATATAAAAAGACTAATCGGAAATTTGTATTGCTGAGAAAATTTCCTATCTTTTGATAGGTTATAACTTTTTGTACGGTAATTAATAAAAAAGTTACAAGGGAATTACAAATTTTAACAAAAATTTTGTATTTCCCCCGTATATTGAAAACTATAAAAGATAAAAAAAAATTAATTAGAAATTTGGATTGCTGAGCAAATTTCCTTTCTTTTGATAGGTTATAACTTTTTTAATTTTAAATTTTTAAGAAAATTTTCTATCTTTTAATAGGTTTTATAACTTTCTGTACGTTAATTAATAAACAAGTTACGAGGGATTTACAAATTTTAACAAAAATTTGGTATTTCCCCCGTATATTGCAAAACTATAAAAGATATAAAAAGACTAATCGGAAATTTGTATTGCTGAGAAAATTTCCTATCTTTTGATAGGTTATAACTTTTTGTACGGTTATTAATAAAAAAGTTACTAGGGAATTTCAAATTTTAACAAAAATTTTGTATTTCCCCCGTATATTGAAAACTATAAAAGATATAAAAAAAATTAATTGGATATTTGGATTGTTGAGAGAATTTCCTATCTTTTGATAGGTTATAACTTTTTGTACGTTAATTAAGAAAACAGTTACGAGGGAATTACAAATTTTAACAAAAATTTTGTATTTCCCCCGTATATTGAAAACTAGAAAAGATATAAAAAGACTAATCAAAAATTTGTGTTGCTGAGAAAATTTCCTATCTTTTGATAGGTTATAACTTTTTGTACGGTAAATAATAAAAAAGTTACGAGGGAATTACAAATTTTAACAAAAATTTTGTATTTCCCCCGTATATTGAAAATTATAAAAGATATAAAAATATTAATTGAAAATTTGGATTCTTAAGAAAATTTCCTATCTTTTGATAGGTTATAATTTTTTGTACGGTAATTAATAAAAAAGTTACGAGGGAATTACAAATTTTAACAAAAATTTGGTGTTTCCCCCGTATATTGAAAACTATAAAAGAAATAAAAAAAATAATTGGAATTTTGGAGTTCTAGGAAAATTTCCTTTCTTTTGGTAAGTTATAACTTTTTGTACGGTAATTAATGAAAAAGTTACGAGAGAATTACAAATTTTAACAAAAATTTTGTATTTCCCCCGTATATTGAAAACTATAAAAAAAATAAAAAAATTAATTGAAAATTTGGATTCTTGAGAAAATTTCCTATCTTTTGATAGGTTATAACTTTTTGTACGGTAATTAATAAAAAAGTTACGAGGGAATTACAAATTTTAACAAAAATTTGGTATTTCCCCCGTATATTGAAAACTATAAAAGATTTAAAAAAATTAATTAAAAATTTGGATTCTTGAGAAAATTTCCTATCTTTTGATAGGTTATAACTTTTTGTACGGTAATTAATAATAAAGTTACGAGAGAATTACAAATTTTAACAAAAATTTGGTATTTCCCCCGTATATTGAAAACTATAAAAGAAATAAAAAAAATAATTGGAATTTTGGAGTTCTAGAAAAATTTCCTTTCTTTTGATAAGTTATAACTTTTTGTACGGTAATTAATAAAAAAGTTACGAGAGAATTACAAATTTTAACAAAAATTTTGTATTTCCCCCGTATATTGAAAACTATAAAAGATATGAAAAAACTAGTTAGAATTTTGAATTTTTAAGAAAATTTTCTATCTTTTAATAGGTTATAACTTTCTGTATGTTAATTAATAAACAAGTTACGAGGGATTTACAAATTTTAACAAAAATTTGGTATTTCCCCCGTATATTGAAAACTATAAAAGATATAAAAAGACTAATCGGAAACTTGTATTGCTGAGAAAATTTCCTATCTTTTGATAGGTTACAAGTTTTTGTACGGTAATTAATAAAAAAGTTACGAGGGAATTTCAAATTTTAACAAAAATTTGGTATTTCCCCTGTATATTGAAAACTATAAAAGACATAAAAAGACTAATCGGAAACTTGTATTGCTGAGAAAATTTCCTATCTTTTGATAGGTTATAACTTTTCTACGGTAAATAATAAAAAAGTTACAAGGGAATTAAAAATTTTAACAAAAATTTTGTATTTCCCCCGTATATTGAAAACTATAAAAGATAAAAAAAAATTAATTAGAAATTTGGATTGCTGAGCAAATTTCCTTTCTTTTGATAGGTTATAACTTTTTGTACGTTAATTAAAAAAACAGTTACGAGGGAATTACAAATTTCAACAAAAATTTGGTATTTCCCCCGTATATTGAAAACTATAAAAGATATAAAAAGACTAATCGCAAATTTGTATTGCTGAGAAAATTTCCTATCTTTTAATAGGTTATAACTTTTTGTACGGTAATTAATAAAAAAGTTACGAGGGAATTTCAAATTTTAACAAAAATTTTGTATTTCCCCCGTATATTGAAAACTATAAAAGATATAAAAAATTAATTGGATATTTGGATTGTTGAGCAAATTTCCTTTCTTTTGATAGGTTATAACTTTTTGTACGTTAATTAAAAAAACAGTTACGAGGGAATTACAAATTTTAACAAAAATTTTGTATTTCCTCCGTATATTAAAAACTATAAAAGATAAAAAAAAATTAATTAGAAATTTGGATTGCTGAGCAAATTTTCTTTCTTTTAATAGGTTATAACTTTTTGTACGTTAATTAAAAAAACAGTTACGAGGGAATTACAAATTTTAACAAAAATTTTGTATTTCCCCCGTATATTGAAAACTATAAAAGATATAAAAAGAGTAATCGGAAATTTGTATGGCTAAGAAAATTTCCTTTTTTTTTGATAGGTTATAACTTTTTGTACGGTAATTAATAAAAAATTTACGAGGGAATTACAAATTTTAACAAACATTTGGTATTTCCCCCGTATATTGAAAACTATAGAAGATATGAAAGAACTAATTGGAACTTTGGATTTTTAAAAATATTTTCTATCCTTTGATAGGTTATAACTTTTTGTACGATAATTATTAAAAAAGTTACGAGGGAATTACAAATTTTAACAAAAATTTTGTATTTCGCCCGTATATTGAAAACTATAAAAGATAAAAAAAAATAACTAGAAATTTGGATTGCTGAGCAAATTTCCTTTCTTTTGATAGGTTATAACTTTTTGTACGTTAATTAAAAAAACAGTTAGGAAGGAATTACAAATTTTAACAAAAATTTTGTATTTCCCCCGTATATTGAAAACTATAAAAGATATAGAAAGACTAATCGAAAATTTGTATGGCTGAGAAAATTTCCTATCTTCTGATAGGTTATAACTTTTTGTACGGTAATTATTAAAAAAGTTACGAGGGAATTACAAATTTTAACAAAAATTTGGTATTTCCCCCGTATATTGAAAACTATAGAAGATATAAAAGACGTAATTGGAACTTTGGATTTTTAAGAATATTTCCTATCTTTTAATAGGTTATATTTTTTTGTACGTTAATTAATGAAAAAGTTACGAGGGATTTACAAATTTTAAAAAAAAATTTGTATTTCCCCCGTATATTGAAAACTATAAAAGATATAAAAAGACTAATCGGAAATTTGGATTGCTAAAAAAATTTCCTATCTTTTAATAGGTTATAACTTTTTGTACGGTAATTAATAAAAAAGTTACGAGGGAATTTCAAATTTTAACAAAAATTTTGTATTTCCCCCGTATATTGAAAACTACAAAAAATATAAAAAAACTAATTGGATATTTGGATTGTTAAGAGAATTTTCTATCTTTTGATAGGTTATAACTTTTTGTACGGTAAATAATAAAAATGTTACGAGGGAAATACAAAGTTTAACAAAAATTTTGTATTTCCCCCGTATAATGAAAACTATAAAAGATATAAAAAAATTAATTGAAAATTTGGATTCTTGAAAAAATTTCCTATCTTTTGATAGGTTATAACTTTTGGTACGGTAATTAATAAAAAAGTTACGAGGGAATTACAAATTTTAACAAAAATTTTGTATTTCCCCCGTATATTGAAAACTATAAAAAATATGACAAAACTAGTTGGAATTTTGAATTTTTAAGAAAATTTTCTATCTTTTAATAGGTTATAACTTTCTGTATGTTAATTAATAAACAAGTTACGAGGGATTTACAAATTTCAACAAAAATTTGGTATTTCCCCCGTATATTGAAAACTATAAAAGATATAAAAAGACTAATCGCAAATTTGTATTGCTGAGAAAATTTCCTATCTTTTGATAGGTTATAACTTTTTGTACGGTAATTAATAAAAAAGTTACGAGGGAATTTGAAATTTTAACAAAAATTTTGTATTTCCCCCGTATATTGAAAACTATAAAAAATATGACAAAACTAGTTGGAATTTTGAATTTTTAAGAAAATTTTCTATCTTTTAATAGGTTATAACTTTCTGTATGTTAATTAATAAACAAGTTACGAATGAATTACAAATTTTAACAAAAATTTTGTATTTCCCCCGTATATTAAAAACTATAAAAGATATAGAAAGACTAATCGAAAATTTGTATGGCTGAGAAAATTTCCTATCTTCTGATAGGTTATAACTTTTTGTACGGTAATTAATAAAAAAGTTACGAGGGAATTACAAATTTTAGCAAAAATTTGGTATTTCCCCCGTATATTGAAAACTATAGAAGATATAAAAGACGTAATTGAAACTTTGGATTTTTAAGAATATTTCCTATCTTTTAATAGGTTATATTTTTGTGTACGTTAATTAATGAAAAAGTTACGAGGGATTTACAAATTTTAAAAAAAAAATTGTATTTCCCCCGTATATTGAAAACTATAAAAGATATAAAAAGACTAATCGGAAATTTGGATTGCTAAAAAAATTTTCTATCTTTTAATAGGTTATAACTTTTTGTACGGTAATGAATAAAAAAGTTACGAGGGAATTTCAAATTTTAACAAAAATTTTGTATTTCCCCCGTATATTAAAAACTACAAAAGATATAAAAAAACTAATTGGATATTTGGATTGTTAAGAGAATTTCCTATCTTTTGATAGGTTATAACTTTTTGTACGGTAAATAATAAAAAAGTTACGAGGGAAATACAAAGTTTAACAAAAATTTTGTATTTCCCCCGTATATTGAAAACTATAAAAGATATAAAAAAATTAATTGAAAATTTGGATTCTTGAGAAAATTTCCTATCTTTTGATGGGTTATAACTTTTTGTACGGTAATTAATAAAAAAGTTACGAGGGAATTACAAATTTTAACAAAAATTTTGTATTTCCCCCGTATATTGAAAACTATAAAAAATATGACAAAACTAGTTGGAATTTTGAATTTTTAAAAAAATTTTCTATCTTTTAATAGGTTATAACTTTCTGTATGTTAATTAATAAACAAGTTACGAGGGATTTACAAATTTCAACAAAAATTTGGTATTTCCCCCGTATATTGAAAACTATAAAAGATATAAAAAGACTAATCGCAAATTTGTATTGCTGAGAAAATTTCCTATCTTTTGATAGGTTATAACTTTTTGTACGGTAATTAATAAAAAAGTTACGAGGGAAATTGAAATTTTAACAAAAATTTTGTATTTCCCCCGTATATTGAAAACTATAAAAAATATGACAAAACTAGTTGGAATTTTAAATTTTTAAGAAAATTTTCTATCTTTTAATAGGTTATAACTTTCTGTATGTTAATTAATAAACAAGTTACGAGGGATTTACAAATTTCAACAAAAATTTGGTATTTCCCCCGTATATTGAAAACTATGAAAGATATAAAAAGACTAATCGCAAATTTGTATTGCTGAGAAAATTTCCTATCTTTTGATAGGTTATAACTTTTTGTACGGTAATTAATAAAAAAGTTACGAGGGAATTTCAAATTTTAATAAAAATTTTGTATTTCCCCCGTATATTGAAAACTATAAAAGATAAAAAAAAAATTAATTAGAAATTTGGATTGCTGAGCAAATTTCCTTTCTTTTAATAGGTTATAACTTTTTGTACGTTAATTAAAAAAACAGTTACGAGGGAATTACAAATTTTAACAAAAATTTTGTATTTCCCCCGTATATTGAAAACTATAAAAGATATAAAAAGACTAATCGGAAATTTGTATGGCTGAGAAAATTTCCTTTTTTTTGATAGGTTATAACTTTTTGTACGGTAATTAATAAAAAATTTACGAGGGAATTACAAATTTTAACAAACATTTGGTATTTCCCCCGTATATTGA
Source organism: Altica lythri (assembly GCA_964028335.1). Classification (NCBI taxonomy): domain Eukaryota; kingdom Metazoa; phylum Arthropoda; class Insecta; order Coleoptera; family Chrysomelidae; genus Altica; species Altica lythri. The sequence goes on along the minus strand of CAXIIO010000367.1, from coordinate 45,770 downwards.
AAACTATAGAAGATATGAAAGAACTAATTGGAACTTTGGACTTTAAAAAATATTTTCTATCCTTTGATAGGTTATTACTTTTTGTACGATAATTATTAAAAAAGTTACGAGGGATTTACAAATTTTAACAAAAAATTTGTATTTCCCCCGTATATTGAAAACTATAAAAGATATAAAAAGAATAATCAAAAATTTGGATTGCTAAAAAAATTTCCTATCTTTTAATAGGTTATAACTTTTTGTACGTTAATTAAGAAAACAGTTACGAGGGAATTACAAATTTTAACAAAAATTTTGTATTTTTTCCGTATATTGAAAACTAGAAAAGATATAAAAAGACTAATCAAAAATTTGTGTTGCTGAGAAAATTTCCTATCTTTTGATAGGTTATAACTTTTTGTACGGTAATTAATAAAAAAGTTACGAGAGAATTTTAAATTTTAACAAAAATTTTGTATTTCCCCCGTATATTGAAAACTATAAAAGATATAAAAAATTAATTGGATATTTGGATTGTTGAGCAAATTTCCATTCTTTTGATAGGTTATAACTTTTTGTACGTTAATTAAAAAAACAGTTACGAGGGAATTACAAATTTTAACAAAAATTTTGTATTTCCCCCGTATATTGAAAACTATAAAAGACAAAAAAAAAATTAATTAGAAATTTGGATTGCTGAGCAAATTTCCTTTCTTTTAATAGGTTATAACTTTTTGTACGTTAATTAAAAAAACAGTTACGAGGGAATTACAAATTTTAACAAAAATTTTGTATTTTCCCCGTATATTGAAAACTATAAAAGATATAAAAAGACTATTTGGAAATTTGTATGGCTGAGAAAATTTCCTTTTTTTTGATAGGTTATAACTTTTTGTACGGTAATTAATAAAAAATTTACGAGGGAATTACAAATTTTAACAAACATTTGGTATTTCCCCCGTATATTGAAAACTATAGAAGATATGAAAGAACTAATTGGAACTTTGGATTTTTAAAAATATTTTCTATCCTTTGATAGGTTATTACTTTTTGTACGATAATTATTAAAAAAGTTACGAGGGATTTACAAATTTTAACAAAAAATTTGTATTTCCCCCGTATATTGAAAACTATAAAAGATATAAAAAGACTAATCAAAAATTTGGATTGCTAAAAAAATTTCCTATCTTTTAATAGGTTATAACTTTTTGTACGGTAATTAATAAAAAAGTTACGAGGGAATTTCAAATTTTAACAAAAATTTTGTATTTCCCCCGTATATTGAAAACTACAAAAGATATAAAAAAATTAATTGGATATTTGGATTGTTGGAAGAATTTTCTATCTTTTGATAGGTTATAAATTTTTGTGCGGTAAATAATAAAAAAGTTACGAGGGAATTACAAATTTTAACAAAAATTTTGTATTTCCCCCGTATATTGAAAATTATCAAAGATATAAAAAAATTAATTGAAAATTTGGATTCTTAAGAAAATTTCCTATCTTTTGATAGGTTATAACTTTTTGTACGGTAATTAATAAAAAAGTTACGAGGGAATTACAAATTTTAACAAAAATTTGGTATTTCCCCCGTATATTGAAAACTATAAAAGATATAAAAAAAATAATTGGAATTTTGGAGTTCTAAAAAAATTTCCTTTCTTTTGATAAGTTATAATTTTTTGTACGGTAATTAATAAACAAGTTACGAGGGATTTACAAATTTTAACAAAAATTTGGTATTTCCCCCGTATATTGAAAACTATAAAAGATATAAAAAGACTAATCGGAAATTTGTATTGCTGAGAAAATTTCCTATCTTTTGATAGGTTATAACTTTTTGTACGGTAATTAATAAAAAAGTTACGAGAAAATTACAAATTTTAACAAAAATTTTGTATTTCCCCCGTATATTGAAAACTATAAAAGATAAAAAAAAAATTAATTAGAAATTTGGATTGCTGAGCAAATTTCCTTTCTTTTGATAGGTTATAACTTTTTTAATTTTAAATTTTTAAGAAAATTTTCTATCTTTTAATAGGTTTTATAACTTTCTGTACGTTAATTAATAAACAAGTTACGAGGGATTTACAAATTTTAACAAAAATTTGGTATTTCCCCCGTATATTGCAAAACTATAAAAGATATAAAAAGACTAATCGGAAATTTGTATTGCTGAGAAAATTTCCTATCTTTTGATAGGTTATAACTTTTTGTACGGTTATTAATAAAAAAGTTACTAGGGAATTTCAAATTTTAACAAAAATTTTGTATTTCCCCCGTATATTGAAAACTATAAAAGATATAAAAAAAATTAATTGGATATTTGGATTGTTGAGAGAATTTCCTATCTTTTGATAGGTTATAACTTTTTGTACGGTAAATAATAAAAAAGTTACGAGGGAATTACAAATTTTAACAAAAATTTTGTATTTCCCCCGTATATTGAAAACTATAAAAGATAAAAAAAAATTAATTAGAAATTTAAATTGCTGAGCAAATTTCCTTTCTTTCGATAGGTTATAACTTTTTGTACGTTAATTAAGAAAACAGTTACGAGGGAATTACAAATTTTAACAAAAATTTTGTATTTCCCCCGTATATTAAAAATTATAAAAGATATAAAAATATTAATTGAAAATTTGGATTCTTAAGAAAATTTCCTATCTTTTGATAGGTTATAACTTTCTGTATGTTAAATAATAAACAAGTTACGAGGGATTTACAAATTTTAACAAAAATTTGGTATTTCCCCCGTATATTGAAAACTATAAAAGATTTAAAAAAATTAATTAAAAATTTGGATTCTTGAGAAAATTTCCTATCTTTTGATAGGTTATAACTTTTTGTACGGTAAATAATAAAAAAGTTACGAGGGAATTACAAATTTTAACAAAAATTTTGTATTTCCCCCGTACATTGAAAACTATAAAAGATGTAAAAAAATTAATTGAAAATTTGGATTCTTAAGAAAATTTCATATCTTTTAATAGGTTATAACTTTTTGTACGGTAATTAATAAAAAAGTTACGAGGGAATTACAAATTTTAACAAAAATTTGGTATTTCCCCCGTATATTGAAAACTATAAAAGATTTAAAAAAAATAATTGGAATTTTGGAGTTCTAGGAAAATTTCCTTTCTTTTGATAAGTTATAACTTTTTGTACGGTAATTAATAAAAAAGTTACGAGAGAATTACAAATTTTAACAAAAATTTTGTATTTCCCCCGTATATTGAAAACTATAAAAAAAATAAAAAAATTAATTGAAAATTTGGATTCTTGAGAAAATTTCCTATCTTTTGATAGGTTATAACATTTTGTACGGTAATTAATAAAAAAGTTACGAGGGAATTACAAATTTTAACAAAAATCTGGTATTTCCCCCGTATATTGAAAACTATAAAAGATTTAAAAAAATTAATTAAAAATTTGGATTCTTGAGAAAATTTCCTATCTTTTGATAGGTTATAACTTTTTGTACGGTAATTAATAAAAAAGTTACGAGGGAATTACAAATTTTAACAAAAATTTGGTATTTCCCCCGTATATTGAAAACTATAAAAGAAATAAAAAAAATAATTGGAATTTTGGAGTTCTAGAAAAATTTCCTTTCTTTTGATAAGTTATAACTTTTTGTACGGTAATTAATAAAAAAGTTACGAGAGAATTACAAATTTTAACAAAATTTTTGTATTTCCCCCGTATATTGAAAACTATAAAAGATATGAAAAAACTAGTTAGAATTTTGAATTTTTAAGAAAATTTTCTATCTTTTAATAGGTTATAACTTTCTGTATGTTAAATAATAAACAAGTTACGAGGGATTTACAAATTTTAACAAAAATTTGGTATTTCCCCCGTATATTGAAAACTATAAAAGATATAAAAAGACTAATCGGAAACTTGTATTGCTGAGAAAATTTCCTATCTTTTGATAGGTTATAAGTTTTTGTACGGTAATTAATAAAAAAGTTACGAGGGAATTTCAAATTTTAACAAAAATTTTGTATTTCCCCCGTATATTGAAAAATATAAAAGATATAAAAAAATTAATTGGATATTTGGATTGTTGAGAGAATTTCCTATCTTTTGATAGGTTATAACTTTTTCTACGGTAAATAATAAAAAAGTTACAAGGGAATTTCAAATTTTAACAAAAATTTTGTATTTCCCCCGTATATTGAAAACTATAAAAGACATAAAAAGACTAATCGGAAACTTGTATTGCTGAGAAAATTTCCTATCTTTTGATAGGTTATAACTTTTTCTACGGTAAATAATAAAAAAGTTACAAGGGAATTACAAATTTTAACAAAAATTTTGTATTTCCCCCGTATATTGAAAACTATAAAAGTTAAAAAAAAATTAATCAGAAATTTGAATTGCTGAGCAAATTTCCTTTCTTTTGATAGGTTATAACTTTTTGTACGTTAATTAAAAAAACAGTTACGAGGGAATTACAAATTTTAACAAAAATTTTGTATTTCCCCCGTATATTGAAAACTATAAAAGATATAAAAAGACTAATCGGAAATGTGAATGGCTGAGAAAATTTCCTTTTTTTTGATAGGTTATAACTTTTTGTACGGTAATTAATAAAAAAGTTACGAGGGAATTACAAATTTTAACAAAAATTTGGTATTTCCCCCGTATATTGAAAACTATAAAAGATATAATAAGACTAATCGGAAATTTGGATTGCTAAGAAAAATTTTCTATCTTTTGATAGGTTATAACTTTTTGTACGGTAAATAATAAAAAAGTTACGAGGGAATTACAAATTTTAACAAAAATTTTGTATTTCCCCCGTACATTGAAAACTATAAAAGATGTAAAAAAATTAATTGAAAATTTGGATTCTTAAGAAAATTTCATATCTTTTAATAGGTTATAACTTTTTGTACGGTAATTAATAAAAAGGTTACGAGGGAATTACAAATTTTAACAAAAATTTTGTATTTCCCCCGTATATTGAAAACTATAAAAGATATGAAAAAACTAGTTGGAATTTTGAATTTTTAAGAAAATTTTCTATCTTTTAATAGGTTTTATAACATTCTGTACGTTAAATAATAAACAAGTTACGAGAGATTTACAAATTTTAACAAAAATTTGGTATTTCCCCCGTATATTGAAAACCATAAAAGATTTAAAAAAAGTAATTGGAATTTTGGAGTTCTAAAAAAATTTTCTTTCTTTTGATAAGTTATAACTTTTTGTACGGTAATTAATAAAAAAGTTACGAGGGAATTACAAATTTTAACAAAAATTTTGTATTTCCCCCGTATATTAAAAACTATAAAAGATATGAAAAAACTAGTTGGAATTTTAAATTTTTAAGAAAATTTTCTATCTTTTAATAGGTTATAACTTTCTGTATGTTAATTAATAAACAAGTTACGAGGGATTTACAAATTTTAACAAAAATTTGGTATTTCCCCCGTATATTGAAAACTACAAAAGATATAAAAAAATTAATTAAAAATTTAGATTCTTGAGAAAATTTCCTATCTTTTTATAGGTTATAACTTTTTGTACGGTAAATAATAAAAAAGTTCCGAGGGAATTACAAATTTTAACAAAAATTTGGTATTTCCCCCGTATATTAAAAACTATAAAAGATATAAAAAAAATAATTGTAATTTTGGAGTTCTAAAAAAATTTTCTTTCTTTTGATAAGTTATAATTTTTTGTACGGTAATTATTAAAAAAGTTACGAGGGAATTAAAAATTTTAACAAAAATTTTGTATTTCCCCCGTATATTGAAAACTATAAAAGATATGAAAAAACTAGTTGGAAATTTGGATTGCTAAGAAAATTTCCTATCTTTTAATAGGTTATAACTTTTTGTACGGTAATTAATAAAAAAGTTACGAAAGAATTTCAAATTTTAACAAAAATTTTGTATTTCCCCCGTATATTGAAAACTATAAAAGAAATAAAAAAACTAATTGGATATTTGGGTTGTTGAGAGAATTTCCTATCTTTTGATAGGTCATAACTTTCTGTACAGTAAATAATAAAAAAGTTACGAGGGAATTACAAATTTTAACAAAAATTTTGTATTTTCCCTTTATATTGAAAACTATAGAAGATAAAAAAACAGAGTTAGAAATTTGGATTGCTGAGCAAATTTCCTTTCTTTTAATTGGTTATAACTTTTTGTACGTTAATTAAGAAAACAGTTACGAGGGAATTACAAATTTTAACAAAAATTTTGTATTTTTCCCGTATATTGAAAACTAGAAAAGATATAAAAAGACTAATCAAAAATTTGTGTTGCTGAGAAAATTTCCTATCTTTTGATAGGTTAAAACTTTTTGTACGGTAATTAATAAAAAAGTTACGAGGGAATTACAAATTTTAACAAAAATTTTGTATTTCCCCCGTATATTGAAAACTATAAAAGATATAAAAAGACTAATCGGAAATTTGAATGGCTGAGAAAATTTCCTTTTTTTTGATAGGTTATAACTTTTTGTACGGTAATTAATAAAAAAGTTACGAGGGAATTACAAATTTTAACAAAAATTTGGTATTTCCCCCGTATATTGAAAACTATAAAAGATATAATAAGACTAATCGGAAATTTGGATTGCTAAGAAAAATTTTCTATCTTTTGATAGGTTATAACTTTTTGTACGGTAAATAATAAAAAAGTTACGAGGGAATTACAAATTTTAACAAAAATTTTGTATTTCCCCCGTACATTGAAAACTATAAAAGATGTAAAAAAATTAATTAAAAATTTGGATTCTTAAGAAAATTTCATATCTTTTAATAGGTTATAACTTTTTGTACGGTAATTAATAAAAAAGTTACGAGGGAATTACAAATTTTAACAAAAATTTGGTATTTCCCCCGTATATTGAAAACTATAAAAGATTTAAAAAAAGTAATTGGAATTTTGGAGTTCTAAAAAAATTTTCTTTCTTTTGATAAGTTATAACTTTTTGTACGGTAATTAATAAAAAAGTTACGAGGGAATTACAAATTTTAACAAAAATTTTGTATTTCCCCCGTATATTGAAAACTATAAAAGATATGAAAAAACTAGTTGGAATTTTGAATTTTTAAGAAAATTTTCTATCTTTTAATAGGTTTTATAACATTCTGTACGTTAAATAATAAACAAGTTACGAGAGATTTACAAATTTTAACAAAAATTTGGTATTTCCCCCGTATATTGAAAACCATAAAAGATTTAAAAAAAGTAATTGGAATTTTGGAGTTCTAAAAAAATTTTCTTTCTTTTGATAAGTTATAACTTTTTGTACGGTAATTAATAAAAAAGTTACGAGGGAATTACAAATTTTAACAAAAATTTTGTATTTCCCCCGTATATTAAAAACTATAAAAGATATGAAAAAACTAGTTGGAATTTTAAATTTTTAAGAAAATTTTCTATCTTTTAATAGGTTATAACTTTCTGTATGTTAATTAATAAACAAGTTACGAGGGATTTACAAATTTTAACAAAAATTTGGTATTTCCCCCGTATATTGAAAACTACAAAAGATATAAAAAAATTAATTAAAAATTTAGATTCTTGAGAAAATTTCCTATCTTTTTATAGGTTATAACTTTTTGTACGGTAAATAATAAAAAAGTTCCGAGGGAATTACAAATTTTAACAAAAATTTGGTATTTCCCCCGTATATTAAAAACTATAAAAGATATAAAAAAAATAATTGTAATTTTGGAGTTCTAAAAAAATTTTCTTTCTTTTGATAAGTTATAATTTTTTGTACGGTAATTATTAAAAAAGTTACGAGGGAATTAAAAATTTTAAAAAAAATTTTTTATTTCCCCCGTATATTGAAAACTATAAAAGATATGAAAAAACTAGTTGGAAATTTGGATTGCTAAGAAAATTTCCTATCTTTTAATAGGTTATAACTTTTTGTACGGTAATTAATAAAAAAGTTACGAAAGAATTTCAAATTTTAACAAAAATTTTGTATTTCCCCCGTATATTGAAAACTATAAAAGAAATAAAAAAACTAATTGGATATTTGGGTTGTTGAGAGAATTTCCTATCTTTTGATAGGTCATAACTTTCTGTACAGTAAATAATAAAAAAGTTACGAGGGAATTACAAATTTTAACAAAAATTTTGTATTTTCCCTGTATATTGAAAACTATAGAAGATAAAAAAACAGAGTTAGAAATTTGGATTGCTGAGCAAATTTCCTTTCTTTTAATTGGTTATAACTTTTTGTACGTTAATTAAGAAAACAGTTACGAGGGAATTACAAATTTTAACAAAAATTTTGTATTTTTCCCGTATATTGAAAACTAGAAAAGATATAAAAAGACTAATCAAAAATTTGTGTTGCTGAGAAAATTTCCTATCTTTTGATAGGTTAAAACTTTTTGTACGGTAATTAATAAAAAAGTTACGAGGGAATTACAAATTTTAACAAAAATTTTGGATTTCCCCTGTATATTGAAAACTATAAAAGATATAAAAAAATTAATTGAAAATTTGGATTCTTGAGAAAATTTCCTATCTTTGGATAGGTTATAACTTTTTGTACGATAATTATTAAAAAAGTTACGAGGGAATTACAAATTTTAACAAAAATTTTGTATTTCGCCCGTATATTGAAAACTATAAAAGATAAAAAAAAAATAATTAGAAATTTGGATTGCTAAGCAAATTTCCTTTCTTTTGATAGGTTATAACTTTTTGTACGTTAATTAAAAAAACAGTTACGAGGGAATTACAAATTTTAACAAAAATTTTGTATTTCCCCCGTATATTGAAAACTATAAAAGATATAGAAAGACTAATCGAAAATTTGTATGGCTAAGAAAATTTCCTATCTTTTGATAGGTTATAACTTTTTGTACGGTAATTAATAAAAAAGTTACGAGGGAATTACAAATTTTAACAAAAATTTGGTATTTCCCCCGTATATTGAAAACTATAGAAGATATAAAAGACGTAATTGGAACTTTGGATTTTTAAGAATATTTCCTATCTTTTAATAGGTTATAACTTTTTGTACGTTAATTAATGAAAAAGTTACGAGGGATTTACAGATTTTAAAAAAAAATTTGTATTTCCCCCGTATATTGAAAACTATAAAAGATATAAAAAGACTAATCGGAAATTTGGATTGCTAAAAAAATTTCCTATCTTTTAATAGGTTATAACTTTTTGTACGGTAAATAATAAAAAAGTTACGAGGGAAATACAAAGTTTAACAAAAATTTTGTATTTCCCCCGTATATTGAAAACTATAAAAGATATAAAAAAATTAATTGAAAATTTGGATTCTTGAGAAAATTTCCTATCTTTTGATAGGTTATAACTTTTTGTACGGTAATTAATAAAAAAGTTACGAGGGAATTACAAATTTTAACAAAAATTTTGTATTTCCCCCGTATATTGAAAACTATAAAAAATATGACAAAACTAGTTGGAATTTTGAATTTTTAATAAAATTTTCTATCTTTTAATAGGTAATAACTTTCTGTATGTTAATTAATAAACAAGTTACGAGGGATTTACAAATTTCAACAAAAATTTGGTATTTCCCCCGTATATTGAAAACTATAAAAGATATAAAAAGACTAATCGCAAATTTGTATTGCTGAGAAAATTTCCTATCTTTTGATAGGTTATAACTTTTTGTACGGTAATTAATAAAAAAGTTACGAGGGAATTTCAAATTTTAACAAAAATTTTGTATTTCCCCCGTATATTGAAAACTATAAAAAATATGAAAAAACTAGTTGGAATTTTGAATTTTTAAGAAAATTTTCTATCTTTTAATAGGTTTTATAACATTCTGTACGTTAATTAATAAACAAGTTACGAGAGATTTACAAATTTTAACAAAAATTTGGTATTTCCCCCGTATATTGAAAACCATAAAAGATTTAAAAAAAGTAATTGGAATTTTGGAGTTCTAAAAAAATTTTCTTTCTTTTGATAAGTTATAACTTTTTGTACGGTAATTAATAAAAAAGTTACGAGGGAATTACAAATTTTAACAAAAATTTTGTATTTCCCCCGTATATTAAAAACTATAAAAGATATGAAAAAACTAGTTGGAATTTTAAATTTTTAAGAAAATTTTCTACTTTTAATAGGTTATAACTTTCTGTATGTAAATTAATAAACAAGTTACGAGGGATTTACAAATTTTAACAAAAATTTGGTATTTCCCCCGTATATTGAAAACTACAAAAGATATAAAAAAATTAATTAAAAATTTAGATTCTTGAGAAAATTTCCTATCTTTTTATAGGTTACAACTTTTTGTACGGTAAATAATAAAAAAGTTCCGAGGGAATTACAAATTTTAACAAAAATTTGGTATTTCCCCCGTATATTGAAAACTATAAAAGATATAAAAAAAATAATTGTAATTTTGGAGTTCTAAAAAAATTTTCTTTCTTTTGATAAGTTATAATTTTTTGTACGGTAATTATTAAAAAAGTTACAAGGGAATTAAAAATTTTAACAAAAATTTTGTATTTCCCCCGTATATTGAAAACTATAAAAGATATGAAAAAACTAGTTGGAAATTTGGATTGCTAAGAAAATTTCCTATCTTTTAATAGGTTATAACTTTTTGTACGGTAATTAATAAAAAAGTTACGAGAGAATTTCAAATTTTAACAAAAATTTTGTATTTCCCCCGTATATTGAAAACTATAAAAGAAATAAAAAAACTAATTGGATATTTGGGTTGTTGAGAGAATTTCCTATCTTTTGATAGGTTATAACTTTCTGTACGGTAAATAATAAAAAAGTTACGAGGGAATTACAAATTTTAACAAAAATTTTGTATTTTCCCTGTATATTGAAAACTATAGAAGATAAAAAAACAGAGTTAGAAATTTGGATTGCTGAGCAAATTTCCTTTCTTTTAATTGGTTATAACTTTTTGTACGTTAATTAAGAAAACAGTTACGAGGGAATTACAAATTTTAACAAAAATTTTGTATTTTTCCCGTATGTTGAAAACTAGAAAAGATATAAAAAGACTAATCAAAAATTTGTGTTGCTGAGAAAATTTCCTATCTTTTGATAGGTTAAAACTTTTTGTACGGTAATTAATAAAAAAGTTACGAGGGAATTACAAATTTTAACAAAAATTTTGGATTTCCCCTGTATATTGAAAACTATAAAAGATATAAAAAAATTAATTGAAAATTTGGATTCTTGAGAAAATTTCCTATTTTTGATAGGTTATAACTTTTTGTACGATAATTATTAAAAAAGTTACGAGGGAATTACAAATTTTAACAAAAATTTTGTATTTCCCCCGTATATTGAAAACTATAAAAGATATAAAAAAATTAATTGAAAATTTGGATTCTTGAGAAAATTTCCTATCTTTTGATAGGTTATAACTTTTTGTACGGTAATTAATAAAAAAGTTACGAGGGAATTACAAATTTTAACAAAAATTTTGTATTTCCCCCGTATATTGAAAACTATAAAAAATATGACAAAACTAGTTGGAATTTTGAATTTTTAATAAAATTTTCTATCTTTTAATAGGTAATAACTTTCTGTATGTTAATTAATAAACAAGTTACGAGGGATTTACAAATTTCAACAAAAATTTGGTATTTCCCCCGTATATTGAAAACTATAAAAGATATAAAAAGACTAATCGCAAATTTGTATTGCTGAGAAAATTTCCTATCTTTTGATAGGTTATAACTTTTTGTACGGTAATTAATAAAAAAGTTACGAGGGAATTTCAAATTTTAACAAAAATTTTGTATTTCCCCCGTATATTGAAAACTATAAAAAATATGACAAAACTAGTTGGAATTTTGAATTTTTAAGAAAATTTTCTATCTTTTAATAGGTTATAACTTTCTGTATGTTAATTAATAAACAAGTTACGAGGGATTTACAAATTTCAACAAAAATTTGGTATTTCCACCGTATATTGAAAAGTATAAAAGATATAAAAAATTAATTGGATATTTGGATTGTTGAGCAAATTTCCATTCTTTTGATAGGTTATAACTTTTTGTACGTTAATTAAAAAAACAGTTACGAGGGAATTACAAATTTTAACAAAAATTTTGTATTTCCCCCGTATATTGAAAACTATAAAAGATAAAAAAAAAATTAATTAGAAATTTGGATTGCTGAGCAAATTTCCTTTCTTTTAATAGGTTATAACTTTTTGTACGTTAATTAAAAAAACAGTTACGAGGGAATTACAAATTTTAACAAAAATTTTGTATTTCCCCCGTATATTGAAAACTATAAAAGATATAAAAAGACTAATCGGAAATTTGTATGGCTGAGAAAATTTCCTTTTTTTTGATAACTTATAACTTTTTGTACGGTAATTAATAAAAAATTTACGAGGGAATTACAAATTTTAACAAACATTTGGTATTTCCCCCGTATATTGAAAACTATAGAAGATATGAAAGAACTAATTGGAACTTTGGATTTTTAAAAATATTTTCTATCCTTTGATAGGTTATAACTTTTTGTACGATAATTATTAAAAAAGTTACGAGGGATTTACAAATTTTAACAAAAAATTTGTATTTCCCCCGTATATTGAAAACTATATAAGATATAAAAAGACTAATCAAAAATTTGGATTGCTAAAAAAATTTCCTATCTTTTAATAGGTTATAACTTTTTGTACGGTAATTAATAAAAAAGTTACGAGGGAATTTCAAATTTTAACAAAAATTTTGTATTTCCCCCGTATATTGAAAACTACAAAAGATATAAAAAAATTAATTGGATATTTGGATTGTTGGGAGAATTTCCTATCTTTTGATAGGTTATAACTTTTTGTGCGGTAAATAATAAAAAAGTTACGAGGGAATTACAAATTTTAACAAAAATTTTGTATTTCCCCCGTATATTGAAAATTATAAAAGATATAAAAAAATTAATTGAAAATTTGGATTCTTAAGAAAATTTCCTATCTTTTGATAGGTTATAACTTTTTGTACGGTAATTAATAAAAAAGTTACGAGGGAATTACAAATTTTAACAAAAATTTGGTATTTCCCCCGTATATTGGAAACTATAAAAGATATAAAAAAAATAATTAGAATTTTGGAGTTCTAAAAAAATTTCCTTTCTTTTGATAAGTTATAATTTTTTGTACGGTAATTAATAAACAAGTTACGAGGGATTTACAAATTTTAACAAAAATTTGGTATTTCCCCCGTATATTGAAAACTATAAAAGATATAAAAAGACTAATCGGAAATTTGTATTGTTGAGAGAATTTCCTATCTTTTGATAGGTTATAACTTTTTGTACGGTAAATAATAAAAAAGTTACGAGGGAATTACAAATTTTAACAAAAATTTTGTATTTCTCCCGTATATTGAAAACTATAAAAGATAAAAAAAAATTAATTAGAAATTTGAATTGCTGAGCAAATTTCCTTTCTTTCGATAGGTTATAACTTTTTGTACGTTAATTAAGAAAACAGTTACGAGGGAATTACAAATTTTAACAAAAATTTTGTATTTCCCCCGTATATTGAAAACTAGAAAAGATATAAAGACTAATCAAAAATTTGTGTTGCTGAGAAAATTTCCTATCTTTTGATAGGTTATAACTTTTTGTACGGTAAATAATAAAAAAGTTACGAGGGAATTACAAATTTTAACAAAAATTTTGTATTTTCCCCGTATATTGAAAATTATAAAAGATATAAAAATATTAATTGAAAATTTGGATTCTTAAGAAAATTTTCTATCTTTTGATAGGTTATAACTTTTTGTACGGTAATTAATAAAAAAGTTACGAGAGAATTACAAATTTTAACAAAAATTTTGTATTTCCCCCGTATATTGAAAACTATAAAAAAAAAAAAAAATTAATTGAAAATTTGGATTCTTGAGAAAATTTCCTATCTTTTGATAGGTTATAACTTTTTGTACGGTAATTAATAAAAAAGTTACGAGAGAATTACAAATTTTAACAAAAATTTTGTATTTCCCCCGTATATTGAAAACTATAAAAAAAAAAAAAATTAATTGAAAATTTGGATTCTTGAGAAAATTTCCTATCTTTTGATAGGTTATAACTTTTTGTACGGTAATTAATAAAAAAGTTACGAGGGAATTACAAATTTTAACAAAAATTTGGTATTTCCCCCGTATATTGAAAACTATAAAAGAAATAAAAAAAATAATTGGAATTTTGGAGTTCTAGGAAAATTTCCTTTCTTTTGATAAGTTATAACTTTTTGTACGGTAATTAATAATAAAGTTACGAGAGAATTACAAATTTTAACAAAAATTTTGTATTTCCCCCGTATATTGAAAACTATAAAAAAAAAAAAAAATTAATTGAAAATTTGGATTCTTGAGAAAATTTCCTATCTTTTGATAGGTTATAACTTTTTGTACGGTAATTAATAAAAAAGTTACGAGGGAATTACAAATTTTAACAAAAATTTGGTATTTCCCCCGTATATTGAAAACTATAAAAGATTTAAAAAAATTAATTAAAAATTTGGATTCTTGAGAAAATTTCCTATCTTTTGATAGGTTATAACTTTTTGTACGGTGATTAATAAAAAAGTTACGAGGGAATTACAAATTTTAACAAAAATTTGGTATTTCCCCCGTATATTGAAAACTATAAAAGAAGTAAAAAAAATAATTGGAATTTTGGAGTTCTAGAAAAATTTCTTTTCTTTTGATAAGTTATAACTTTTTGTACGGTAATTAATAAAGAAGTTACGAGAGAATTACAAATTTTAACAAAAATTTTGTATTTCCCCCGTATATTGAAAACTATAAAAGATATGAAAAAACTAGTTAGAATTTTGAATTTTTAAGAAAATTTTCTATCTTTTAATAGGTTATAACTTTCTGTATGTTAATTAATAAACAAGTTACGAGGGATTTACAAATTTTAACAAAAATTTGGTATTTCCCCCGTATATTGAAAACTATAAAAGATATAAAAAGACTAATCGGAAACTTGTATTGCTGAGAAAATTTCCTATCTTTTGATAGGTTACAAGTTTTTGTACGGTAATTAATAAAAAAGTTACGAGGGAATTTCAAATTTTAACAAAAATTTGGTATTTCCCCTGTATATTGAAAACTATAAAAGATAAAAAAAAATTAATTAGAAATTTGGATTGCTGAGCAAATTTCCTTTCTTTTGATAGGTTATAACTTTTTGTACGTTAATTAAAAAAACAGTTACGAGGGAATTACAAATTTTCCCCGTATATTGAAAACTATAAAAGAAATAAAAAAAATAATTGGAATTTTGGAGTTCTAGGAAAATTTCCTTTCTTTTGATAAGTTATAACTTTTTGTACGGTAATTAATAAAAAAGTTACGAGAGAATTACAAATTTTAACAAAAATTTTGTATTTCCCCCGTATATTGAAAACTATAAAAAAAAAAAAAAAAAATTAATTGAAAATTTGGATTCTTGAGAAAATTTCCTATCTTTTGATAGGTTATAACTTTTTGTACGGTAATTAATAAAAAAGTTACGAGGGAATTACAAATTTTAACAAAAATTTGGTATTTCCCCCGTATATTGAAAACTATAAAAGATTTAAAAAAATTAATTAAAAATTTGGATTCTTGAGAAAATTTCCTATCTTTTGATAGGTTATAGCTTTTTGTACGGTGATTAATAAAAAAGTTACGACGGAATTACAAATTTTAACAAAAATTTTGTATTTCCCCCGTATATTGAAAACTATAAAAGATAAAAAAAAAATTAATTAGAAATTTGGATTGCTGAGCAAATTTCCTTTCTTTTAATAGGTTATAACTTTTTGTACGTTAATTAAAAAAACAGTTACGAGGGAATTACAAATTTTAACAAAAATTTTGTATTTCCCCCGTATATTGAAAACTATAAAAGATATAAAAAGACTAATTGGAAATTTGTATGGCTGAGAAAATTTCCTTTTTTTTGATAGGTTATAACTTTTTGTACGGTAATTAATAAAAAATTTACGAGGGAATTACAAATTTTAACAAACATTTGGTATTTCCCCCGTATATTGAAAACTATAGAAGATATGAAAGAACTAATTGGAACTTTGGATTTTTAAAAATATTTTCTATCCTTTGATAGGTTATAACTTTTTGTACGATAATTATTAAAAAAGTTACGAGGGATTTACAAATTTTAACAAAAAATTTGTATTTCCCCCGTATATTGAAAACTATAAAAGATATAAAAAGACTAATCAAAAATTTGGATTGATAAAAAAATTTCCTATCTTTTAATAGGTTATAACTTTTTGTACGGTAATTAATAAAAAAGTTACGAGGGAATTTCAAATTTTAACAAAAATTTTGTATTTCCCCCGTATATTGAAAACTACAAAAGATATAAAAAAATTAATTGGATATTTGGATTGTTGGGAGAATTTCCTATCTTTTGATAGGTTATAACTTTTTGTGCGGTAAATATTAAAAAAGTTACGAGAAAATTACAAATTTTAACAAAAATTTTGTATTTCCCCCGTATATTGAAAATTATAAAAGATATAAAAAAATTAATTGAAAATTTGAATTCTTAAGAAAATTTCCTATCTTTTGATAGGTTATAACTTTTTGTACGGTAATTAATAAAAAAGTTACGAGGGAATTACAAATTTTAACAAAAATTTGGTATTTCCCCCGTATATTGAAAACTATAAAAGATATAAAAAAATAATTAGAATTTTGGAGTTCTAAAAAAATTTCCTTTCTTTTGATAAGTTATAATTTTTTGTACGGTAATTAATAAACAAGTTACGAGGGATTTACAAATTTTAACAAAAATTTGGTATTTCCCCCGTATATTGAAAACTATAAAAGATATAAAAAGACTAATCGGAAATTTGTATTGCTGAGAAAATTTCCTATCTTTTGATAGGTTATAACTTTTTGTACGGTAATTAATAAAAAAGTTACGAGGGAATTACAAATTTTAACAAAAATTTGGTATTTCCCCCGTATATTGCAAAACTATAAAAGATATAAAAAGACTAATCGGAAATTTGTATTGCTGAGAAAATTTCCTATCTTTTGATAGGTTATAACTTTTTGTACGGTTATTAATAAAAAAGTTACTAGGGAATTTCAAATTTTAACAAAAATTTTGTATTTCCCCCGTATATTGAAAACTATAAAAGATATAAAAAAAATTAATTGGATATTTGGATTGTTAAGAGAATTTCCTATCTTTTGATAGGTTATAACTTTTTGTACGGTAAATAATAAAAAAGTTACGAGGGAATTACAAATTTTAACAAAAATTTTGTATTTCCCCCGTATATTGAAAACTATAAAAGATAAAAAAAAATTAATTAGAAATTTGAATTGCTGAGCAAATTTCCTTTCTTTCGATAGGTTATAACTTTTTGTACGTTAATTAAGAAAACAGTTTCGAGGGAATTACAAATTTTAACAAAAATTTTGTATTTCCCCCGTATATTGAAAACTAGAAAAGATATAAAAAGACTAATCAAAAATTTGTGTTGCTGAGAAAATTTCCTATCTTTTGATAGGTTATAACTTTTTGTACGGTAAATAATAAAAAAGTTACGAGGGAATTACAAATTTTAACAAAAATTTTGTATTTCCCCCGTATATTGAAAATTATAAAAGATATAAAAATATTAATTGAAAATTTGGATTCTTAAGAAAATTTTCTATCTTTTGATAGGTTATAACTTTTTGTACGGTAATTAATAAAAAAGTTACGAGGGAATTACAAATTTTAACAAAAATTTGAAATTTCCCCCGTATATTGAAAACTATAAAAGAAATAAAAAAAATAATTGGAATTTTGGAGTTCTAGGAAAATTTCCTTTCTTTTGATAAGTTATAACTTTTTGTACGGTAAATAATAAAAAAGTTACAAGGGAATTACAAATTTTAACAAAAATTTTGTATTTCCCCCGTATATTGAAAACTATAAAAGATAAAAAAAAATTAATTAGAAATTTGGATTGCTGAGCAAATTTCCTTTCTTTTGATAGGTTATAACTTTTTGTACGTTAATTAAAAAAACAGTTACGAGGGAATTACAAATTTTCCCCGTATATTGAAAACTATAAAAGAAATAAAAAAAATAATTGGAATTTTGGAGTTCTAGGAAAATTTCCTTTCTTCTGATAAGTTATAACTTTTTGTACGGTAATTAATAAAAAAGTTACGAGAGAATTACAAATTTTAACAAAAATTTTGTATTTCCCCCGTATATTGAAAACTATAAAAAAAAAAAAAAAAAAATTAATTGAAAATTTGGATTCTTGAGAAAATTTCCTATCTTTTGATAGGTTATAACTTTTTGTACGGTAATTAATAAAAAAGTTACGAGGGAATTACAAATTTTAACAAAAATTTGGTATTTCCCCCGTATATTGAAAACTATAAAAGATTTAAAAAAATTAATTAAAAATTTGGATTCTTGAGAAAATTTCCTATCTTTTGATAGGTTATAACTTTTTGTACGGTGATTAATAAAAAAGTTACGACGGAATTACAAATTTTAACAAAAATTTTGTATTTCCCCCGTATATTGAAAACTATAAAAGATAAAAAAAAAATTAATTAGAAATTTGGATTGCTGAGCAAATTTCCTTTCTTTTAATAGGTTATAACTTTTTGTACGTTAATTAAAAAAACAGTTACGAGGGAATTACAAATTTTAACAAAAATTTTGTATTTCCCCCGTATATTGAAAACTATAAAAGATATAAAAAGACTAATTGGAAATTTGTATGGCTGAGAAAATTTCCTTTTTTTTGATAGGTTATAACTTTTTGTACGGTAATTAATAAAAAATTTACGAGGGAATTATAAATTTTAACAAACATTTGGTATTTCCCCCGTATATTGAAAACTATAGAAGATATGAAAGAACTAATTGGAACTTTGGATTTTTAAAAATATTTTCTATCCTTTGATGGGTTATAACTTTTTGTACGATAATTATTAAAAAAGTTACGAGGGATTTACAAATTTTAACAAAAAATTTGTATTTCCTCCGTATATTGAAAACTATAAAAGATATAAAAAGACTAATCAAAAATTTGGATTGATAAAAAAATTTCCTATCTTTTAATAGGTTATAACTTTTTGTACGGTAATTAATAAAAAAGTTACGAGGGAATTTCAAATTTTAACAAAAATTTTGTATTTCCCCCGTATATTGAAAACTACAAAAGATATAAAAAAATTAATTGGATATTTGGATTGTTGGGAGAATTTCCTATCTTTTGATAGGTTATAACTTTTTGTGCGGTAAATATTAAAAAAGTTACGAGGGAATTACAAATTTTAACAAAAATTTTGTATTTCCCCCGTATATTGAAAATTATAAAAGATATAAAAAAACTAATTGAAAATTTGGATTCTTAAGAAAATTTCCTATCTTTTGATAGGTTATAACTTTTTGTACGGTAATTAATAAAAAAGTTACGAGGGAATTACAAATTTTAACAAAAATTTGGTATTTCCCCCGTATATTGAAAACTATAAAAGATATAAAAAAATAATTAGAATTTTGGAGTTCTAAAAAAATTTCCTTTCTTTTGATAAGTTATAATTTTTTGTACGGTAATTAATAAACAAGTTACGAGGGATTTACAAATTTTAACAAAAATTTGGTATTTCCCCCGTATATTGAAAACTATAAAAGATATAAAAAGACTAATCGGAAATTTGTATTGCTGAGAAAATTTCCTATCTTTTGATAGGTTATAACTTTTTGTACGGTAATTAATAAAAAAGTTACGAGGGAATTACAAATTTTAACAAAAATTTTGTATTTCCCCCGTATATTGCAAAACTATAAAAGATATAAAAAGACTAATCGGAAATTTGTATTGCTGAGAAAATTTCCTATCTTTTGATAGGTTATAACTTTTTGTACGGTTATTAATAAAAAAGTTACTAGGGAATTTCAAATTTTAACAAAAATTTTGTATTTCCCCCGTATATTGAAAACTATAAAAGATATAAAAAAAATTAATTGGATATTTGGATTGTTGAGAGAATTTCCTATCTTTTGATAGGTTATAACTTTTTGTACGGTAAATAATAAAAAAGTTACGAGGGAATTACAAATTTTAACAAAAATTTTGTATTTCCCCCGTATATTGAAAACTATAAAAGATAAAAAAAAATTAATTAGAAATTTGAATTGCTGAGCAAATTTCCTTTCTTTCGATAGGTTATAACTTTTTGTACGTTAATTAAGAAAACAGTTACGAGGGAATTACAAATTTTAACAAAAATTTTGTATTTCCCCCGTATATTGAAAACTAGAAAAGATATAAAAAGACTAATCAAAAATTTGTGTTGCTGAGAAAATTTCCTATCTTTTGATAGGTTATAACTTTTTGTACGGTAAATAATAAAAAAGTTACGAGGGAATTACAAATTTTAACAAAAATTTTGTATTTCCCCCGTATATTGAAAATTATAAAAGATATAAAAATATTAATTGAAAATTTGGATTCTTAAGAAAATTTTCTATCTTTTGATAGGTTATAACTTTTTGTACGGTAATTAATAAAAAAGTTACGAGGGAATTACAAATTTTAACAAAAATTTGGTATTTCCCCCGTATATTGAAAACTATAAAAGAAATAAAAAAAATAATTGGAATTTTGGAGTTCTAGGAAAATTTCCTTTCTTTTGATAAGTTATAACTTTTTGTACGGTAATTAATAAAAAAGTTACGAGAGAATTACAAATTTTAACAAAAATTTTGTATTTCCCCCGTATATTGAAAACTATAAAAAAAAAAAAAAAAAAAATTAATTGAACATTTGGATTCTTGAGAAAATTTCCTATCTTTTGATAGGTTATAACTTTTTGTACGGTAATTAATAAAAAAGTTACGAGGGAATTACAAATTTTAACAAAAATTTGGTATTTCCCCCGTATATTGAAAACTATAAAAGATTTAAAAAAATTAATTAAAAATTTGGATTCTTGAGAAAATTTCCTATCTTTTAATAGGTTATAACTTTCTGTATGTTAATTAATAAACAAGTTACGAGGGATTTACAAATTTTAACAAAAATTTGGTATTTCCCCCGTATATTGAAAACTATAAAAGATATAAAAAGACTAATCGGAAACTTGTATTGCTGAGAAAATTTCCTATCTTTTGATAGGTTGCAAGTTTTTGTACGGTAATTAATAAAAAAGTTACGAGGGAATTTCAAATTTTAACAAAAATTTGGTATTTCCCCTGTATATTGAAAACTATAAAAGACATAAAAAGACTAATCGGAAACTTGTATTGCTGAGAAAATTTCCTATCTTTTGATAGGTTATAACTTGTTCTACGGTAAATAATAAAAAAGTTACAAGGGAATTACAAATTTTAACAAAAATTTTGTATTTCCCCCGTATATTGAAAACTATAAAAGATAAAAAAAAATTAATTAGAAATTTGGATTGCTGAGCAAATTTCCTTTCTTTTGATAGGTTATAACTTTTTGTACGTTAATTAAAAAAACAGTTACGAGGGAATTACAAATTTTCCCCGTATATTGAAAACTATAAAAGAAATAAAAAAAATAATTGGAATTTTGGAGTTCTAGGAAAATTTTCTTTCTTTTGATAAGTTATAACTTTTTGTACGGTAATTAATAAAAAAGTTACGAGAGAATTACAAATTTTAACAAAAATTTTGTATTTCCCCCGTATATTGAAAACTATAAAAAAAAAAAAAAAAAAAAAATTAATTGAAAATTTGGATTTTTGAGAAAATTTCCTATCTTTTGATAGGTTATAACTTTTTGTACGGTAATTAAAAAAAAGTTACGAGGGAATTACAAATTTTAACAAAAATTTGGTATTTCCCCCGTATATTGAAAACTATAAAAGATTTAAAAAAATTAATTAAAAATTTGGATTCTTGAGAAAATTTCCTATCTTTTGATAGGTTATAACTTTTTGTACGGTGATTAATAAAAAAGTTACGAGGGAATTACAAATTTTAACAAAAATTTGGTATTTCCCCCGTATATTGAAAACTATAAAAGAAATAAAAAAAATAATTGAAATTTTGAATTTTTAAGAAAATTTTCTATCTTTTAATAGGTTATAACTTTCTGTATTGTAACGAAACTACGCCACTGGGTGCATGTTTAGGTTATCCGGAACTCTCTAGAATCGCGAATAATCCGGACACCCCCTGCAGCGAATATTCTGGTACCAAAAACAATGAAGAACTCTGTTCTCGAATTCTCTGGTCCTCGAACGTGAGATGGCGCCGCTATATAAATAAAGCAGATTCGAATGCGGACAGTTAGTTAGTATTCAGTATAGCGCGAGTATTTAAACTTTCGAATAGTGCAAATAAATTGTGAATTTACCAGTGTTATAGTTTGTGTAATTGTTCGTTGGAAATAAATCAACTTAAAAATAAATCGAACCTGTGTTTTAATTTGTTAAAAAACGTTACAATTGGTGTCAGAAGTGGGATATTTTAATTTAATTAGTGGACTTTTCGAGCGCAGTTTTTGTAATTTTGTGATAAAACTTTTTCCGGTTTCGGTATTGACTTTTAGACATTTTGGACAGTTCTTTTTCGAAGTGCTAAGTAAGATAATTCGAAATGAAATTAACACAGTTAACGGTTAAACAGTTAAAAGAACAACTAGAAGAACGTGATAAAGACACTGCGGGCACCAAAGCCGCCCTTGTGCAAAAATTGAGAGAAGCATTAACCCAAGAGGGATGTGACCCAGAAACTTTCGAATTCCCTTCCACCGAAGAATCACTCTTGGCGAAAATGGAAGAAAATGCTAAAAAGATGGAGGAAAATGCTAAGAAAGTTGAAAAAAAGATGGAGGAAAATGCTAAGAAGGTTGAAGGAAAGTTAGAAGAAGTTGTTAAAACGGTTGACCATAAATTTGAACAAGTCGAAGAAAAGTTTGGACGAGTCGAAGAAAAGTTCGAATGCTTAGAAAATAAAATCAGACAATTAGAAAACATGGTCACCAATACTAACATCGCCGAACAGGACGTAAAAGTTATTGAAACTACAGACAAGAAAGAATTAGTATACGAGGAATGTGGCGGCGGTATGAAATTCAAACTGCCGAATTTCGACGGTAAATCGTCCTGGTCCACGTATGTCAAACAGTTCGAAGCAATCGCGATGGCCAATCGATGGACAGAACAACAAAAAGCCATATCATTGACAGCTGCTCTGCGAGGTGACGCCGCAGATATTTTGAGATCAATACCAAAAGATCAAGAGTACTGCTATCAGACGCTTTTCTCCAGATTGGAAAACCGCTACGGAGATAGCCACTTACAGCAAGTTTATAAAGCCCAATTGCGCACCCGAAATCAACGCGCAACCGAGAACTTGCAAGAATTTGAGGCGGACATCGCGCGTATGGTCCGGTTGGCATATCCTATAGCGCCCGATAGCTTTCTGGAAGAAATAGCAGTCGACACTTTTGTAAATGGCTTGAGGGACAACGATTTACAGAAAGCTTTGAAACTGGCTCGACCGAAGCTACTAGATGAAGCTCTCGCTATAGCGCTAGAACATGAAACAGCGAGCCAAACTTCGCGGGGTCACCGTTTAAGAACGATTGGAGAAGAATCGGGGACTGAAAGCCTCGAAGAACTGGTAAGAAGAATTATTCGAAAAGACAAAATGGAGACGAGACGGGAACCAAGGTGCTGGAATTGCGGCGAGTTCGGTCACCTACGCCGCAATTGCAAGAAACAGCCGTCGGAAAACTAAAGCGGGTCGACATGAAGGGGCGAGCGTCGACCCTGGAGAGTAAAGCCCCTGTAGTCACGGTCAACGTAACATCTTCTGGTGGAGTCCCCAGTTTGTACATCGACGGACTTGCAAACGAGAGGAACACTTCTATGTTAATAGACACGGGAGCAACAAAAACCATTACAAGACCAGAGTTGGTGGAAGAGCAAACTCTATTATCGCCGACACCAGTAAGATTGAGAACGGCTACGGGCGAGATAATAAAGACGTATGGAGAAGCCAATATGCTCATAAAGCTAGGAAAGACCAGTGTTAGACATCGAGTATTAGTAGCCGAGATAGCAGACCAGTTCATCCTCGGTATGGATCTCTTAAAAAAACTGGGGGCCATAGTAGATGTCAAAAATGGCTCTCTTAGGGTCGGCGAAGAAGAGCTCCCCTTCCATGACGAACAAGAAGATGTTGTCCGTTTAATAACTACTTGTGACATTACAATACCAGGCCGTAGCGAAAAAATCCTAATGACCAGTCTTGATGGGTATTGCAGGGACGGTAGCCTGAGAATAATTGAAGAAGCCAACAACAAAGACCTATTAATCGCCAAAGCTCTAATAAAGGTCAAAGACACTATTCCAGTGAGAGTAATGAATTTAAAAGAGAATCACATCAAGGTGAATAAAGGTACCGTGGTAGGACAGTGTGTTCCTGTATCAGCGATATGTTCTGCGATCATCACGAAGCCACCAGGAGCAAAGTTTCCTCAACAACTTGTCGATACGGTCATTAGTAACTGCCCAAATTTAGACCCGAAACAAGAACAAGAGGTGAAAGCTATGCTTGTGGAATATCAAGATGTGTTTGCCCTGAATGACAAAGACAAGGGCAAGACAAGCATTGTTTCTCATAAAATAAATACCGGGGAGGCTCATCCGATTCGACAACAACCGAGAAGACTTCCTTGGGCCAAACGAGAAGAGGCTGAGGGCATCATCGCAGATATGAAGGAACAGGGGGTGATTGAACCATCAAACAGTCCATGGACCTCACCAGTGGTATTGGTAAAGAAGAAGGATGGTTCCACAAGATTTTGCATTGATTACCGTCAGCTAAACTCACTTACCAAAAAGGACAGCTATCCCCTGCCCAGAATAGACGACACACTAGACACTCTCTCCGGTTCCCGATGGTTCTCTACGCTTGATTTGAAGAGTGGCTATTGGCAAGTAGAAATGGATCCAGCCGATCGAGAAAAGACTGCTTTTTCCATAGGGTCAGGCCTCTGGCAATTTACAGTCATGCCTTTTGGGTTATGTAATGCCCCTGCTACATTCGAGAGACTGATGGAGGCAGTCCTGAGAGGATTAACTTGGCAAACTTGCCTGGTTTATTTGGATGATGTCATCGTGATTGGGAGATCGTTCGAGGAACATTCGAGGAATTTAAGAGAGGTACTTCAGCGACTACGTCAAGCCAACTTAAAATTGAGTCCAAAAAAATGCCACCTGTTCCGAAGAGAAGTTAAATATTTGGGTCATATTGTGTCCAATGATGGTGTAACAGCGGACCCTGAGAAGATCGCCGCAATAAAGGAATGGCCCATACCAAAAGATAAGCATGAGGTAAGAAGTTTCCTCGGCTTGTGTACTTATTATCGGCGGTTCGTTAAATCATTCGCCCATATCGCCAAACCATTGACCAAACTGACGGAAGAAGGCAAGGAATTTTGCTGGGACGAAGATTGTCAGAAGGCTTTTGAACATCTGCAAGAAGCTCTCATCAGCGCCCCGATTTTGAGTTATCCTAGGCACGACGGAAAATTTGTGCTGGATACGGATGCTAGTAATACTGCCATTGGAGCTGTGTTATCACAAATCCAAGATGGACAGGAAAAAGTCATCGCTTACTTTAGTAAAGTCTTGTCCAAGTCAGAACGGAATTATTGCGTGACCAGAAGAGAACTCCTAGGGGTGGTTAAGGCTTGCGAGCACTTCCATAAGTATCTCTATGGCAGAAAGTTTTTACTGAGAACCGACCACGCAGCTCTAAAGTGGCTAATGCAATTCCGAAACCCCGAGGGTCAAGTGGCCAGATGGTTAGAGCGAATGCAGGAATATGACTGTGATATCGAGCATAGGGCAGGAAAAACTCATCTCAACGCTGATGCATTGTCAAGAAGACCGTGCAAAGAAAGCTGCACTCATTGTTCGCGATTAGAGGAAAAACTCTGCCCTATACGACGGACCACTGTCGTTAACGAGAGCTGGCAACCCCAGGAGCTCCGGAAATCTCAAGAAGAAGATCCATGCTTGAGAATTGTGTTGGGTTGGAAACGTCACGGTGAAAGACCTCCTTGGCAAGAAGTAAGCGCACAAAGCCCAGAAGTTAAATCATATTGGAGCCAATGGGATAGCCTAGTGATGCGGAGCGAAGTACTGTATCGAACTTTCGAGAATGAAGATGGTACCGAGTCCAGATTGCAGATGGTGGTACCAAGAAGCAAAGTGCCGGAAATTCTACGTCAAATGCACGATGGTACGTCAGGAGGGCACTTCGGAATAACGAAGACCTTGCAGAAAGTTCGCGAGCGATTTTACTGGGTGAACTGCAAGGATGATGTGAGACGCTGGTGCCGGAAGTGCGAGTTGTGTGCTGCAAGTAATGGAACCGTTGGCAAGAAACGAGCTCCCATGAGGCAGTATAACGTGGGAAGTCCAATGGAAAAAGTGGCGATAGATGTCGCAGGACCCTTTCCGGAAACGGACGATGGAAATAAATACATTCTGGTAGCCATGGACTATTTTACGAAGTGGACGGAGGCTTACGCGATCCCTAACCAAGAGGCTGCGACCGTTGCGGAAGTATTGGTCAAAAAATTCTTTAGTCGGTTTGGTGTGCCTTTAGAAATTCATTCGGACCAAGGCAGGAACTTCGAGTCGAGCCTCTTTCAAGATGTATGCCGTTTGCTAGGTGCTCATAAAACCAGAACAACGCCTCTGCATCCTCAGTCAGATGGCATGGTCGAAAGGATGAATCGAACGATGGGAAAACATCTATCGAAAGTGGTATCGGAGCACCAGAAAGATTGGGACCAATACCTACCCATGTTCCTGATGGCATACCGATCAGCAGTTAATGAAACCACCGGCCAGACACCTGCCTGTCTCATGCTTGGACGTGAATTACGCCTACCATGCGACCTTGAATTTGGCAGCAAACCTTCAGAAAAGGGCGTCGCTGGTGAAGGCTACGCAGACCAACTTAAGCTGAAAATGCATCAGATCCATGACATCGCCCGGAAGAACATTCAGATTGCTAGCGATCGCATAAAAAATCAATATAACGTCAGGTCAAATAACAGGATATTTGAAACAGGAGACCTTGTATGGCTTCACAACCCACAGCGACGCAAGGGTTTATGTCCCAAGCTGCAGAGACAATGGGAAGGCCCGTATGAGATTAAGAAAAGGATAAACGACGTAATTTATCGAATTCAAAAACTGCCTAGAGGAAAGCCGAAAGTGGTCCACATAAATCGACTTTCACTTTACGAAGGCTCTAATAATGTCGAGGAAGCTAGGGCCGTTTCGCAGGAAGCAAGCATCGAAGAGAATCGGCCTGACTTTGACAGATTCATTACCGATTACATCAACCGAAAGAAAATTAGGTTTGGCGTTACTGCAGAAGTTCGGCAAGACATCTTCAAAGTTCCTAAAAACGTGTCGATCGCTCACTGTGTGTCTCAAGATCTTAGTATGGAAAGAGGCATAGCGTCCGTTTTCAAGAAGAAATTTGGACGTTTAGATGAACTGCTCGACCAACAACCACGGGTAGGCAAAGTGTTGCGACTAGAAGATGGCCGCAGGTCCATACTGTATCTGGTGACGAAAAGGGCGTCCAATGAAAAACTGGCCTACAGGGACATTTGGCAGGCATTGAGTAACTTGAAGGAAATTATGAGTCATTACGAAATCAAGGAATTGGCGATACCAAAGATCAGCAATGGAACGGAACAAATTGACTGGAAGATTGTAAGGAGCATGATCGAGGTAATTTTCTATGGTTCCGGAGTGTCAATAACAGTTTGCTGTTACCAACCGAAAGAAGTAGATCTACAGAAGAGTGTGGACTGTTATTTCTTTGGTAAAGGAATCTGTCGGGCTGGGTCCAACTGTCGTTTCCGTCATACACCTGGAAAGCACTGGAAAGTATCTGATCGGGACGATCAGAGTTAAGGAGGGGGCAGTGTAACGAAACTACGCCACTGGGTGCATGTTTAGGTTATCCGGAACTCTCTAGAATCGCGAATAATCCGGACACCCCCTGCAGCGAATATTCTGGTACCAAAAACAATGAAGAACTCTGTTCTCGAATTCTCTGGTCCTCGAACGTGAGATGGCGCCGCTATATAAATAAAGCAGATTCGAATGCGGACAGTTAGTTAGTATTCAGTATAGCGCGAGTATTTAAACTTTCGAATAGTGCAAATAAATTGTGAATTTACCAGTGTTATAGTTTGTGTAATTGTTCGTTGGAAATAAATCAACATAAAAATAAATCGAACCTGTGTTTTAATTTGTTAAAAAACGTTACAGTATGTTAATTAATAAACAAGTTACGAGGGATTTACAAATTTTAACAAAAATTTGGTATTTCCCCCGTATATTGAAAACTATAAAAGATAGAAAAAGACTAATCGGAAACTTGTATTGCTGAGAAAATTTCCTATCTTTTGATAGGTTACAAGTTTTTGTACGGTAATTAATAAAAAAGTTACGAGGGAATTTCAAATTTTAACAAAAATTTGGTATTTCCCCTGTATATTGAAAACTATAAAAGACATAAAAAGACTAATCGGAAACTTGTATTGCTGAGAAAATTTCCTATCTTTTGATAGGTTATAACTTTTTCTACGGTAAATAATAAAAAAGTTACAAGGGAATTACAAATTTTAACAAAAATTTTGTATTTCCCCCGTATATTGAAAACTATAAAAGATAAAAAAAAATTAATTAGAAATTTGGATTGCTGAGCAAATTTCCTTTCTTTTGATAGGTTATAACTTTTTGTACGTTAATTAAAAAAACAGTTACGAGGGAATTACAAATTTTAACAAAAATTTTGTATTTCCCCCGTATATTGAAAACTATAAAAGATATAAAAAGACTAATCGGAAATTTGTATGGCTGAGAAAATTTCCTTTTTTTTGATAGGTTATAACTTTTTGTACGGTAATTAATAAAAAAGTTACGAGGGAATTACAAATTTTAACAAAAATTTGGTATTTCCCCCGTATATTGAAAACTATAGAAGATATGAAAGAACTAATTGGAACTTTGGATTTCTAAGAGTATTTCCTATCTTTTGATAGGTTATAACTTTTTGTACGGTAAATAATAAAAAAGTTACGAGGGAATTACAAATTTTAACAAAAATTTTGTATTTCCCCCGTATATTGAAAACTATAAAAGATATAAAAAAAATAATTGTAATTTTGGAGTTCTAAAAAAATGTTCTTTCTTTTGATAAGTTACAATTTTTTGTACGGTAATTAATAAAAAAGTTACGAGGGAATTAAAAATTTTAACAAAAATTTTGTATTTCCCCCGTATATTGAAAACTATAAAAGATATGAAAAAACCAGTTGGAAATTTGGATTGCTAAGAAAATTTCCTATCTTTTAATAGGTTATAACTTTTTGTACGGTAATTAATAAAAAAGTTACGAGAGAATTTCAAATTTTAACAAAAATTTTGTATTTTTCCCGTATATTGAAAACTATAAAAGAAATAAAAAAACTAATTGGATATTTGGGTTGTTGAGAGAATTTCCTATCTTTTGATAGGTTATAACTTTCTGTACAGTAAATAATAAAAAAGTTACGAGGGAATTACAAATTTTAACAAAAATTTTGTATTTTTCCCGTATATTGAAAACTAGAAAAGATATAAAAAGACTAATCAAAAATTTGTGTTGCTGAGAAAATTTCCTATCTTTTGATAGGTTATAACTTTTTGTACGGTAATTAATAAAAAAGTTACGAGGGAATTACAAATTTTAACAAAAATTTTGGATTTCCCCTGTATATTGAAAACTATAAAAGATATAAAAAAATTAATTAGAAATTTGGATTCTTGAGAAAATTTTCTATCTTTTGGTAGGTTAATTGGAACTTTGAATTTTTAAGAGTATTTCCTATCTTTTGATAGGTTACAACTTTTTGTACGTTAATTAATAAAAAATTTACGAGGGATTTACAAATTTAAAAAAAAAAAAATTATTTCACCTGTATATTGAAAACTATAAAAGATATAATAAGACTAATCAGAAATTTGGATTGCTAAAAAAATTTCCTATGTTTTGATAGGTTATAACTTTTGGTACGGTAAATAATAAAAAAGTTACGAAGGAATTACAAATTTTAACAAAAATTTTGTATTTCCCCCGTATATTGAAAACTATAAAAGATGTAAAAAAATTAATTGAAAATTTGGATTCTTGAGAAAATTTCATATCTTTTAATAGGTTATAACTTTTTGTACGGTAATTATTAAAAAAGTTACGAGGGAATTACAAATTTTAACAAAAATTTGGTATTTCCCCCGTATATTGAAAACTATAAAAGATTTAAAAAAAAGTAATTGGAATTTTGGAGTTCTAAAAAAATTTTCTTTCTTTTGATAAGTTATAACTTTTTGTACGGTAATTAATAAAAAAGTTACGAGGGAATTACAAATTTTAACAAAAATTTTGTATTTCCCCCGTATATTAAAAACTATAAAAGATATAAAAAAACTAGTTGGAATTTTAAATATTTAAGAAAATTTTCTATCTTTTAATAGGTTATAACTTTCTGTATGTTAATTAATAAACAAGTTACGAGGGATTTACAAATTTTAACAAAAATTTGGTATTTCCCCCGTATATTGAAAACTACAGAAGATATAAAAAAATTAATTAAAAATTTAGATTTTTGAGAAAATTTCCTATCTTTTGATAGGTTATAACTTTTTGTACGGTAAATAATAAAAAAGTTACGAGGGAATTACAAATTTTAACAAAAATTTGGTATTTCCCCCGTATATTGAAAACTATAAAAGATATAAAAAAAATAATTGTAATTTTGGAGTTCTAAAAAAAATTTCTTTCTTTTGATAAGTTATAACTTTTTGTACGGTAATTAATAAAAAAGTTACGAGGGAATTACAAATTTTAACAAAAATTTTGTATTTCCCCCGTATATTGAAAACTATAAAAGATATAAAAAAACTAGTTGGAATTTTGAATTTTTAAGAAAATTTTCTATCTTTTAATAGGTTATAACTTTTTGTATGTTAATTAAGAAAACAGTTACGATGGAATTACAAATTTTAACAAAAATTTTGTATTTTTCCCGTATATTAAAAACTAGAAAAGATATAAAAAGACTAATCAAAAATTTGTGTTGCTGAGAAAATTTCCTATCTTTTGATAGGTTATAACTTTTTGTACGGTAATTAATAAAAAAGTTACGAGGGAATTACACATTTTAACAAAAATTTGGTATTTCCCCCGTATATTGAAAACTATAAAAGATATAAAAAAATTAATTGAAAATTTGGATTCTTGAGAAAATTTCCTATCTTTTGGTAGGTTATAACTTTTTGTACGGTAATTAATAAAAAAGTTACGAGGGAATTACACATTTTAACAAAAATTTGGTATTTCCCCCGTATATTGAAAACTATAGAAGATATGAAAGAACTAATTAGAACTTTGGATTTTTAAGAAAATTTCCTATCTTTTGATAGGTTACAACTTTCTGTACGTTAATTAATGAAAAAGTTACGAGGGATTTCAAATTTTGAGAAAAATTTGTTATTTCCCCCGTTTTTTAAAAACGATAAAAGATATAAAAAAAATAAATGGAATTTTGGATTTTTAAAAAAATTTACTTTCTTTCGATAGATTATAACTTTTTGTACGTTAATTAATAAAAAAGTTACAAGGGATTTACAAATTTTAACAAAAATTTTGTATTTCCCCCGTATATTAAAAACTATAAAAGATATAAAAAGACCAATCGGAAATTTGGATTGCTAAAAAAATTTCCTATCTTTTAATAGGTTATAACTTTTTGTACGGTAATTAATAAAAAAGTTACGAGGGAATTTCAAATTTTAACAAAAATTTTGTATTTCCCCCGTATATTGAAAACTACAAAAAATATCAAAAAATTAATTGAAAATTTGGATTCTTGAGAAAATTTCCTATCTTTTGATAGGTTATAACTTTTTGTACGGTAATTAATAAAAAAGTTACAAGGGAATTACAAATTTTAACAAAAATTTGGTATTTCCCCCGTATATTGAAAACTATAAAAGATATAAAAAAAATAATTGGAATTTTGGAGTTCTAAAAAAATTTCCTTTCTTTTGATAAGTTATAACTTTTTGTACGGTAATTAATAAAAAAGTTACGAGGGAATTACAAATTTTAACAAAAATTTTGTATTTCCCCCGTATATTGAAAACTATAAAAGATATGAAAAAACTAGTTAGAATTTTGAATTTTTAAGAAAATTTTCTATCTTTTAATAGGTTATAACTTTTTGTATGTTAATTAATAAACAAGTTACGAGGGATTTACAAATTTTAACCGTATATTGAAAACTATAAAAAGATATAAAAAAATTAATTGAAAATTTGGATTCTTGAGAAAATTTCCTATCTTTTGATAGGTTATAACTTTTTGTACGGTAATTAATAAAAAAGTTACAAGGGAATTACAAATTTTAACAAAAATTTGGTATTTCCCCCGTATATTGAAAACTATAAAAGATTTAAAAAAATCAATTGAAAATTTGGATTCTTGAGAAAATTTCCTATCTTTTGATAAGTTATAACTTTTTGTACAGTAATTAATAAAAAAGTTACGAGGGAATTACAAATTTTAACAAAAATTTGGTATTTCCCCCGTATATTGAAAACTATAAAAGAAATAAATAAAATAATTGGAATTTTGGAGTTCTAGAAAAATTTCCTTTCTTTTGATAAGTTATAACTTTTTGTACGGTAATTAATAAAAAAGTTACGAGGGAATTACAAATTTTAACAAAAATTTTGGATTTCCCCTGTATATTGAAAACTATAAAAGATATAAAAAAATTAATTGAAAATTTGGATTCTTGAGAAAATTTCCTATCTTTTGGTAGGTTATAACTTTTTGTACGGTAATTAATAAAAAAGTTACGAGGGAATTACAAATTTTAACAAAAATTTGGTATTTCCCCCGTATATTGAAAACTATAAAAGAAATAAATAAAATAATTGGAATTTTGGAGTTCTAGAAAAATTTCCTTTCTTTTGATAAGTTATAACTTTTTGTACGGTAATTAATGAAAAAGTTACGAGGGAATTACACATTTTAACAAAAATTTGGTATTTCCCCCGTATATTGAAAACTATAGAAGATATGAAAGAACTAATTAGAACTTTGGATTTTTAAGAAATTTCCTATCTTTTGATAGGTTATAACTTTTTGTACGGTAATTAATAAAAAAGTTACAAGGGAATTACAAATTTTAACAAAAATTTGGTATTTCCCCCGTATATTGAAAACTATAAAAGATATAAAAAAATAATTGGAATTTTGGAGTTCTAAAAAAATTTCCTTTCTTTTGATAAGTTATAACTTTTTGTACGGTAATTAATAAAAAAGTTACGAGGGAATTACAAATTTTAACAAAAATTTTGTATTTCCCCCGTATATTGAAAACTATAAAGGATATGAAAAAACTAGTTGGAATTTTGAATTTTTAAGAAAATTTTCTATCTTTTAATAGGTTATAACTTTTTGTATGTTAATTAAAAAACAAGTTACGAGGGATTTACAAATTTTAACCAAAATTTGGTATTTCCCCCGTATATTGAAAACTATAAAAGATATAAAAAGACTAATTGGAAATTTGGATTGCTAAGAAAATTTCCTATCTTTTAATAGGTTATAACTTTTTGTACGGTAATTAATAAAAAAGTTACGAGAGAATTTCAAATTTTAACAAAAATTTTGTATTTCCCCCGTATATTGAAAACTATAAAAGAAATAAAAAAAGTAATTGGATATTTGAGTTGTTGAGAGAATTTCCTATCTTTTGATAGGTTATAACTTTTTGTACGGTAAATAATAAAAAAGTTACGAGGGAATTACAAATTTTAACAAAAATTTTGTATTTCCCCTGTATATTGAAAACTATAAAAGATAAAAAAAAATTAATTAGAAATTTGGATTGCCGAGCAAATTTCCTTTTTTTTGATAGGTTATAACTTTTTGTACGTTAATTAAGAAAGCAGTTAGGAGGGAATTACAAATTTTAACAAAGATTTTGTATTTTTCCCGTATATTGAAAACTAGAAAAGATATAAAAAGACTAATCAAAAATTTGTGTTGCTGAGAAAATTTCCTATCTTTTGATAGGTTATAACTTTTTGTACGGTAATTAATAAAAAAGTTACGAGGGAATTACAAATTTTAACAAAAATTTTGGATTTCCCCTGTATATTGAAAACTATATATATTGAAAACTACAAAAGATATAAAAAAATTAATTGAAAATTTAGATTCTTGAGAAAATTTCCTATCTTTTAATAGGTTATAACTTTCTGTATGTTAATTAATAAACAAGTTACGAGGGATTTACAAATTTTAACAAAAATTTGGTATTTCCCCCGTATATTGAAAACTATAAAAGATATAAAAAGACTAATCGGAAACTTGTATTGCTGAGAAAATTTCCTATCTTTTGATAGGTTATAAGTTTTTGTACGGTAATTAATAAAAAAGTTACGAGGGAATTTCAAATTTTAACAAAATTTTGTATTTCCCCCGTATATTGAAAAATATAAAAGATATAAAAAATTAGTTGGATATTTGGATTGTTGAGAGAATTTCCTATCTTTTGATAGGTTATAACTTTTTCTACGGTAAATAATAAAAAAGTTACAAGGGAATTACAAATTTTAACAAAAATTTTGTATTTCCCCCGTATATTGAAAACTATAAAAGATAAAAAAAAATTAATTAGAAATTTGGATTGCTGAGCAAATTTCCTTTCTTTTGATAGGTTATAACTTTTTGTACGTGAATTAAAAAAACAGTTACGAGGGAATTACAAATTTTAAACAAAAATTTTGTATTTTCCCGTATATTGAAAACTATAAAAGATATAAAAAGACTAATCGGAAATTTGTATGGCTGAGAAAATTTCCTTTTTTTTGATAGGTTATAACTTTTTGTACGGTAATTAATAAAAAATTTACGAGGGAATTACAAATTTTAACAAAAATTTGGTATTTCCCCCGTATATTGAAAACTATAGAAGATATGAAAGAACTAATTGGAACTTTGGATTTTTAAAAATATTTTCTATCCTTTGATAGGTTATTACTTTTTGTACGATAATTATTAAAAAAGTTACGAGGGATTTACAAATTTTAACAAAAAATTTGTATTTCCCCCGTATATTGAAAACTATAAAAGATATAAAAAGACTAATCAAAAATTTGGATTGCTAAAAAAATTTCCTATCTTTTAATAGGTTATAACTTTTTGTACGGTAATTAATAAAAAAGTTACGAGGGAATTTCAAATTTTAACAAAAATTTTGGATTTCCCCTGTATATTGAAAACTATAAAAGATATAAAAAAATTAATTGAAAATTTGGATTCTTGAGAAAATTTCCTATCTTTTGTTAGGTTATAACTTTTTGTACGGTAATTAATAAAAAAGTTACGAGGGAATTACACATTTTAACAAAAATTTGGTATTTCCCCCGTATATTGAAAACTATAGAAGATATGAAAGAACTAATTAGAACTTTGGATTTTTAAGAAAATTTTCTATCTTTTGATAGGTTACAACTTTCTGTACGTTAATTAATGAAAAAGTTACGAGGGATTTCAAATTTTGAGAAAAATTTGGTATTTCCCCCGTATATTGAAAACTACAAAAGATATAAAAAAATTAATTAAAAATTTAGATTTTTGAGAAAATTTCCTATCTTTTGATAGGTTATAACTTTTTGTACGGTAAATAATAAAAAAGTTACGAGGGAATTACAAATTTTAACAAAAATTTGGTATTTCCCCCGTATATTGAAAACTATAAAAGATATAAAAAAAATAATTGTAATTTTGGAGTTCTAAAAAAATTTTCTTTCTTTTGATAAGTTATAACTTTTTGTACGGTAATTAATAAAAAAGTTACGAGGGAATTACAAATTTTAACAAAAATTTTGTATTTCCTCCGTATATTGAAAACTATAAAAGATATGAAAAAACTAGTTGGAATTTTGAATTTTTAAGAAAATTTTCTATCTTTTAATAGGTTATAACTTTTTGTATGTTAATTAATAAACAAGTTACGACGGATTTACAAATTTTAACCAAAATTTGGTATTTCCCCCGTATATTGAAAACTATAAAAGATATAAAAAGACTAATCGGAAATTTGGATTGCTAAGAAAATTTCCTATCTTTTAATAGGTTATAACTTTTTGTACGGTAATTAATAAAAAAGTTACGAGAGAATTTCAAATTTTAACAAAAATTTTGTATTTCCCCCGTATATTGAAAACTATAAAAACAATAAAAAAAGTAATTGGATATTTGAGTTGTTGAGAGAATTTCCTATCTTTTGATAGGTTATAACTATTTATACGGTAAATAATAAAAAAGTTACGGGGGAATTACAAATTTTAACAAAAATTTTGTATTTCCCCTGTATATTGAAAACTATAAAAGATAAAAAAAAATTAATTAGAAATTTGGATTGCTGAGCAAATTTTCTTTTTTTTGATAGGTTATAACTTTTTGTACGTTAATTAAGAAAACAGTTACGAGGGAATTACAAATTTTAACAAAAATTTTGTATTTTTCCCGTATATTGAAAACTAGAAAAGATATAAAAAGACTAATCAAAAATTTGTGTTGCTGAGAAAATTTCCTATCTTTTGATAGGTTATAACTTTTTGTACGGTAATTAATAAAAAAGTTACGAGGGAATTACAAATTTTAACAAAAATTTTGGATTTCCCCTGTATATTGAAAACTATAAAAGATATAAAAAAATTAATTGAAAATTTGGATTCTTGAGAAAATTTCCAATCTTTTGGTAGGTTATAACTTTTTGTACGGTAATTAATAAAAAAGTTACGAGGGAATTTCAAATTTTAACAAAAATTTTGGATTTCCCCTGTATATTGAAAACTATAAAAGATATAAAAAAATTAATTGAAAATTTGGATTCTTGAGAAAATTTCCTATCTTTTGTTAGGTTATAACTTTTTGTACGGTAATTAATAAAAAAGTTACGAGGGAATTACACATTTTAACAAAAATTTGGTATTTCCCCCGTATATTGAAAACTATAGAAGATATGAAAGAACTAATTAGAACTTTGGATTTTTAAGAAAATTTTCTATCTTTTGATAGGTTACAACTTTCTGTACGTTAATTAATGAAAAAGTTACGAGGGATTTCAAATTTTGAGAAAAATTTGGTATTTCCCCCGTATATTGAAAACTACAAAAGATATAAAAAAATTAATTAAAAATTTAGATTTTTGAGAAAATTTCCTATCTTTTGATAGGTTATAACTTTTTGTACGGTAAATAATAAAAAAGTTACGAGGGAATTACAAATTTTAACAAAAATTTGGTATTTCCCCCGTATATTGAAAACTATAAAAGATATAAAAAAAATAATTGTAATTTTGGAGTTCTAAAAAAATTTTCTTTCTTTTGATAAGTTATAACTTTTTGTACGGTAATTAATAAAAAAGTTACGAGGGAATTACAAATTTTAACAAAAATTTTGTATTTCCTCCGTATATTGAAAACTATAAAAGATATGAAAAAACTAGTTGGAATTTTGAATTTTTAAGAAAATTTTCTATCTTTTAATAGGTTATAACTTTTTGTATGTTAATTAATAAACAAGTTACGACGGATTTACAAATTTTAACCAAAATTTGGTATTTCCCCCGTATATTGAAAACTATAAAAGATATAAAAAGACTAATCGGAAATTTGGATTGCTAAGAAAATTTCCTATCTTTTAATAGGTTATAACTTTTTGTACGGTAATTAATAAAAAAGTTACGAGAGAATTTCAAATTTTAACAAAAATTTTGTATTTCCCCCGTATATTGAAAACTATAAAAGCAATAAAAAAAGTAATTGGATATTTGAGTTGTTGAGAGAATTTCCTATCTTTTGATAGGTTATAACTATTTATACGGTAAATAATAAAAAAGTTACGGGGGAATTACAAATTTTAACAAAAATTTTGTATTTCCCCTGTATATTGAAAACTATAAAAGATAAAAAAAAATTAATTAGAAATTTGGATTGCTGAGCAAATTTTCTTTTTTTTGATAGGTTATAACTTTTTGTACGTTAATTAAGAAAACAGTTACGAGGGAATTACAAATTTTAACAAAAATTTTGTATTTTTCCCGTATATTGAAAACTAGAAAAGATATAAAAAGACTAATCAAAAATTTGTGTTGCTGAGAAAATTTCCTATCTTTTGATAGGTTATAACTTTTTGTACGGTAATTAATAAAAAAGTTACGAGGGAATTACAAATTTTAACAAAAATTTTGGATTTCCCCTGTATATTGAAAACTATAAAAGATATAAAAAAAGTAATTGGATATTTGAGTTGTTGAGAGAATTTCCTATCTTTTGATAGGTTATAACTATTTATACGGTAAATAATAAAAAAGTTACGGGGGAATTACAAATTTTAACAAAAATTTTGTATTTCCCCTGTATATTGAAAACTATAAAAGATAAAAAAAAATTAATTAGAAATTTGGATTGCTGAGCAAATTTTCTTTTTTTTGATAGGTTATAACTTTTTGTACGTTAATTAAGAAAACAGTTACGAGGGAATTACAAATTTTAACAAAAATTTTGTATTTTTCCCGTATATTGAAAACTAGAAAAGATATAAAAAGACTAATCAAAAATTTGTGTTGCTGAGAAAATTTCCTATCTTTTGATAGGTTATAACTTTTTGTACGGTAATTAATAAAAAAGTTACGAGGGAATTACAAATTTTAACAAAAATTTTGGATTTCCCCTGTATATTGAAAACTATAAAAGATATAAAAAAATTAATTGAAAATTTGGATTCTTGAGAAAATTTCCAATCTTTTGGTAGGTTATAACTTTTTGTACGGTAATTAATAAAAAAGTTACGAGGGATTTACAAATTTTAAAAAAAATTTGTATTTCCCCCGTATATTGAAAACTATAAAAGATATAAAAAGACTAATCGGAAATTTGGATTGCTAAAAAAATTTCCTATCTTTTGTTACGAGGGAATTACAAATTTTAACAAAAATTTGGTATTTCCCCCGTATATTGAAAACTATAAAAGATATAAAAAAAATAATTGGAATTTTGAAGTTCTAAAAAAATTTTCTTTCTTTTGATAAGTTATAATTTTTTGTACGGTAATTAATAAACAAGTTACGAGGGATTTACAAATTTTAACAAAAATTTGGTATTTCCCCCGTATATTGAAAACTATAAAAGATATAAAAAGACTAATCGGAAATTTGTATTGCTGAGAAAATTTCCTATCTTTTGATAGGTTATAACTTTTTGTACGGTAATTAATAAAAAAGTTACGAGAGAATTTCAAATTTTAACAAAAATTTTGTATTTCCCCCGTATATTGAAAACTATAAAAGAAATAAAAAAAGTAATTGGATATTTGAGTTGTTGAGAGAATTTCCTATCTTTTGATAGGTTATAACTTTTTGTACGGTAAATAATAAAAAAGTTACGAGGGAATTACAAATTTTAACAAAAATTTTGTATTTCCCCTGTATATTGAAAACTATAAAAGATAAAAAAAAATTAATTAGAAATTTGGATTGCCGAGCAAATTTCCTTTTTTTTGATAGGTTATAACTTTTTGTACGTTAATTAAGAAAACAGTTACGAGGGAATTACAAATTTTAACAAAGATTTTGTATTTTTCCCGTATATTGAAAACTAGAAAAGATATAAAAAGACTAATCAAAAATTTGTGTTGCTGAGAAAATTTCCTATCTTTTGATAGGTTATAACTTTTTGTACGGTAATTAATAAAAAAGTTACGAGGGAATTACAAATTTTAACAAAAATTTTGGATTTCCCCTGTATATTGAAAACTATATATATTGAAAACTACAAAAGATATAAAAAAATTAATTGAAAATTTAGATTCTTGAGAAAATTTCCTATCTTTTAATAGGTTATAACTTTCTGTATGTTAATTAATAAACAAGTTACGAGGGATTTACAAATTTTAACAAAAATTTGGTATTTCCCCCGTATATTGAAAACTATAAAAGATATAAAAAGACTAATCGGAAACTTGTATTGCTGAGAAAATTTCCTATCTTTTGATAGGTTATAAGTTTTTGTACGGTAATTAATAAAAAAGTTACGAGGGAATTTCAAATTTTAACAAAAATTTTGTATTTCCCCCGTATATTGAAAAATATAAAAGATATAAAAAAATTAGTTGGATATTTGGATTGTTGAGAGAATTTCCTATCTTTTGATAGGTTATAACTTTTTCTACGGTAAATAATAAAAAAGTAACAAGGGAATTACAAATTTTAACAAAAATTTTGTATTTCCCCCGTATATTGAAAACTATAAAAGATAAAAAAAAATTAATTAGAAATTTGGATTGCTGAGCAAATTTCCCTTCTTTTGATAGGTTATAACTTTTTGTACGTTAATTAAAAAAACAGTTACGAGGGAATTACAAATTTTAACAAAAATTTTGTATTTTCCCGTATATTGAAAACTATAAAAGATATAAAAAGACTAATCGGAAATTTGTATGGCTGAGAAAATTTCCTTTTTTTTGATAGGTTATAACTTTTTGTACGGTAATTAATAAAAAATTTACGAGGGAATTACAAATTTTAACAAAAATTTGGTATTTCCCCCGTATATTGAAAACTATAGAAGATATGAAAGAACTAATTGGAACTTTGGATTTTTAAAAATATTTTCTATCCTTTGATAGGTTATTACTTTTTGTACGATAATTATTAAAAAAGTTACGAGGGATTTACAAATTTTAACAAAAAATTTGTATTTCCCCCGTATATTGAAAACTATAAAAGATATAAAAAGACTAATCAAAAATTTGGATTGCTAAAAAAATTTCCTATCTTTTAATAGGTTATAACTTTTTGTACGGTAATTAATAAAAAAGTTACGAGGGAATTTCAAATTTTAACAAAAATTTTGGATTTCCCCTGTATATTGAAAACTATAAAAGATATAAAAAAATTAATTGAAAATTTGGATTCTTGAGAAAATTTCCTATCTTTTGTTAGGTTATAACTTTTTGTACGGTAATTAATAAAAAAGTTACGAGGGAATTACACATTTTAACAAAAATTTGGTATTTCCCCCGTATATTGAAAACTATAGAAGATATGAAAGAACTAATTAGAACTTTGGATTTTTAAGAAAATTTTCTATCTTTTGATAGGTTACAACTTTCTGTACGTTAATTAATGAAAAAGTTACGAGGGATTTCAAATTTTGAGAAAAATTTTGTATTTCCCCCGTATATTGAAAACTACAAAAGATATAAAAAAATTAATTAAAAATTTAGATTTTTGAGAAAATTTCCTATCTTTTGATAGGTTATAACTTTTTGTACGGTAAATAATAAAAAAGTTACGAGGGAATTACAAATTTTAACAAAAATTTGGTATTTCCCCCGTATATTGAAAACTATAAAAGATATAAAAAAAATAATTGTAATTTTGGAGTTCTAAAAAAATTTTCTTTCTTTTGATAAGTCATAACTTTTTGTACGGTAATTAATAAAAAAGTTACGAGGGAATTACAAATTTTAACAAAAATTTTGTATTTCCTCCGTATATTGAAAACTATAAAAGATATGAAAAAACTAGTTGGAATTTTGAATTTTTAAGAAAATTTTCTATCTTTTAATAGGTTATAACTTTTTGTATGTTAATTAATAAACAAGTTACGACGGATTTACAAATTTTAACCAAAATTTGGTATTTCCCCCGTATATTGAAAACTATAAAAGATATAAAAAGACTAATCGGAAATTTGGATTGCTAAGAAAATTTCCTATCTTTTAATAGGTTATAACTTTTTGTACGGTAATTAATAAAAAAGTTACGAGAGAATTTCAAATTTTAACAAAAATTTTGTATTTCCCCCGCATATTGAAAACTATAAAAGAAATAAAAAAAGTAATTGGATATTTGAGTTGTTGAGAGAATTTCCTATCTTTTGATAGGTTATAACTATTTATACGGTAAATAATAAAAAAGTTACGGGGGAATTACAAATTTTAACAAAAATTTTGTATTTCCCCTGTATATTGAAAACTATAAAAGATAAAAAAAAATTAATTAGAAATTTGGATTGCTGAGCAAATTTCCTTTTTTTTGATAGGTTATAACTTTTTGTACGTTAATTAAGAAAACAGTTACGAGGGAATTACAAATTTTAACAAAAATTTTGTATTTTTCCCGTATATTGAAAACTAGAAAAGATATAAAAAGACTAATCAAAAATTTGTGTTGCTGAGAAAATTTCCTATCTTTTGATAGGTTATAACTTTTTGTACGGTAATTAATAAAAAAGTTACGAGGGAATTACAAATTTTAACAAAAATTTTGGATTTCCCCTGTATATTGAAAACTATAAAAGATATAAAAAAATTAATTGAAAATTTGGATTCTTGAGAAAATTTCCAATCTTTTGGTAGGTTATAACTTTTTGTACGGTAATTAATAAAAAAGTTACGAGGGATTTACAAATTTTAAAAAAAATTTGTATTTCCCCCGTATATTGAAAACTATAAAAGATATAAAAAAAATAATTGGAATTTTGAAGTTCTAAAAAAATTTTCTTTCTTTTGATAAGTTATAATTTTTTGTACGGTAATTAATAAACAAGTTACGAGGGATTTACAAATTTTAACAAAAATTTGGTATTTCCCCCGTATATTGAAAACTATAAAAGATATAAAAAGACTAATCGGAAATTTGTATTGCTGAGAAAATTTCCTATCTTTTGATAGGTTATAACTTTTTGTACGGTAATTAATAAAAAAGTTACAAGGGAATTACAAATTTTAACAAAAATTTTGTATTTCCCCCGTATATTGAAAACTATAAAAGATAAAAAAAAATTAATTAGAAATTTGGATTGCTGAGCAAATTTTCTTTCTTTTGATAGGTTATAACTTTTTTAATTTTAAATTTTTAAGAAAATTTTCTATCTTTTAATAGGTTTTATAACTTTCTGTACGTTAATTAATAAACAAGTTACGAGGGATTTACAAATTTTAACAAAAATTTGGTATTTCCCCCGTATATTGCAAAACTATAAAAGATATAAAAAGACTAATCGGAAATTTGTATTGCTGAGAAAATTTCCTATCTTTTGATAGGTTATAACTTTTTGTACGGTTATTAATAAAAAAGTTACTAGGGAATTTCAAATTTTAACAAAAATTTTGTATTTCCCCCGTATATTGAAAACTATAAAAGATATAAAAAAAATTAATTGGATATTTGGATTGTTGAGAGAATTTCCTATCTTTTGATAGGTTATAACTTTTTGTACGTTAATTAAGAAAACAGTTACGAGGGAATTACAAATTTTAACAAAAATTTTGTATTTCCCTTGTATATTGAA
The DNA here is from genome assembly GCA_964028335.1 of Altica lythri. Taxonomy (NCBI): domain Eukaryota; kingdom Metazoa; phylum Arthropoda; class Insecta; order Coleoptera; family Chrysomelidae; genus Altica; species Altica lythri. The sequence continues at coordinate 2,329 of CAXIIO010000367.1, read as the reverse complement.
AACTAGAAAAGATATAAAAAGACTAATCAAAAATTTGTGTTGCTGAGAAAATTTCCTATCTTTTGATAGGTTATAACTTTTTGTACGGTAAATAATAAAAAAGTTACGAGGGAATTACAAATTTTAACAAAAATTTTGTATTTCCCCCGTATATTGAAAATTATAAAAGATATAAAAATATTAATTGAAAATTTGCATTCTTAAGAAAATTTCCTATCTTTTGATAGGTTATAATTTTTTGTACGGTAATTAATAAAAAAGTTACGAGGGAATTACAAATTTTAACAAAAATTTGGTGTTTCCCCCGTATATTGAAAACTATAAAAGAAATAAAAAAAATAATTGGAATTTTGGAGTTCTAGGAAAATTTCCTTTCTTTTGGTAAGTTATAACTTTTTGTACGGTAATTAATGAAAAAGTTACGAGAGAATTACAAATTTTAACAAAAATTTTGTATTTCCCCCGTATATTGAAAACTATAAAAAAAATAAAAAAATTAATTGAAAATTTGGATTCTTGAGAAAATTTCCTATCTTTTGATAGGTTATAACTTTTTGTACGGTAATTAATAAAAAAGTTACGAGGGAATTACAAATTTTAACAAAAATTTGGTATTTCCCCCGTATATTGAAAACTATAAAAGATTTAAAAAAATTAATTAAAAATTTGGATTCTTGAGAAAATTTCCTATCTTTTGATAGGTTATAACTTTTTGTACGGTAATTAATAATAAAGTTACGAGAGAATTACAAATTTTAACAAAAATTTGGTATTTCCCCCGTATATTGAAAACTATAAAAGAAATAAAAAAAATAATTGGAATTTTGGAGTTCTAGAAAAATTTCCTTTCTTTTGATAAGTTATAACTTTTTGTACGGTAATTAATAAAAAAGTTACGAGAGAATTACAAATTTTAACAAAAATTTTGTATTTCCCCCGTATATTGAAAACTATAAAAGATATGAAAAAACTAGTTAGAATTTTGAATTTTTAAGAAAATTTTCTATCTTTTAATAGGTTATAACTTTCTGTATGTTAATTAATAAACAAGTTACGAGGGATTTACAAATTTTAACAAAAATTTGGTATTTCCCCCGTATATTGAAAACTATAAAAGATATAAAAAGACTAATCGGAAACTTGTATTGCTGAGAAAATTTCCTATCTTTTGATAGGTTACAAGTTTTTGTACGGTAATTAATAAAAAAGTTACGAGGGAATTTCAAATTTTAACAAAAATTTGGTATTTCCCCTGTATATTGAAAACTATAAAAGACATAAAAAGACTAATCGGAAACTTGTATTGCTGAGAAAATTTCCTATCTTTTGATAGGTTATAACTTTTCTACGGTAAATAATAAAAAAGTTACAAGGGAATTAAAAATTTTAACAAAAATTTTGTATTTCCCCCGTATATTGAAAACTATAAAAGATAAAAAAAAATTAATTAGAAATTTGGATTGCTGAGCAAATTTCCTTTCTTTTGATAGGTTATAACTTTTTGTACGTTAATTAAAAAAACAGTTACGAGGGAATTACAAATTTCAACAAAAATTTGGTATTTCCCCCGTATATTGAAAACTATAAAAGATATAAAAAGACTAATCGCAAATTTGTATTGCTGAGAAAATTTCCTATCTTTTAATAGGTTATAACTTTTTGTACGGTAATTAATAAAAAAGTTACGAGGGAATTTCAAATTTTAACAAAAATTTTGTATTTCCCCCGTATATTGAAAACTATAAAAGATATAAAAAATTAATTGGATATTTGGATTGTTGAGCAAATTTCCTTTCTTTTGATAGGTTATAACTTTTTGTACGTTAATTAAAAAAACAGTTACGAGGGAATTACAAATTTTAACAAAAATTTTGTATTTCCTCCGTATATTAAAAACTATAAAAGATAAAAAAAAATTAATTAGAAATTTGGATTGCTGAGCAAATTTTCTTTCTTTTAATAGGTTATAACTTTTTGTACGTTAATTAAAAAAACAGTTACGAGGGAATTACAAATTTTAACAAAAATTTTGTATTTCCCCCGTATATTGAAAACTATAAAAGATATAAAAAGAGTAATCGGAAATTTGTATGGCTAAGAAAATTTCCTTTTTTTTTAATAGGTTATAACTTTTTGTACGGTAATTAATAAAAAATTTACGAGGGAATTACAAATTTTAACAAACATTTGGTATTTCCCCCGTATATTGAAAACTATAGAAGATATGAAAGAACTAATTGGAACTTTGGATTTTTAAAAATATTTTCTATCCTTTGATAGGTTATAACTTTTTGTACGATAATTATTAAAAAAGTTACGAGGGAATTAC